>OX387373.1:3292700-3860200 GCA_947563465.1 Archips xylosteana
TATTCTTACTTTTGACAGAAAAAATGATAAATTAACCTTGGACGTGACTCGATAGTTTGAATAGCTTATTTTTACATTGCTGGTTTTGAACGCACGCCATGTCTGGCTCGTCAAATTAAAGCCGCAATGGAAAGCTAGCGTGGACACACTATCGCCCGCTACTGTTCTGATGAAAATAATAAAATAAATCGTTTTTTAATTAATAACAGATATTTTAGGACAAATAGTACTTACCAATGAAAGGAAATACCTCGACTAACAGCTCCAACTTTATCTGTAGTATTTGAACAGTTAATTACTGAACAACGAGTCATTTTATTTTTAAAACCTGACGTCGCACGCAGACCGCGGTCGGGAGCAGACTGAAATTCGCGGCGAGCATTGGGGCTTATAAACTCCATTTGGCCAGTCGACGTACGTAAACTCTTTCCTTCTATCTCGATATATTTCTGTGGTGTGAAGTTCCCAATGCGCACTGGGCCCGCGTGGGAACTACGGCCCAAGCCCTCTCAGTTTGAGAGGAGGCCTGTGCCCTGCAGTGCTATATAGGCTGGGATGATGACGATGTATGCAGGTTTCCTCACGATGTTTTCCTTTACCGTAAAGCTCATGGTAAAATCTATTTTAATATTATAAAGCTAGAGAGTTTGTTTGATTGTTTGAACGCGCTAATCTCAGAAAGGAACTACTGCTCCAATTTGAAAAAATCTTTCAGTGTTAGATAGCCCATTTATTGAGGAAGGCTATAGGCTATATATCATCACGCTAACACCAATAGGAGCGGAGCACCAATGAAGAATGTTTCCAAATCAGGGATTTTTGAAGTAAAACGCAGGCACGCTTGACTTGGGAGTACGGTGGTGAATGTGAACGCGGGGGCGCAGGGGGTTTCTGTCGTTGGTGGTTGTGGGAGCCATAATTGATGAAAAAGCAAATTGGATAAAAGAATAAACTGCCCAAATTACTAATTCCACGCGGACGGAGTCGCGGGCAAAAGCTAGTTCAAATATAATTTCGCACATAAATTCCGAAAAACTCACAGGTGCGAGCCTGGAATTGAATCCACGACCCTCTGCTTGAGAGGCCACATGGGTCGTTACTATCGTGAATATGTCTTAAAATAATCATTTTAGGGCCGACAACGCATTGGCATCGCGTAAAGCGATCATTCACATCACAGTGGTGATCATTTAACATCAGGTGACCCACTAGTTCGTTTGTCTGGCCGGCCTCTTTAACATAAAAAAAGAAAATATGGTATCAACAATTTATTTCCATGAGAATTATATTATATATACTAGCTTTTGCCCGCGACTTCGTCCGCGTAGAATTCCAATTTGTGGTAAAGCTTCTTCATCTCTTTCATTGTATAAAACAAAAATCCGGCACCGGCAACATCCATCATTATTATCATTTCATCATGAGTATCAGTTAGTGAATATTATAAATCCCGTTTATTCCCTATCCCGCGGGAATTTCAACAAATTTGTCCTTATTCTTTGCAAAATTACACTTATTTTTATCCCGCGGGTATTTTGCATTTTCCCCGAGAAAAGAACTTTTAAAATCAGCCGCGTAGTTGAGTTCACTTATTTTTTTCCCGTGGGAATTTTGATTTTTCACGGAGAAAATAGTCTATGTAAGTAAGGGTTAGTGTAGCTACTCACTAATAGGTGAAAGAAATTTTCAAATCAGCCCTGAAGTGAAATTCACTTCTTAATATCCCAGGGGAATTTTGCATTTTACCGAATAAATAGTAGGTAGCCTATACCAATAAAGGATAGTGAAGCTTTCTATTGGTGATTTTTTTTTAAACTCAGCCCCGAAGTTAATTTTACTATTTTCTATACCGCGGGAATTTTGCATTTATCCGGAAAAAAGCATCCTATGTTAACCAAGGACAGTGCATCTTTTCTATTGGTGTAAGACATTTTAAAATGAGCTCCGAAGTTGAATTTTCTTTTTTCTATCCCTTGGGAATTTTGCATTTCCCCGGGAAAAAGTAGCCTATGTCAATAAAGGATAGTGTAAATTTTTACTGGTAAAAGTTTTTTTTTTTAATCGGCTCGGAAGTTTCAGAGATTATCTATCCCACAGGAATTTCCAAAAATCCTGCAATAAGTTTTTTTGTTGTTATGGTCATTTTCGTTAATACTGTATTTGAAAAGATTAGTAATTGTAGTTACGGAGATATGGTCCAGTTGATTTGAGTACCTATATATATAAATCCTGATTTAACTTTATCCCGTGGAAATTTTCAAAATTCTTTATATTCGCTTTATATTCTAATAGTCTAATTGCATGCCCAATTTGTACAGTTTAGTAATCTTCGTTATGGGCATAGGGTCACTCTTGATGAAATATATAAATCCCGATTATTCCTTATCCCGTGGAAATTCCGGAAAATCCTTTCTTATCGGATGCCTACGTCATACAAAGAACACACCCTCCACGTTTTAGGTCTCTACATACAGCGGTTTAGGCTGTGCGTTAATCCGGCAGTCAGTCATTTAGGACTTCAGGACAAAGCATTTTATATGTATTTGCATTGCACCAAGCTTTTATGCGAGTTCAACAATGATATTTGAATACTCAATTCGATTTTATTCGAAAAAGGTTGAACTCGCATAAAAGCTTCATCATCATCATCATTTCAGCCGTAGGACGTCCACTGCTGGACATAGGCCTCCCTCATTGACGTCCAATCATTACGGTTGGAAGCGACTTGCATCCACCCTGAACCTGCGGCCTTCACCAAAACGTCCGTCCATCTCGTTGGTGGACGTCCCACGCTGCGCTTGTAAAAGCAAAAGCTTGGTGAAATGCAAATACTTAATACATATAATTAGCTATTATCAGAGATCAGATCAAGACGTGGTTGACAAACGTAGACAAAAATGGTTTGCAATATTTGAAGTTTTGTTTCGTTTACAATGTGTCAAAATAAAATGTAATTTAAATCAAAAGCACTAAGGAGTATTGATATCAACTTCGAAGCAAATCACCCCCAAAATAACTTTCTACTCCTTTTTCACCCCGTCAAGGGATGAATTTCAATAAAATACGAAACACGTCTTCCATCAATTCTGTTAAAGAATGTTTATGCAAAATTTGATGTAGGGTAATTCCAGGATAGATGCCCCAGTGGGATAGATGCCTCGATTTCAATTTCTACTAGTAGCAAGGCCGTGGGACCAAAATTTCACTACATAATAGCAAGCCCCCTCCCTGTAAACCTCTGGGCCGCTGCTATCATGAGCAAGAGCGAACGCGTTTAGTCCATGGGTGCCAAAACCTTTCGCGGCGAGATCTCGCAAAGCGTGAAAATTATATTCGTAAGCATTTGTTTTTGAATAACTTTAGACTAGCTTATAATTTGCGCTTTTAACTAACTCATTTGGTTGCACTGAAGTTTAGGCTGCATGGATTAGTATATTTTATAGTGATTTTATCATTACTTGATTTTTTATCGAATAGGGCATCTATCCTCTGCGAAAAGTATAGTTGCCCCGTTTTCGATCGCTGTAGATGCCCCTAAGGGCATCTATCCTCAACTTGTTTTAAACGAAAAACACAAAACAAATAACGAAAAACTAAAAACAATTGACCCTAGCTAGGTAATTATGTAATGTATGTAGGTACATAGTGATTGGTATTTAGTGAAGTTTTTTCTGTATTTGCAAATAAGTACAAGCAAAATCACATTTTATATGGAATTGATTGAGCTTTTATAATTTGTTTCAGTAAAACATCCAGTACTAGGATTCTAAAATGAGAAGAGGCTCGTGGCTCATACTGTTCAAACTAGGCGAAATTTCAATGAATATAAAAGACTGATAACTTTTATTTAATTTGTTTAATTTCAAAGGGCATCTATCCTCTGACGCATTTTTGCGACGAGTCGTCTATCCCCCACGGTAGGCACCTATCCCATTTATAAGGGGTCAAAAAAAGTACGATTTACACAAAATCCATAAGATTTATATTAAAAGAAGTACAGTAAAATAATAGATTAAGGACCATAGTTATCAAACGCATTGGACGCAATGCTATAATTTGTTAAGTTTTTGAATTATAAAGCTATTTCAAAAAGTGGGGCATCTATCCTGGACTTACCCTAGATTGGACCAAGGAATCACGTTGTCCCATACAAACTTTGCCCCCCTTTTTTACCCCCTTAGGAGTAGAACTACGAAAAATCCTTTCTTATCGGATGCCTACGTCATACAAAGGACACACCCTCCAAGTTTCAGGTCTCTACGATCAGCGGTTTAGGCTGTGCGTTGATCCGTCAGTCAGGACAAAGGATTTTATATGTATAGATAATATTGCAATTTGTAGTATAATTTTTTTATATATATTGTTAAGTAAACATCATTCACAGTTTGCCACATAACTTTCTACCCACATGCCTCTTTAACGAGCTGAACTGACAAAACCTCACATCACGCACTTTACAATAATACTTCTTTACGATATGACTCTTTAAATGCCAGTTCAGCTTACCTTTGTTGGCGAAGCATTTTTTACAAATATCGCAAACAAACGGTTTTTCTTTCAAATGGCTCAGCAAATGCGTTTCAAGTTTGGACTGTTCACTAAAATGTAAATTGCATATTTCGCAGAGGAAAGGTTTTGCTTCGTGATGCCGGACATGTCGTTTGAAGTTTGAAATGTGGTTGAAGGTTTTGGTGCAGAATTGGCAGGCGTAGGGAGCGTCTCCGGTGTGGAGTCTCTTGTGATACCTTAGGAGGTATTTCTCGCTGAACTGCTTCTTACATACATCGCAGACATGGGGTTTTTCACCTGTAATAAAATTACAATTTAACGTAAAATCGTCCTATCGGCCTTGGAAGGATGTTTTGCACGCGGAATCAAATATAAGCTCTTTATAAAATGATAATTAAACAGACTCCAAAAATCATTAAAATAAATTTCTTCTGATTTGTTGAAGTCGGAGCCTCAGCACGAGCCAGCAGGAGCTAGTAGACCTAGTCATATACACATTACCTAAAAGCCCACCACAGACCGCAGCGCGGGGCGCCGACACTGCCGTATATGATTCAGTGTTACGCAGCGCGCGCGCACGCTCCGCGCTGCGGTCTGTGGAGGGCTTAAAGCATTTACTTATAGCACTCTTGCTGCCTCGTGCTGAGGCACCGACTGCCAACCTGCCAACAGATCAGAGGAAAACTCGGTTCAATTTTTTATTTTTTATATATAATATACTTAAGCATTTTGGAGTATGCTCTTTACGGATGTGAAATGTGGACACTGATACAGAGGGATAGCTTTATGAAATGTGGCGCTGGAGGAGAGTGAAAGGCATAAGTTGGATGGAAAGGGAAACCAATGAGGAATTTTTTGGAATGGTTAACGAGCAGAGAAAAATTTTGAATTTACTATTATAGACACGTTATATATTAGACACGAGAAAATTATTGGACCTTTGATACGAGACGACAACCAGGGCTGAATATCTGTATTTGAATTAGTTGTACTTAATTGAAATACGTAATTGAAATTTAATAATAATACGTATTTGGCATTTGTTTTTCCATTTCAGAGGTGATGATTTTAATTGTTATGCAAACAAATTAATAAGTTCGGACATTTTTTGAAGGGGATTTTGTTCGGCAATGTGTATCTTCAGTTATAATTGATCAAAGTATAAAACCATTTTAGAAGGAAAGGAGAGAGGAACAGAGAAAGAGCTAGCTAGGCTAGCTTTCTTTCAAGTCGGAGTATCAAGGTCGTGGTCGACTGTTCATGCTCTGATCTTATGCCCGTGAACGCTGGCGTACCGCAAGGCTGTGTATATACTATCCCCTACCCTGTTTCTTCTGCATATCAATGACTTATTGCAGATTTGTAATATTCATTGCTATGCGGACGACAGTAGCATGTAAGATACTCTGGCCGAGCTGACACCTCTCGGGACTATGTCGCTGAGTGCCGAACTAAACTTGTGTCCGAAATTGAGACGTCTCTCGGAAAGGTTTCGGATTGGGGCAGGGCCAACCATGTCAAATTCAACCCCACAAAGACGCAGGTGTGCGTGTTCTCCGCAAAAAAATCCCCTTTCGTGCTGTCTCCCCGCTTTGATGGCGCTCCCCTGGATATCCAATCCAGCATAGGGATTCTCGGCGTGGACATAACGAGTGACGTTCAATTTCGCTGTCATTTGGAAGGAAAAGGTATTGAACAGATCCAGACTGTACTTTACATCAAAGCACCTTCTTCAACTGTATAAGGCCCAGGTGCGGCCGCACTTAGTGTGCGGGACACCCTTCGACGTGCCCGCAGCTTGGGTCTGGTTGCTCTTGGAAGCTGGTGAATGATAGGCCGGTTTGCTTGTTTCCTCTTGATCCGCTCGGTGTCGCTCCTCGAAGTCGATTGATTCTATGGCCGTGAGGCCTACTTTTATTTCGGCGCTCGAGGGCGCAACTAGTTGGGCGACCCGAGCGGATTTCAGATGCATTTATTAAACCAATAATAAATTTGACCAATTACAAACTAGGATTACAAAGTAGCCTATCAGGCTTAGTCCTTATCTACAAATAATAAAAGGGCCAATTAGGTCAGCCCTTTTTCTACCAATAATCTACATTACAATATTCTTGTAGTCGGCCAGTTCGCTCCCCAGGCCACACGGAACCCTGTCGCAGTAACTAAATTCAAGTTGGGATAGACTATGCCTTTTGAGCGAGGCGAATGTTACTACGACAAGGCTCCGCGGCGGCCCGGGAATCGAACCCGGCCGACTTAACTAAATTATTAATATGCCTATATCGGCCAGTTCGACCCCCAGGCCACACAGAACCTTGTCATAGCAACTCACTATAGAAGATGCCCTCTTGAGAGAGGTAAATGTTACTACGACAAGGCTCCGCGGCGGCCCGGGAATCGAACCCGGTCGACTTACTTAACTACATTATTTGAATAATAGAGGGAATTGCGTATGTTTTAATGATAACTTATGCTAAGGTTTATACAATCAAACAGTCATAAACAGGACAGTGTATGTGCGGCGTCCTGCACACTTAGAGTACTGCTCTCACCTCTGGGCGGGGGCGCCCCAATGCTTTCTCCTTCCATTTGACCGTATCCAACGTCGCGCAGTTCGACTTGTCGGCGACCCGCTAGTTTCTGGTCGTTTGGATCCCCTTTCCTTGTGAAGAGACGTTGGTTCTCTCTGTGTGCTCTACAGGCTCTACTACGGGGAGTGCTCCGAGGAGCTATTCAATTACCAGCTAAAAATACCAGCTACGGGCTTCCACTATCGCACGTCGCGCCGTAAGTCTGCGTTCCACCGTCACCACCTTGATGAATATCCATCTACAACTGTGCGTTTCCGTCGGCATTTTCTGCCACGCACAGTAAAATTGTGGAATCAACTCCCGTCTACGGTGTTTCCAACTATGACATCGGGGCCTTCAAGAAAAGAGTGTATTGTTCCCTTAAAGGCCGGCAACGGACTAGTGACCCTTCTGGGGTTACTGGTTCTCATGGGTGGTGGTGATCGCTTACCAACAGGTGACCCACTTGCTCGTTTGCCTCTATCTATAAAAAAAAAATAAAAAAAAAGAGGTCGGCCTAGGCGCAGCTACATGGATCAAGTAAGAGAAACAGCCGCTGTCGTGTCGTATCAGGAGGTCAAGGAGATGGCTCTTTGGAGGGATGAGTGGACCGACAAGAGTGTAACTCTTAAGCTACGACCCTGACATACATACAGCTTTCGCTTCCACAACACTCATTAGTCTTTTCATACATGCTCTCCGGTTTTGGGTATTCTTGACCAGTGCCGGCGTTAGGAGGGTGCGCGATGGGGCGACGGCCCAGGACGCCAAATTTCAGGGGGCGATCGGTGGGGGTGGGATCCATCCCACCAAACTGGCACTCGATTTTGGTTTCCTTAAGTGGGCGCCACAATATTCATGCCCGGGGTGTCAATGGTCGTAACGCCGGCACTGCTCTTGGCCTGACCTTCAAGACATCCCCAATCTGATCATGGAATGTCCTTCTTGGTCTCCCTCTTCCAATATTTCCTACTTATTTACCAACCTGTGTGAATACGTCGATGTCTGATCAAAATGGACATATCCGAAAACCTTTTTCTGCATATGCGGCAGCTGTGCGGTTTTTCGCCCGTATGTATCCGTATGTGAATTAGTAAACGCTGTTTCATCGAAAAACCTTTGCTACAGAAATCGCAGAAGAATTTCTTGGGTTTCTTCGTTTTTTCTGTTGAATTTCCTTTGTTTTTAATGCGCTCATTTATTGTTGATATGTCGATGCGGACAAGACGTACGAAACAAGGTTTGATATTATGTAGCGTAGGGTTTTCTACATTCTGCGATGTTCCGAGATTAGATAGAGCGGAAGGTTCCGTGGCTGGTTCCGTTTCCTTTTTTAGTTGCAATCCTGAAATTAATAGAACTAATTAATTAAAAGTTCATTACATTGGACTTATTTGCTACAGGATTTAGACTGTTATTAACTTCTATGACCTCCAATGGCATGTACAGCCAAGGGCAAAAATATGTATACACTTTAGTACCTTGTCACTTTAACCACTGTGACAGTTCATATATGGCAGTTCAAATATGACGAAAATAGACAAGGTACTAAAGTGTATACATATTTTTGCCCTCGACTGTACAGTCTCCATCAAAAACATCGGATCATTTAAGGTGGTCTAAAATATCTGAACAAGCGGTATGATTAATGTAAAGCCACCACAGACGGCAACGCGGAGTGTGAGCGGCGACGCTGACAGCGGGCCCAGAACGTTGTATAACACAGAATCATATACAAAGTGACACACCCCAGTACCCGGCGCAGCGTATATGATTCAGCGTTATACAACGCGCTGGCTCCGCTCTGATTTCTGGTAGCCTTTAGGGGTCGTTTAAGTGCCTACCATACCAACCTACCTGTAACTCGCTTTTCCAGAACAAACGCGACGTCAGGAGGCTGGAACACCTCAGGACCTAACACCATCTCCTCTTTAACTTCGTGGTCGGCGTACAAGTCTGCTTTCAGAGCCGCCTCGCTCACGCCATTCCAATCTGGTTCTTTTTTCACACTAACACAGGCAAAATCTAGCGGCATACTTGGATAAATGCACAAACACTACTATTTGACAGAAATAATAAATACGAGATTTTATTTTAATCGTACGCGTTAACTAAAAAAATCTTGCGGTCTAGTTTTCAAATACAATAGAATAATATACACAAAAAGATAGCTTTACATCTAGTATAAGACGTTTAGTATAAAACAAATGATAGAAGGTAAATTATAATAACCGGTAGGTTGCTTACAAATGACTCGGAATGCTGATATGTGACCTGCTTGAAGGGTGTTAGCATGGCTTGGACATTATTTTCCTTGTACCTAAGTAAGCTAAAAAGAAACATATTATATCGTTCTTATTTTAGAGTTTAAAATTCTGTAGCAGAATACACTGCTAGTGACAGCTGATTATTTATGATGATAACGGGAGTTTTAAAATGACGTTCCTCTTTTTATTTTTACAAGAAATGCAATGTAATTTTTTCAAATGTTTTTATGTAAAACGTATTTGTTTGTGAGCGCTGATAATGATGTAACATAAATAAACTGGGTTTGTTTGTGTTTATGTGGAAAGAAATTTAAAAACAAGATGCAAAAATAAAAATACTTACTCTTGATCTAAGAGGCGGTATGATTTTAAAACTTGAGCCGATTCGAAAATTATGTAATTAAAAAATAGCGAGTTGTCTTGTCAATGTCAAGTGAAATGAAATGTCAAAACTTACCTATGCATCGATAATACGATTTTTCACTGTTTATTCATGGTAATCTTGGTTTTCAACGAAAAACAAACACAATTTCAATTTGAAATCTGAATATCGCTGCTAGAGGTGGACATTTGTCTGACATTATTTTCATATTTAATTGCCGGCCCTAAATACTATATTTAAAAAGAAATACTTAATAATTTTTATATTTCATAGAATAAAATTACAAAACTAAAGTGTATAAAGTGTATTATATACCTGTTATTTGGCCACCCTGTGCTATGTTCTCGAAATCATAGACGTGATGTTACATCTTACGAGAATAATGTTTAATGTTTATTTGAGCCTATATGTATAATTAGGGCTGAAATGATAATTACAAATGATGATCGACAATATGTCGGAATCCTACAATCCCAATAGGAGCTGCCCCGATTTGAGAAACGACTCAGGGGAAACCCTCAGAGAATACAAAAATATGATAAGTAGTCTGGAAATAAGACTGCAGTCTGCAGAAAATAAAATCCAAAACCTATTGCTGGAAAATGGTACACTAAAAAAACAATTAGATGAAAAAGAGCAGACCATAAAAATCTTACTATTATATGTACATCGCCGGGAAAAACACAAAAAACCATAAAAAACCAGAAAAGCCCTATGAAAAATGGCCAAAATCAAACCAAAATAGAATTGTGTGAAGATAATAAACAAGAAAAGCCTCTTGATGAGCACAAATCGACTTCTGTGAGTACAAGTTCTCCAGATCTCCAGCCAAAATTGCAAACAACTAAAAAAGTAAGTCAAATGGAAGTTAAACTGTGCATTTTAAGTAACCACAAGAAAATTAAAACACTTCAAGCTATAGATTCTTCATTTGAGCACAGCATAAAGTACTGCACTATAACTACACATCGGTAACTCGTGGCACTTAGGTAGCATTTGATGTTTCTGACAGACTAGTGAAGTGACTATGTTTCTCTGTACAACTCGAGCAAAGATACCAATTACAAGAAATCTTTTCAACCATTGAATATTTGAGTTTCGTGATAGACAATAAATATTTGTTCAAAAGTTTTAGAAGTTATTGTTAAGAGGTTGTAGATCGGCAGTGGTGTGGCACCCTCGCAGGCAACAGCAAAAACTCAGAATCTATTGTAGCTCTTTATTCCTCAAGAACAAAACAGCAGGTACAATATCGTCACGTTAATCAGGAAGAGTCGATACAGTTAGTTAACATATACGAAATCAATTATAAGAATAATGTCAGCGCGCTATGGCGGTCGAACAAGGAAGAGAAGCAGATGCAAATCGTTGTCACAGACAACAGCAATAATTGCTAGAGTCAAAAATTACATATAAGGTGTCCCACACACCGGACACACCCGTCCACTACGTGTGTGCTCTAGACTGTCCAACACTTCCCCTTCTAGTGCACACATGTAACGTAAGAAGTAACATATAGAGTCAACAAGATAATCAAAAGAATTCTTGATCACACAAAAAAATTAAAGCTCTACATTTAAATAAAGCTCTACATGTTGCAGACTCTATATTTTCAAACTCTACATGAATGAATATAAGAACAAACAGTGTGAATATGAAAAATGCAAAGTTAAAATAAAAATTATACATGTCAAAAAGTCAATTGTCACATACTTAACTTATTTACATTTATGATCTATTTATGCATTGAGCTTTACATTACATTATGGCTTTTATGAAAGTATTATGCTTAACTCTACCTAACGGTTTTGTCAACACATCGGCAATCATTTCATCAGTAGGTAAATATTCTACTTTAATTATATTTTTCGATATTAAATCTTTTACATAATGATATCTTATGTCGATGTGTTTAGTGCGCTTATGGCAATATTCTTTGGCTTGTAAGAGCTTTTGCGCACTCTGAGAATCATTATAAACAATACAATTAATCTGTCTAGGTAAGATCTCTGATAACAAATTTTTAATAAAAGATATGTCCTTACAAACGTCACTTATAGCAAGATATTCTGCTTCCGTACTAGATAATGCTACGCATCTTTGTTTGCGACATTCCCAATTAACTGTACTATTTCCTAATCTAATGACATACCCTGTGTACGACTTTCTATCGGCTACACAATTTCCCCAGTCTGCGTCAACATAAGCACTTAAAAGCCAATTCATACTCTTATGATAACATAAAGAATATTGAATTGTTCCTGCCAAATAACGCAAGATACGTTTAGCTGCAAGCCAATGAGACATATCGAAACAGTTGTTAAATTGACTTAGATGACTACAAGCGTATGATATATCTGGCCGCGTACATACAGACAGATACATCAAGCAACCTAGTAGTTGTCGATAGTTGTAAACATCATCCTGTAAACAGTCATTATTTTCAGATTTAACTAGCTTACAGTTAACTTCCATGGGTGTAGATACGGTCTTACAATTTTCCATACCAAAACGTACAAGCAGTTTTCTTACATACTCACTCTGATCTAGAGTCATTGTACCTTTAACTCTATCTCTAGAAATATTTATACCTAGACAGCTCTTTAATGCACCTAAATTTTTCACATTAAATTTATCTTCCAAAATGTGTAACAAATTACGCTTGTGCGAGCTGTTATTACTGTAAAATACATAGAAGTCATCAACATAAAGTGCTAAAATTATCAAATCATTTTTATTACCTTTTATATAAACACAAGGTTCATGTCTAGATTGGACAAAGTTATGCTCACATAAGAGACTATGTACTTTACAGTTCCACATCCTGCTTGCCTGTTTAAGACCATAAATACTTTTCTTTAACAAACAGACCTTGTCTATATTATTATTACAAAAACCAGTAGGCTGTTCCATGTACACTGTTTCATTTAAATCAGCATTAAGAAAAGCTGTCGCCACATCTAAATGGTCTATGTTTAAATCTAACTCATTAGCTATAGAGAACAAAATTCTCATTGTAGAGTGACGGACAACTGGACTAAATGTATCAGTGTAATCAATACCTTCACATTGTGTAAAGCCCCTGGCAACCAATCGCGCCTTGTAACGATCAAATTTACCAGATGCATCATATTTGGTTTTAAAAATCCACTTACATTTTATTACATTTTTGTTGATGGGCCTATCTACTAATTCCCATACATTGTTTTGAACTAGAGCATCATACTCACTTTGCATAGCCTCCTGCCATTGATTGGCATTAGGGCTTTTAATAGCTTCCTCATAAGAACTAGGTTCGTCCGACAGCGACGTGAGACTGTGAGCGAGCAAAGATAAATCGTAATCTAAATACCTCGAAGGTGGTACGTTACGGGTAGAGCGAACAGGACGCAGCGGTGTTGTGACGGTCACAGGACGAGTCACCACATCAGCTCCAGCCGACACGTCAGACGAGCTCACTCGCTGCGAGCCGCGAACGTCGCTTGGGGAATCAGCTGAGCTGGAGTCGTCGCTGCTGCCCGTGCGGTATTCCTCGGTATCATCTCCTGATAAAGACACAGAACAGTCAGATAAATTCAAATCATTAATTTCATTATTATCATTATTTAAATTTGATTGAATATTATTTTGACTAGAATTATTATTATGTATATTTAAATTATTATCACAGTAAGATTTATCTTCACAACAAACATTATTATTAAAAATAAATTCACAGTCTGACAACTCTTGTAAGGGTTCTGAATTAGGATTATAAAATCTATTCTCAATAAATGCAACATTACGGGATTTTATGATATTTGTAGGGTTCAAAGGATCAGCTAAGCGATACCCCTTAGAAGTATCACAATACCCAACAAAAATATATTCCTTTCCTCTAGCATCCAATTTGCTTCGGTAATGCGCTGGTACAAGAGCAAAAGCCGTACAACCGAATACTCTAAGGTGACTAAGAGTGACCTTTGACCCCGTCCAAACCTCTTCAGGAATTAACCCTGCCAAGGCCGATGTAGGAGATCTATTCTTTAAATATATTGCAGTCATAACTGCCTCTCCCCAGAACCTTTTACAGAGCTGACTATGAATCAACATGCACCGCACCTTATCAAAAAGAGTTCGGTTCAAGCGCTCCGAAATGCCATTTTGGGCTGATGAATAAGGAATGGTAGTCTGATGAATAATGCCTTGTTGCCTCAAATACTGAGAAAAACTAAAATTGCAATATTCACCCCCGTTATCTGACCTGAGGCATTTAATAGGTAAACCCGTCTGTTTCTCAGCCAAAGCTTTAAATTGCATAAAATAATGGAATACCTGAGATTTGTTCTTCATCAAGTATCCAAAGGTCTTGCGGGAGAAGTCGTCCGTAAACGTGACCAGGTATTTCGCACCTCCATAGCTGGCTTCCGGCATTGGTCCACAGACGTCGCTGTGCACCAGCTGCAGCGGTTGAGTTGTCTTGGTGGAGCTCGTCTTAGGAAAAGGTACGGCCGATAGCTTCCCCTTCAGACAGGCCTCGCAACTCTTGATGTCTTCATTGGAGTTCTGAAACATCACACCACATGCATCCCTTAGCCTACACATACCTGAGGAGTGTAAATGACCAAGGCGATAATGCCATAACTCCGTTAAGGATGGTGTATTGACAGCAACAGCGGCACTCGGTGTCTCCTGCCTAGATTGCAGGTGCAAAGAGTACTTCCCATTTTGCGAATCATACCCACTTTCCATACTGACATCCCCACATAGTTTATAAATACCATTTATGCATCTAGCCATAGCAAGACAGTTACCAGAGAACTTTAGACAATCCTTATCAAAAATAAAACACCCTTGTTTGTTAAAAAGTATCATATAACCCTCCTGACAAAGTTTTGACACAGAAAGGAGATTGGCAGACAAATTTGGAACTAACAATACATTAGTAAAAGTTCTCACCTGACCACCCATCCTCACATCGAAATCCCCAGTCTTAGAACTTGACATGACCTCACTGTTGGCTAGACTTATAGAATGTTCTTTGATGTTCTTCAAATTACGCAAAGTACTGCTATTATTTACAAGATGAGAAGAAGCCCCGCTGTCCAGATAAACTTCAGATCGATCCTGCGCAAAGAAAGCCGTCCCGTTCTGCTCCGCTTCTTTCTTCTTTAAACGTTTGTCTCGCTTCAATTTAAAACATTTTTGCTTGATATGTCCAGCTTTCTGGCAATAAGAACACTTCAATTGACTGCTACTCCTGGACACGAACGCAGAAGCAATGGTACCGTTTGCTTGAATCTTGCGGTGAGCCTCTTGCAGCAGACGTGTTCTCACCAACTCGCTTTTGAGCTTCTCAGACGAGATTGTATAAGTTTCTAAATTCGAGACTAACGTGTCATACTCGGCAGGCAATCCACTGAGCAGGATTTCAGCGATTTCTTCATCATCGACAGTCCGCCCGATATCTGCCAACTGGTGGACAAGTGACATGACACTTTCTATGTATGCAGACATGTCATTATGTTCCATAAAATCCACCCGATGTAGCTGTCTCAATAACAATACGCGCCGATACAAGCCTCGGTCTTCAAATATATCTGATAACTTTTTCCAAACCTGCTTGGCTGTGTTTTCGTTACGTATGTGTTGATAAAGTGAAGGTTTCAAACTAAGAACAATGCGAGCTAGCGCGCGTTGGTCACGCGCAGCGTCAGCACCGGTGAGGGGCTCGTCGGAAGAACGAATGATCACGTCCCACAATCCTTCCGCGATCAAAAACATCTTTATAGAAAATTTCCACGTATGATAATTGTAGCCATCTAGCTTCTCAAAAGAGCCTGTGCCGCCCAGAACAAAGGGACCCGGCACGTGTTGAGTTTCGAGCGCGTTATCAATAGGCATCGTGCAAATGTATACAGCACAATCTTACAGCACGTCAGTGTGATGCCTTTGGCGCAATCTATGCCGCTAAAGTAGTTACCACTTTCACGATTACTTCGGATTTAAGTCGCTGGGACTACTAACCTGTTAAGAGGTTGTGGATCGGCAGTGGTGTGGCACCCTCGCAGGCAACAGCAAAAACTCAGAATCTATTGTAGCTCTTTATTCCTCAAGAACAAAACAGCAGGTACAATATCGTCACGTTAATCAGGAAGAGTCGATACAGTTAGTTAACATATACGAAATCAATTATAAGAATAATGTCAGCGCGCTATGGCGGTCGAACAAGGAAGAGAAGCAGATGCAAATCGTTGTCACAGACAACAGCAATAATTGCTAGAGTCAAAAATTACATATAAGGTGTCCCACACACCGGACACACCCGTCCACTACGTGTGTGCTCTAGACTGTCCAACAGTTATCCTACCTATTTGAGTGTGTTGGTTAAAAAAAAAGCTTTTGTTAAAAATTTCATTTTTATTGCATGCTTTTTTGTAAACTGTACTTGCATTGTCATCCAACCTACATAAGTATACCGATATCAAGCCAATCCAACCACTGGAAGTGGTTCAAAATCGACTTCCAAAATTTGACCCGTACATACCTACATACATACATACATTGCAAGTTAAATAAAAGCTTGTAAAAAGCATTCTTGCGTAAGTTTGTTGTTGTTCTCTTTGATTTCAACTTCTTTATTTGTAATAAGCTATTAAAAATTACTATTGTAAGATATCCAGGATTTTTTGATAATGCTATTTTTAGCTTTTGATAAACAAGTTTACCTTTTGGATGTTGTCTCGGTAATAAATGTGACCTTTCAATTTTAAAGAATTATTCCATCTTAGATTATTGTAAAAGTGAAAAAGTTTCTCGGGTGCGCCGGTGGGATTCGAACCCACGTCTCCTGGGTATGCGCCTCAACGGGTGTTCTACCAATTGAACCACGTCGCATCCAACCGACTCCCCCGAAATTCTTAATCGCTTACATACGCCAACAGTGGCGTGTGGTAACAACCATCGCAACTATTAGAAGCTACGACTCCTACGTTCCAAATTACATTAGAAATGCGTAAGAAATGATGTACCACATGTATTTATTCAAATATTATTTCTTTTATTAGCAGTACGGCTGCTCACCGAATCTAAGATTATTTTAAAAGCGAAAAAGTAATAAGTGTTGGTGTATATAAGCGATTAAGAATTTCGGGGGAGTCGGTTGAATGCGACGTGGTTCAATTGGTAGAACACCTGTTGAGGCGCATACCCAGGAGACTTCAATTTAATATAAGTTATCTACTTTGTGTAAATTATTAGATAGTTAAATTTAGGAATTTATATTTATAAATATAAAACACTGTTGGAGTAGAAAAACCAAAGAAATAGAGTGTTAAACTTGTTTAGGATGTTATTTGTTCTTACAAATAGATTTCAGTATTACCTGCAGAACTTGGCACCCATTTAGATCTCAATCCTTTGGTTGGTGAAGTCCATAATCAAGTATATTTTTAGTATTGAACTTGGCTAACATTTTGTACATTTATGTTTTTGGTGCGATATTGATAACTGCACAGACGCTTGAAATATTTGCAGAATATTAAGTTATATATTCACTTTAAAAATAAATAGTTAAATTAAAATAAAACAAATATTTGAAGGGGGCTCCCATACAACAAACGTGTTTTTTTGCTTACCGTTTTCATAGATAATACGGAACCCTTCGTGCGCGAGTCCGACTCGCACTTGGCCGGTTTATTTTTTTATCCATTAATAACTCTTGTTACAGTATTTAGAATATATTTTTTAACTGGTACATTATCTTACTGTCCTGTTTGTAATTTCAGGTGATTCCGGTTACCCGCAACGGCCATGGCTGATGACCCCATTCTCAACAGTAGTCCCTGGCTCACCAGAAGAAAAGTATAATGAAAAACACACAAGGGCCCGTGTAGTTGTTGAAAACACATTTGGTCGATTAAAAAACCGTTGGCGATGTGTGGGGAAGGGCAGGGTGTTGCGCTACAAGCCTGCAAAGTGTGCGAGCATCATACAAGCTTGCAGCGTCCTACACAACTTCGCACTCGAGCACGGGGTACCCAACACATATAATGGTAATGGACCTGTTAACGAAAGGGAGTGGACTGTATAAGAAAAATGGGGATAGAGGTCGAAAAGAAACGAAAGGTGCTTAGGGCCGTTAGGAAGCAAAATATTGCGTCTCTACGATAAGGTATACACGGAAAAATATAACGTAGTAGCAGTGACTGCTGAAAGCTCACCTGAGGGCTCCTCGTCTGCGGTGATGCAGAACCTTAGGGCGTCGGTAACAGGCACTGTTGGCTCGTAGTTATCAGCTCCTCCGGAATCACTGCTAACTCTTACCTCGGGTGTCGCACTTAGCCTTTCAGGTTTATTCGCAGGGCGGCGCACAAGGAGTCTTCAGCAGTGGCACTGACTTTTTAAAACTATTTTCAGGAAAAGATTTGCAAAATTCGTTGCTGACGTAACAGTTACTCCGTTTTGAAATTAAGGACGGCACATAAAAAAAGGTACAATATAACTGTCAATAGAAAAATTCGTAATGAGTGATAATAATCGCTCCCGCTCTGATCAGCTGTTTTTATAAACGGACGAAGTGGAGGGGAGAGGATGCGCAGATGACGGTAGAACGGAAAAATCCAGTGTGGCCGCTACAAAGAAAGTTAGTAGCTAGAAAATAATTGATGTCGACGAAGGGAATCTATGGCAACACTGAACAGGACCTTATTTAACCCTTTTTTTTTTTTTCTTGGCTTTCACCCTTGCTACTTTAGTAAGGCGTATTTTGCCAATGTCGACGTAGAGACATAACACACATGAGGAGACTGTTTGGTTTAAGAAGTTTTGATTTTGGGGAAGGAATAGACAGGAGACCTAAAACAAATAACACTTGTTATGGACGGTACACAGACAACATAAGACGTTTTTACATTACAAGTTTAATTTTTTTTTTTTTTAGTTGGAGGGAAACAAGAGGGAAATTACTGGTAGTAAAGCATGCTAACACGAAAGGAATGTAAAATTTTGGAAGCATAATATATGTAAGAGAGGCATGCAACAGTTACTACAACTTAATGTTGTGGCACTGTATGAATTTAATAGGCTAGACGACTAAAAAAAACTGTTTAGTCCGTCAGTTAGATTATTAATAAAAAATATTGTACACGTATTTTTTCTTTTGTTTGACAAACAAAAAATGAGGAGGATACAGTGCTTAGAAGTTTCGAGTGACGTCACTATATGGTACAATTTTTACCTAAGGATGACGTCACAAGCCCCCACTCCGGAAGTTTGATGATCTATATCTTTGTCGTTTTTTAATAATTTGATAAACCAAAAAATACGTGTCCCATATTTTCCCATAATCTAAATGACGGACTAATTAGAATGACCAATTTTTAAACCAGTCGTCATCCCTATTAAAACTTTTAGCAATGGAGAGTCCAAGAGAGAAAGAAGTGACAGGAAGTCAATAGGTCGCGGAACTTCCTTAGGTAACACATCATACAAGGAGTATATTAGTTTACTGCAGTTGAAAAAAATGTGATCCAGGGTACCTTCGTCAAGACCGCATTCGCATAGGGAGTTATCCCGCACCCTAATTTTTGACAGGAATACCGGAGTGCAGACATGACCCAGACGGAGACGACAAATAGTAGAAGTGACCCATTTATTAGCTGAGCGGAAACGGTAGAACCAAGGTTTGCGAGGGATCAGCGGTTGGATGTTTCCATAGTGTCGACCTTTCTGATGTCTGGAGAGACTCCACTGGTTCTGCCAGGATTCTCTCAAGCAAGTTCGAGCGCACATCATTATGTCTGATGGAAAGATAATGTTATGGTCCTGGGAACCTATTTCGATGGCCTCTTTTGCCCACGTGTCCGCTCTTTCGTTGCCCGCTATGCCACAATGGCCTGGGATCCATGCAAGAGTAACTTCTAGTCCCTTCATTTCACAGTGCATTAAAGCCTCTTTGATCTTTAATATTATTGGGAATTTAGTTTTCATTTTAAAATGGTTGCCTACAATTGCTTGTAGACAGTTTTTAGCATCTGAAAAAATTATAATTTTTGGCATTTAATGGCCTCTAGAATTGCTATGGACTCCCAAGTAAAAACCGATGATTGAGCTGGGATTTTTTGAGTCAAAGCGATTTGGTATTTGGGGATCCATACCGCTGCTCCCACGCAACCATTGGAATTTATTTTGGAAGCATCTGTGAAAATGGAAATGGAATGGGTATAATGGTAATGGACCTTATTTAACCCTTAATAAGAATCAAAAGCAGCTGTCGAATGCATACCTGACAAAGGATATTTTTAAAGCTATACTGGAAATATTTAGGTACTAACTAAATGTCAACAAACATGAACAACCAACAGTTATTGGCGTCGGGTTAACCAGCCAAATGCAATATTTGTAATTGAATTTAACGCGTCGCATTATCGACGTACTCTTTAGTATAGTCGCATAATAATTATCGACGTACTCTTTAGTTTAGTCGCACAATAATTTATCATGTAACAACTCGATGAGATCTGAACATAGATGGCGCTGTATCACTGCAAAAGTGATGATGGCAGGCTGGAATGTATGATGCATAGGAAAAATTTGCGTGTAAACTCCTGACCAGTAATGGTGTAGGGGTAAGCACCTGGGTTCGATTCCCAGCATTGGTCTTTTTTCTGTTTTTTTTTCTATGCTTCTATGTTTCAGTTTGTATTTAGTATGGAATTTATCATGTAACTAAACTAAAGAGTACGTCGATAATGCATCGCGTGAAAGTCAATTACAAATATTGCATTTGGCTGGCTAACCCGACGCCATACTCGTAACTGTTGGTTGTACGTGATTGTTTACATTTAGTTAAGTACCTAAACATTTCCAGTATACCTATTTATTTATTTATTTATTTATTAATAGACACACCAACAAAGTACAGAGCAATTACATTAACCAATTAAAATTTATAATAAGTAACACGCCTAACCCGTACCTCAATGACAGGCATGCATCAACATTCACTATGAGAAAAAAATAGATAAACATCACATCACATTAACAAAAAGTATGCAACTACAATTAAAAATGAAAATAAAATCAAAATTTACAAACAGATAAGGTAAAACGTCCCCATGCTCGACACCGACCCAACACATGGCACCTTCAATCTTATGTCATAGTAAGAGAGGTGACAGATGGGTGTCATCCACTAGGCGTTGAGGTGTCGAGCATAAATACGCTCACCCAAAACGACTATGAAATTTCGTTACCTGACGCTTTAATCGGTAGTAGTATTTTACGCCTCCAACTAATAATGCTATCGGAATAGACATCAAGGTTGTATTTTTTCTGATATTCATTGTAACGTGTTTGGATCCTGCACATGGTAGAAAATTTACCTAAATTCGACTTCATCAATTTAGGCCTAAAGGTAGTGACTCGTGACGGTCTAGCATTGGTTCTCGGGACAACAAAACTTAGGCTTCCCAGGATACCACTTTCATGGATATCACCATTAACTACTTTATGAAGCAGAGCAAGATCCAGGTATTCCCTTCTTAGCTGAAGAGAACGCATCCCGAAATGCTTCAGCCTGCCAACATAACTTGTGCGCCTTCCGATGCCTTTAGTGTTATCTTTAAAAGCCATGTACCGAGTAAAAGAGCGCTGTATCCTTTCTAGGCGATCAATATGGACCTGGTATGAAGGATTCCACACTTGACTGCAGTACTCAAGGCGAGAACGTACGAGAGTATTGTAAAGCGTTTCAAGTGTCTTAGTGCGCTTGAAGTTCTTAGCTACCCTCTTGACGAATCCTAACATTTTAAAACAGCCCCTAACTACACCATCTATATGATCAATAAAGCTTAGTTTACTGTCGAAAATTACTCCCAGATCCCTAATAGTGCAAACTTCATCTAGCTCAACGCCTTCAATTGCATAACTACTGTTGATTATGTCTTTATTACGAGTGAACTTAATATGTTGACATTTAGATACATTAAGGACCATACCATTAGACGCTGTTCACGCCGCTGCGTTCCTCATAATAACCAGTAGTAATAGAACTGCACAAGACACAATTTGCATTGTATCGAGTCGCGTCCAATCAAAACGCTAGCATATCGCGTGATATTTGTTAATGGCCAATCACAGCCGTTTTTCTTATATATCGTCATACAAGTTAGCCTGCCACCTCTCACTTTGCGTCTAACGTCTGAAGAAAGAACCATTGTACCTATATATCTAATATTTCTCAAAATTAAATTCTAGTTACGTAAAAAAAGGTATTATTTTTTACTTCCTTGTTCCTATACGGAACAAATTGGCGACCGTGACAGGACTTCTGCTACAATTCGGAATACGAAGACAAATTTGAAGAGCCTTTGTTCCTAAAGAAGCGACCTCTAGAGGTCATCGCCACGCGTACGAAGCGCAACGCCTAGATTCCCAGACCAGCATCAAGTCATCAGCTTCGCCTACATCGTCCGCTGTGAAGCCAGACCCGATCGCTATACCAGAGGTTCAGAGAAGTGCCTAAGAAGGAGCCACGTTCCCACGCAGCAGCCGGTTCTACGTGCCACGTGCCACGCCGCGCACGACAAAGCGCCTAATTTCACCTGCTTGCCCTATCTATCAAGTGAGCCCGTTCCTTACTTTTCCAAATTCTATCCCCTTCGATTTGTGCCAATAGCTACTTAGTTTCTCGGATTATATCTATAGGTTCAATAAGTTACCTACACCTAGGTGTTTGCAGTTACTAACTAGAAGCCGCATAGCAACCAAATATCTACCTATTCACGATTAAAAACTGAACAATAGAATATCCAAACTTCTAAATTTGCAAGTCATCCACTCAATTTGCGCATTAAGCTACGAATTAGCTTGTGTACTATCCTATTTTATAGGCACCTATTTAATCGTAAGCTATATTTACGAAAGTCAACAAATCTTTCTATTTAAAAATCTTTTATCCTACAAAACTTGCCTATTTCGTTGCCCATTTAAATTGCCTAATCTTTAGCAACAATATTTGCCAAATATTATCCTAAACTTCCCGCTTTCTATTGCATTCTATCAGCTGTTTAGCCGACGCATTTTTTGCTATTATTCCAGTGACCTACTTAACTTCTCGGTGCATCGTCCTGCCAAGGAACGCTGCGCGGGCGCAGACTGAACAACGCGGTGGCCCGAGAGTTCACTGTCGCTCGGCCGAACGGCAGGCAACGCATTCTGGGATCGGCTAAGCGAGGAGCGTATTGTATTCAATTACGTAACTTGTTTACTTAGATTTTGTTGCATTTTTATCTCGATAATTTCATTCTAACGATGCCTTTTGATTTGGAACCGGAAGAAAAACTTAAAGTGCTTAGAACTAGACGTAGTACTATCAAAGGGCGTTTAACTAAATTTAAAAATTATTTAGAAACTTTAACGTCGACTGATGTTTCTTCATTGGAAATGAAACAACTTTCGATGAAAATATCGAGACTGCAAGCATTGTTTACTGATTTTGATGAGGTGCAAAGTCAAATAGAGGTTTTAAGTGAACCTAACCAAGCTGACGAATTAAATATTCGCGATTCTATTGAACAAGACTTCGATACTCATATTTCCATTGCTCAAGACTTTTTGGAAACCAATTCACCTTCCAGGGATTTACTTGCCCATAATACAAGTTGTTCTTTGCAATGTAATCACGATAATAATGACGTCCTCGGGTTTAGACTTCCTATAATAAAAATACCTAATTTTGATGGAACTTGTTTCAAGTGGCTGGAGTTTAAGGAAACATATGTTTCTTTAGTGCATGATAACAACAAGATAAAAAATATTCACAAGTTTCATTATCTTCTGTCTTACCTGGAAGGGGAAGCAGCTCGCGTTCTCTGTAATTTAGAAGTTTCAGACTCCAATTATTCCGAGGCTTGGCAACTTCTTTGCAAACGCTACGACAATAAGCGACAACTTATAAACAATCACTTAAAGGCTTTATTCAGTATTGAGTCAGTGCGAGAGACCGACAAGTCTCTTCGATTTATTGTTGACCACATTACAAAAAACTTGCGAGCTCTCTGCACACTAGGACTGCCGGCTGATAAGTGGGATGTTTTAATAATTTATATGGTGTCATCAAAGTTAGACAGTGGCACCTGTTATAAATGGGAAGAACACCGAAATACTTTACCCGAAATTCCAACCCTAGACAATTTTTTTGACTTTCTCAAAGCTCGAGCTGATGTATTAGAGACAGTTAACAAACAAAAATACGAAAAGACCAGACATCTGCCAGCGCCACCCCCGCATAAAGTACAAAGCAAATCATTTGCTCTTATTTCTAAGCCATCTAATGGCGTTTCTGGTGAATGTGTTGTGTGCCAAGATCGTCATCCCCTCTACGAATGTGCCACGTTCAAGTCTAAAACCCCTGAGCAAAGGGTCGCATTAGTTTCTTCTCTTAATTTGTGTAAGAATTGCTTACGAGTGGGGCATAAGGTTCAAACCTGTAGATTGCCAGGATCTTGTCGCTCTTGCAAACAAAAACATAACACCCTTTTGCATGTTTCAAATCAATCGGAAGTCCCCAGTACTAGCAGTCCTAGCACTAGCACTAGCTTATCTACCATGACTAGCAGCGATGTGTTCTTGAGCACCGCCCTAGTCCAACTAAGGAACCCAATCACTAACGAAACCCTGATAGTGCGAACCCTTCTCGATAGCGGAAGTCAGTCAACATTTATCACTGAAAATATCCAACAAAAATTAAACCTTACCACTCAGCCATCAAATGTCGGCGTAGTCGGATTGTCAAACACCCCAATTAAATTGCACACTAAACGTTGTGCCCTACATCTTCAGTCACTAAATGAACCTTTCAACGTCAATATGACATGCCTAGTTATACCTAAAATAGCCGACAAATTACCCAAAGTCTCTCTCGACGTCAGTCGCTATGATTTATCCAATTTCATTCTCGCAGACCCCGAATTTTACAAAGCTTCAACCATTGATATGCTCATCGGTGCTGATCTATTTTGGGACCTGATAGGTTCCACTCAGCATTCGTTAGGACCACGTGACCCTATTCTTCGTAGCTCTAAACTAGGTTGGCTTGTCGCGGGTCCCCTACCTATATTACGCACTCAACCAAAACAACAATTAAATAATAAAATCGTTCATTGTAACTTCGTGTCTAACGAATCTAACTTACCTAATATCAATGAAGAACTATCTAAATTTTGGGAGCTAGAAAATATTCCCCAATCTCACCCTTATACCACAGAAGAAAAAATGTGCGAACAACACTATTTATCCAATACATACCGACTCTCAAATGGTCGTTTTTGTGTACGTTTACCACTTCGTGACGCAACAGATTGTCTCGGAGACTCTTATTCATTAGCCAAGAAACGTTTTCTATGTCTAGAGGCACGTTTTAGGAAGCAACCGGACCTAAAAAAAATGTACGCAGATTATATTAATGAGTACATCGAACTTGATCATCTCGAGGAGTCCCCTATGACTAGGCCTACTGGCCCCCATTATTTTTTGCCCCATCACCCTGTTATCAGGATCAAAAGCGAATCCACAAAACTTCGTGTTGTCTATGACGCCTCAGCGCGTACTACGTCTAATTTCTCGCTTAACGACCTACAAATGGTAGGGCCTGTAATACAGGATTCCCTATTCAATATACTCATACGATTTCGCCAATATAAATACATTCTGTCCGGAGATTGCGAAAAAATGTTTCGCCAAGTCTTAATAGACCCCCTAGATAGGGACTTGCAGCTCATCTTATGGCGAGACAGCGAAAACGAACCTCTTCGCACGTTAAGGCTGAAAACGGTCACTTTCGGGTTTTCAAGTGCTAGTTTTCTTACCACCAGGTGTATTTGGCAACTTGGCGATGAAGCTAATGACCCCATGATAAAAAATATTATTCAAAAGGATTTTTATTGCGACGATTTGTTGACTGGGGCTGACTCTGAAGATGAGTTAAAATACATTCAAAGTCAAGTGTCTAACGAACTTACTAAGGGTTGTTTTCATCTCAGAAAATATCGATCAAATTTACAAACTTTGTTTTCCGACTCTTCTATACCCGAAGAAGGTCAACTTATAATAAGTAGTGCCACTAGCACTTTAGGTATAGGCTGGGCACCTAGTTTAGATAAACTTCAATTCTGTATGGAAATCAACCCTAAGGACAATGCCACTTTGACAAAAAGGTCAATTTTGTCGTCAACTTTTCGAATTTTTGATCCCTTGGGATTACTTTCATGTTGTACTATAACCCCTAAAATTCTTCTCCAAACGTTGTGGGAGCTAAAGCTGGATTGGGACGAGGAGGTACCCGACAGCATTAAAAAAACGTGGTTAAAGTTCTCCCAAAGTCTAGACGCAATAGCTTCACTCGAAATCCAGAGGCGCGTATTGATTGACAACCCTAAGTACATAGAAATGCATACCTATTGTGACAGTTCACAGCTAGCTTATGGTGCTTGTGTTTACCTGAGGTCTACTAACGCCGAAGGAAGCGTACACTCAAGTCTGATGTGCGCAAAGGCTCGCGTCGCGCCCCTAAAAGCCACGACTATACCCAGACTTGAGCTTTGCTCGGCACTGCTGGGCGCTCAGTTGAGCACGGCTGTCACGGAAGCTTTGCGCTGTCAAATCAATCGACATGTATATTGGTCGGATTCTAAAGTCGTCCTAGGCTGGATCCAAACAGCCCATAAAACTAAAACGTTTGTCGCTAATCGAGTGGCCGCTATAATCGAGCTTTCAGATCCTACGTCCTGGCGCTATGTGCCTACGACTGATAACCCAGCTGATCTATGTTCCCGAGGTGTAAACCCTCAAAATCTTTTAAACGCTGACCTATGGTGGCGTGGACCCGCCTGGCTAAGCCAACCTGAGACTTCATGGCCAACTTCATCACCCATAAGTATCGAGCTTCCAGAGTTAAAAGCGTTTCCCACTTTGGTGGGGGAGCCTGCACCTACGGCAACGTGCATAGACGTCACACGATTTTCCAAACTAATTAGAGCTCAGCGAGTCTGTGCCACAGTTCATAGATTCATACACAATATTAAGAACCCCCAAAATAAACTTACAGGTATTTTAACGGTCGAGGAACTTAAAACTGGTTTAAGTTCACTAATTAAACTCGGCCAACTAGATTCATTCCCCAAAGAGATTCTACGTACAAATGATAAATCGAATTTATTATCTTTAGACCCTTTTATCGACGACAACGGGTTACTTCGCGTCGGTGGCAGGATAGATAATTCAAATTATCCCTACAATAAAAAACATCCCATTATATTAAGTGCTAAGCACCATTTAACTAAATTAATTTTTCGACAGGAACATGAGCGACTATTTCACGCCCCGCCACAATTGTTACTAGCTTCAATTCGCGATCAGTACTGGCCCATAGGCGGGCGCAAGTTAGCTCGAGATACATACGACCGTTGCGTTAAATGTCGTCGTTTTAAGGGCAAGGGCATGGTCAACATAATGAGTAACTTACCAAGCGATCGTGTTGAGCCTGACTTTCCCTTTAATACGGTGGCTACTGATTTTGCAGGCCCCTTTTTTATCACAGACAGAAAAGGCAGGGGCTGCAAAATAACAAAGTGCTATCTATGTATTTTTATATGTTCTAGATATAGATGTATTCATCTCGAGTTAGTCAGCGCCTTGAGCAAAGAAGCATTCATCCTAACTCTATCAAGGTTCATTGCCCGCAGGGGAAAACCAAATAAAATTTATTGCGATAATGGTCGTAATTTCGTAGCTGCTGCTAAAGAAATAAATAGTTTCTTAAAGTTAAATAAAAACTCTATTTGTGACTTTGCAGCTCAACAAGAAATAGAGTTTAAATTCTCTCCTGCATACGCTCCTCACTTTAACGGTCTCGCCGAATCGGCCGTCCGTTCGGCCAAATTTCATGCTCGTCGAATATTAGGACAAACACATTTAACGTTCGAGGAACTAACTTCGCTATTTGCTCAAATCGAAGCAATCCTTAATAGCCGACCCCTTTGTCCTCTCAGCCCAGCCCCTAATGACTTCCAGACTCTTACCCCGGGTCACTTTATGATTGGCAGGCCTCTCACATCATTGCCGTCTCCTAACTTCATCGAAGCCAAGACTACGAGCCTCAACAAGTTCCAGCGCCTAGAGCAACTCCGCCAACACTTCTGGCAGCGATGGTCACGAGAGTACATCGCTCAATTACAACAACGTACCAAATGGCGAGTGAGATGCAAAGATTTGCAGCTAGATGACCTCGTCTTAATTAAAGAAGACACGCCACCTCTGTTTTGGCGCCTAGGACGAGTAAGCAGGCTTTTTCCCGGACCCGATGGAGTACCGCGAGTTGCCGACGTCAAGACTGCCCACGGGACCATTCGCCGGGCCCTAAATCGCTTGTGCCTGCTGCCCACAGAAAGCTCATCTTGAAAGCTACTGGAGCTTTCAAGGGCCGGGACGATGTTCACGCCGCTGCGTTCCTCATAATAACCAGTAGTAATAGAACTGCACAAGACACAATTTGCATTGTATCGAGTCGCGTCCAATCAAAACGCTAGCATATCGCGTGATATTTGTTAATGGCCAATCACAGCCGTTTTTCTTATATATCGTCATACAAGTTAGCCTGCCACCTCTCACTTTGCGTCTAACGTCTGAAGAAAGAACCATTGTACCTATATATCTAATATTTCTCAAAATTAAATTCTAGTTACGTAAAAAAAGGTATTATTTTTTACTTCCTTGTTCCTATACGGAACAGACGCACACCACCCACTGATACTATCCAAGTCTATCTGAAGCAGTTCCACATCACTAATACTCTTAACTTCTTTATAAAGTTTCAAATCGTCAGCATATAATAAGAATTTACTATTCTTAATGACGTCACCAATGTCATTAACAAATAAAACGAAGAGTAGCGGGCCCAGATGCGATCCCTGTGGGACCCCTGATGTAGTTGGATAATATGCCGACATAAACCCATCCTTTACAACCCTTTGCCTCCTGCCAGTGAGGTATGATCTAAGCCAAGCCAACATTTCACCAGAAACACTGAAATCACGAAGGAGCTTGTTCAACAGTATGTTATGGTCAACTTTATCAAATGCACTGGTGAAATCCGTGTAAATGGCATCAACCTGCACTCTACAATCAACCGAGACAGACAAATCATTGACGTAGTTTATTAAGTTAGATGTTGTGGACTTACGTGGCATAAACCCGTGTTGCAATGGTGAGACTTGCTCCTTTACGTGCCAAGCTAGTCTAGGATAAATCAGACACTCAAATATTTTCGAAAATGTACTTAAGATAGATATCGGACGATAGTTATTTACAAGAGTGTTGTCTCCTTTTTTAAATACTGGAACAATATTTGCCTCTTTCCATAGCGCAGGGAATGTGGATGTTTCAAGTGATTTATTGAATATCAGTAACAATGGAAGAGACAAATTAGACGCGCATTTTTTAATAAAGAAAGGCGGTATGCCATCTGGTCCAGCGCCCTTGCTTATGTCTATTGACTTAATTGCCTTAAGTACGTCGCCCTCAGAGAAACGGATACGAGACATGCTGGCGAAACAGTATGGACTCGGAGAATTCTTTGACTCAAGATAGTTGTCCATTGAAGACATCCCAGAAAAGGTAGAGGAAAATTGTTTCGCAAAAAGGTTACAGATACCGGTATGACTATCAGCAGTAACACCATTCAGTTGCATAGTGGATGGATAAGAAGATTTTCCTTTCCTGAGATTTTTAACATATGCCCAGAAATTTTGAGAGTTGCAGTTTATGCCATCTTCAACAGAAGCCATATATCCCGCGTAATCCTTGTCCATCCTGACTTTGACACGTTTACGTAATATATCATATTCAAGATAGTCCCTGGGGTTTCTACTCCTTTTATAAATCAGACGTCTTTTTTCTTTTTCACGCATCATTCGCAACAGTACAGAACTAAACCATCTTGGCCGACCAAGCTGTCTAGTCTTACATAAAGGAACAGTATCGTCTATAACCTCACGGAGAGATGCGTAAAATACTAAAACCATATCATCAACAGTAACGCAATCAGAAAACTTACAGATCCAATCTATTTTATTCAATTTCGAATTAACAAGAGTATAACAAGCCTTCTTAAAATTGTGAGTAGCAAAAGACTTAGGCACAGCAGAGCTTACACATTCAATTACATCAATTACCATTTCGAGAGGTGGGTGATAAGCATCGACTTTATTCAAAGGATCACATGCAACAGTTATACTCGGGCCCAAAAAACTACACAAAACTAGATCCAGGATTTTACTATTACAATTTTTTATGTTATTCAGTTGGAACATGTTACAAAGAGACATAAAATCAAACAGAGCAGTAGAAATAGGTGAGGCGCATGGTTTCGACTCGGCATATAAGCCAGACCTGTCCAGACTCCATTCAACAGACGGAATATTAAAGTCACCAAATATGATACACTTGTCTTTACTGTATATAACCTTATCACCAACACTGTCAAAGTACTTACTATACACCTGTGACGCCTCACCCGGAGGTATATACACCGCACCAAGATTGATACTATAATTGGCAGAAACATGGATCGCGATCCACAAATCTTCACACTCAGTTTCCCAGTTAAGCAGCCTACACGCGGATAGCTTTTTGGAGACTGCTATAAGGCAGCCACCTCCGTCCTTCTTACCGGTTGATAACAGGTTGCGGTCACGACGAAAAATAGTGTATCTTGGATCCAATATCTCCGCATCAGCTATACCAGAATGAAGCCACGTCTCTGTGACAACAATAACGTCATGGTGTGAACAAGATGTTGCAAGTCTCAAGTCGTCGAGTTTTGTTCTTATCCCTCTCATGTTTTGATAGTATATATTTAACACCATTATGTAAAAAGAACATCCAAAACAGGAACCAGGTACTCACTGATTCGTCAAATCCTAAAGACGATTAAGATCCGACGATTTCCGAATGTGAAACAGGCTTGCTTCTTCATTTTTGCGGACATAGATTCTGCCGTAACGCACCCACACAAATTTATACGACTTAGCCTTCCCCGCTATTCTAGTCTCAGCATGCAGCTTCTTTACAGCCGGTGACAGATGTTCTGAAACAAAAACTGGGGACCTGCGGCCCCCAATTCCCAAATCACTTGTATTCAACTTATCAGCCCTGTCCCGCTTGTTCTTGTTGTATTTTATTACAGCTGTCAATAACTCGTCCCTCTGAAGAGCAGAGCGCAGCTTTACGATGACTGCTCTCGGTCTCTCGTTGTTTGGATTAAGCTTAGCAACGCGCTTGCAGGCTAGAATATCCGTTGTCTGAAGAGGATACGAGACAACGTTAGCAAGCTGAACCACGGTCGTCTGTAACGACTCACCCTTAAATTCTGGTAGGCAAGTAATTTCCACATTACATTCACGGGAGTTTTGTTCAAGCATTTCTAAGCGCGAAGACAACTCCGACACTGAGGCACGGAGTTCCAAATTTTCTTTTTTAAGGTTGCTCATGTCTTCCTGATTGGCCATTAACTGACTGTGCATTTCATCATAACGCTCACTCATGAACCGAACACTCTCTAGGACTTGTTCGTTCATTATCTTAAATTCCTTTATTTCAGTTTTTAAAAGTGCTCGCATTCTAGCAGTAAGTGAATCCTCGAGAGAACCGTACCAAGGCGGAAGGTCGTTCGTGTTGTGCACATCGGCGGGTCTTTGCGCCGACGCTTGAGCATGCTTACCCTTCTGCCGAATAATCACGCCCGCGTCACTAACAGGGGAGCTAAGCGGAGTATCAGTGTTGTCACCCGTCTTAGGTGCATTACACTTACAGGCAGGGCAGATCCATACCTTTTTTACAGCTGAAGATAGTTTTTTGAATGTTTGGTCAGTGTATCCAACGCAGGTGTGTCTATACTCCCGGTGGCAAGAAGCATTTGTACACTTCAAAAATTGGGTCGATTTCAGCTCCTCATTGCAACACTCACAACGCCTATTCGCGCTCGTACTAGCATCTTTGCCAATCTTCGACATCCTTCAAATGGCACGATACCCTGCACCACGAGACCAACGACACACCAACGATAGTTATCTCAACCGCTCCGTATCTCGGTACGAGGCGTGCCGTCGCTCGGTGCACAGGCGATGAGTCACTTAGTGAGCGACCTGCAGGCCGTCGCAAGTCAGTGATGCACCTTACAATTATGAACAAGTTACTTCTTTTTTTATCTTGTTAAATGGATATGTATTTCACGAGGTAACTCAATTTCCAGATTATTTGCGCGCACACACACACTGTTAAGTTTATTGTCTAGGAGACACCGAGTTCACCTTTAAGAGATTGTTTTAAGTTTTAAATTAGACTGTTGTTAGTTCACAAAAAATGATGAAAACGTTTCCACACAGTATTCAAAAATTGGAGAACACAAATTTATTACTTTTACACGATATTTAAACTTCTTTACTATTAAATTTAAATTAAAATACACGGATCGATGTTTACTGTTACGTCTACCCACTTTAAAATTCACCTAACAAATTTAACCCAAAATTTTAAATTTGTACCTAGTTGTATTTTCGTTAATTATAATGAAAATTGTGACGTATATTAAAATCAATAACGTTGGATGTGGTCGCTAAGAGCCCGCTGTTTGATCAATACCTAGTTAAACAAACTAATAGTCAAATTGCATTTGAAATGCGTTAACTATTGTTATGTTTGCCATACATTTTAACTTTTAGTTTGTTTAACTATTGATCAAACAACGGGCCCTAAATCGCCTCTACCTTATTAAGTGTTAAAATTAGAAACACACAAAATACTCGACATATTATTTCGATTCTTAACACTCATAATTATGTTATCAGATCAAGCTGAAGCTCAACAAGAGTTGGATTGTTTCAATGAAAGTACAGAAATCGATGACTTGCTCAGGGGCAGCGCTCACAGAAGCGAGCTGGTCGGAAAACTGCAGCACCAACAATGAGCTTGGCAGCATGGAGTATAGATGTTAACATCCTGTCTGTAGTAACCTGCAAAATATAATCAAGTTTTAAATGAACTTCAAAACCATGAGCATCAGCAAAGACATGAAAGTTTTAACTTACAACTTTTATCTGCATTAAGATTTGTTTTAGGTCATTATGTCATTAATACTACTGTATATCTGTGGTTGCGTCCCATCTGGTTTACCAGACGCATTTTGTGGTTTGGTCTATTAATACAGGGTGGTCAACTTGGAGGTAAACAACTTTTTCACCTCACTAGCTCGGAAAGCCCTTTTTTTTTTCCAAATAAAATACTCTTTTATTTGGTATATTAGAAACATTTATACTAATATATAACATATGTACAACTATCCTAGACTAAAAAAAAATGTATGTACAATAAGAAAAAAGAAAACAAAAATATAAAATATAACTAAAACATATTCTGAAAGCTAGTCCCCTTAGGCAAGGTGCCGAAGATGCTGGCAGCGTTTCCTCTTTGAATAGCTAAGCTAATTCTTTGTCCGAGGAAGCTGCCAGCTCTTCGGTCACCTGTGACGTCGACTAACCTCTTAGAAATATCCTTAAAGAGCTTTAAGGCGCTAGGACCCCACGGACCAAGGGTCTCGACACCGAATGGGACAAAATCGTATTCGCTGCCTAGACCCCTGTATTTCAGTCTTTTCGCCTTTTCAGCCGCTTCTGAAGCTGCACCAGGTCTGTTGCAAGTACCATGGAGATGGGAAGGGGCCAGCGTGTCTGAACAAGTGGCATCCCATACCAGCACCCGACCCATCTTCCATGGAATCAGACTCATACCATCCGGTCTCTTGCCATCGTCTCTTGCAATGCCTGTGGGCTCAAGCAACGTTGGCACGTTGACGGTGGCAAGGGACCGGCGTATAATGTCGTTTAGTGCAGCATGTCTTGAGAAGCGGCCGGCGCTTTTTTGACATGACAGTCCGTGATGTCCTAGCCGGTCGACGTCACTGCCACAGGGACACACGTGAGGAGCGCAAACCGGAACCCCGAGCCGTAGACAGGTTGCAATTCTGAGCGTGTCAGGCTCAAGAAAGGTTCCAGTATTAGACGATGGAAACGCGTGAAGCCAGTAGCCGGCCTCATGCGTTCCCACAGCCAATAGCCTAGCTCGTGCCGAACCTGTACTACAGCTCAAGAGATGGTCATAGGTAATTTTGCAGTGTATGTCGTCCCAGCTCCTCTGTGAATTTGTAGAAACTGGAAAATTTTGACCTGGGCATGCAATTAAGAAAGCCTTTCTAGCTTCTTCCAAGCCAGCAATCTCAAAGTTTGAAGGGTTGGCCCTTAAAATTTTACTTATGAGATTTGCTGAACTATAGGCAGAAGATAGGAAGGCTGGCAAAGCGACACTGGAAATTTTGCGAGTCCCTAACCCACCATAACGGATGGGCAGGGATGCTTGGGTCCAAGATTGCTCGTTCAGCTGCATATTTAGGATCGATTCTAAGCTAATTTTAATTAAGTCGTCAAATTGAGTTAAAAGATTTGGGTGGTTCCAAAAGGGACAGCAGCGGAGCACATATGTAAATTTTGGGACGAAAAGACAGAATTTTAAGATGCAAAGTGCATAATGCGAACTAATTTCAAGAAGACGGTCAGCGGAATTTTGAAATTTAGTAATAGAATTATTAATGTATTCAGGAATAGACGCTTCAAATATTGGGGACCCTAAGAGGCAAAGGGAATTACTGCTTACAATTTTAATATTTGGAGCAAGAATATTGAATTTTTGCTTTACGTCATTTATATTTAAGTTGGAATTATTTATAAAGAGTTCGCATTTGCCAAAATTAAGTTCCAAACCAATGGACTGAAACTTATTTTTGATTGAAAAAAGGTCTGAAAACACAGTATCCACATCACCTCCTAGGGTTCCGTCGTCCAAATACCATACGTTAAATTTAGAATTTAAATTTTTAATTATTGGATTTATAGCTAAACTAAAAATTGCAGGCCCAAGGGGATCACCCTGTTGACAACCTACTTCTGAGGAAAGTTCATTAGAACGATATAACAATTTAGTTGGGTCAGCGTAGCTGAGAAGAAGATAATTATATATTTCCGGTACGTGCTGTTTTATTTCCGTCAGCAGGGTATCCCTATTTACCGAATTGAAAGCGTTTTTAACATCAATTTTGATCACTACTTCAGGTTGTCCGTAAGTTAGAAAGGAGCGTAGGGCATGGACGGCTGCCTCACATCCTCCTTTTATACCGAAACCTAACTGTACGGGTTCAAATTCCGAATTTAATTTTGATGAAATATGTCGAACAGCAATTTTGGAAGCCAAACGGCGTAAAGTTGATCCAACAGCAATTGGTCTCACCCCTCCGTCCTTTTTGGTGAGGGCGATGAGGTTTGCACCGAAAAGAATGGGAACGATTTCTGAATTGATATTGCCTGAATACATAAAGTTAATTAATTTAGTGATAGAATTTAAAAGTTGATCACCTGCATCACCCACAGAATGAGATGTTAAATCTTTCAAATGCTGGGGTGAGATTCCATCCAAACCTGCGGCCGAACCTGGTTTAAAAGATAAAATGGCATCCATTACATCCTTGTTTTGAATTTGGAGGCATGATTGCCCTGCTGTTGGTGGATCGAGAAAATATGGGTTGATTGGAGCTGGAGGATGTTTCGTCCGTAGGGCCTGAAGTGTGTCAGGGGTGTCTGGCGATAGCTCGTCGTTGGAGAACAAAAGACGTGCGGCACCTTTAAGGTCTCCATCACTAATTTTGTTCTCAATCAGTTTGCGGCGGTTATGAGGGGTGACATGTTTACTTACAGGAGCGGGTGAAGGCGAGGAGTTTACAGCACAGTTATTTTTTATCTTTTGTGTAAGCGAACAATTCGATTCATCAGTTTTTGCGTGTAGTGTGCTGTAAGAAAATAAAAATAGGTTCTGCCAGTCTTGAGTACCATTGCTTTGATAACATTTCTGTATTAGTTGAGACAAATGTGTTGCAACGGTAATTCTAGCTCCTCGAGGGATCCTTTTCACTATGGAGATGCTATTTTTCAACCGGCTGAGATGGATGTGAAAAGGAGGGGTTGAGTTGTTGACTGAGGAAATTGGTGCCGGAGTACTGGGATGGATATGTGGTGCAAAACTATTTTGGCTTATACATTTTTTATGTACTTTGGCAATATGTATGTTAAGACCTTTAGATTTTTGAAATGACTTATTACATTGTGGGCAAGTACGGCTGGTAATCGACGTGCCATCGCCAGATTGGGTCACGGTCTGCATTCAACGCTACAAAAACACTATTTACAATAAATTACACCTTAAAACAATAAAAAAAAAACACACTTAAACATAAAAATTCAAAGAAAAACTGAAAACATAACACAAAGTCATAACAATGTATGACAGCTCTGAGGCTGCGTCTTGTTTAAAACGCATGCGCTGTCGGGAACGTCACATTAATTTGAATCCTTATTGGATGCTGCAGCCGGAGAGACCTAGCGACGCATATCGTCACTAGGACAACGGATGGCGGCCTTAGCAACCGCGTCTTGTCACATTGAATGAAAATTACAGAAATATTTGCCGTCAATAAAAGCTCAGTGGTGGGGAGATAAATTAAACCCCCATGTACACTGCTGTGGCGCGACTTAAATATCTTTTTGTTTAAGTTTTAGGGGCACCAGCGAATTTTATGAACTGAAAATGAATTATTGTTATAAATATGTGATCTTGCTTGTCAATCAGATTTTTTTTTTTTTTTTTTTTTTTTGCCAAGCCCTTTTTGTTTGTTTGACATCTATTGAGAAAATCGGTTTTATCCACATGTGAAGAAAGAGTTTTGACATTTGAAGGCAGCTTAAGTGATATTTGACAGCTAACAAAACGTAAAACGTTAAAAGTGCTGAATTTTTAACATCACAATTAAAGAATTGCATCGAGTAAAAAACACTAAACAGTCTTACAACTTTATTTTAATTCATAAGTATCAGCATTCAACATTAACCTTCATTCTTGTTGTAAAAACGGATAAAATGTTCTGACAGTCCAAGTAAGTCGATGTGCGAACAAAACGCATCCGAAATAATAAAGAAAAACTTAAGTCAAAACTTTTCAATTAAGCCGTCAACTTTAAATATTTGCTTGTTTTTCTACTTATTTTGTTATTAAAAATGAGTGATTCGAGTGAATAAATAAATAATAATTGATAGTACAAACCCTGTTATTCTTATTTTCCTCGCTGTAGTGAGGTGAAAAGTTTTGTGTTATACACGGGTGAAAAGTTATTTTATGTCTCGTGTGTTGAAACACTCGCTATCGAAAGGATTCTATTTTTGAACCACTCGCTTCGCTCGTGGTCAATCATAGAGTCCTTTCGAAAGCTTGTGTTTCAAATGGACACTCGCAGGTAAAATACAACTTTCCCCCCTTGTATAACAAATAACTATTTGCTGCCATTTTGTTTTGGCGGCAAATATGACAGTTGTTGCATGAAAATTACTTTTCACCTCACTAGCTCGGAAAGCCCTTTTTGTTTGTTTGACATCTATTGAGAAAATTGCTTTTTATCCACATGTGAAGAAAGAGTTTTGACATTTGAAGGCAGCTTACGTGATATTTATTTGACAGCTAACAAAACGTAAAACGTTAAAAGTGCTGAATTTTTAACATCACAATTAATGAATTGCATCGAATAAAAAACACTAAATACAGTCTTACAACTTTATTTTAATTCATAAATATCAGCATTCATCATTAACCTTCATTCTTGTTGCAAAAACGGATAAAATGTTCTGACAGTCCAAGTAAGTCGATGTGCGAACAGAACGCATCCGAAATAATAAAAAAAAACTTAAGTCAAAACTTTTCAATTAATTATTTTGAGTGAATAAATAAATAATAATTGATAGTACAAACCCTTTTTCTTATTTTCCTCGCTGTAGTGAGGTGAAAAGTTTTGTGTTATACACGGGTGAAAAGTTATTTTACGTCTCGTGTGTTGAAACACTCGCTATCGAAAGGATTCTATTTTTGAACCACTCGCTTCGCTCGTGGTCAATCATAGAATACTTTCGATAGCTTGTGTTTCAAATGGACACTCGCAGGTAAAATACAACTTTCCCCCCTTGTATAACAAATAACTATTGTGCAGATACGGCAAATTTGTTCTTGAGCGTTTTACGACTGAACAACGTGCTTTAATTATTAAAACGTTCTACTCAACCCAATCATGTATTGTGGTCTAAGAGCCGTTGAAGATCGACCTTCACCGATCTGTTAACTCGATGAGACATATTTTTTATCAAATATAATTTATAATATAAACAAATATGCCTATGATAACTTGCCTATCGAAAAGTGTTCATAGCTATTTTTTTTTGTTCTATTGTTGAGTGCCTTTAGCCATCTTCCAGCTCCATCATCAGACCCTGGTTACCATCTGGGATCAAAGTACTCGTCAAGACGAATCAAACGAGTCCAAACTCGATAGGGTTGTGTCGTTTTATTGTGGAGTGCCTTTGGCCATACTGAATTAATGAAATTACGAATTACCCCACAACAATTACACCTCGACCCATGTCCACCGTATAAGATACCGGTCCCTTTTTCGCCACGATCTTGCCCTCGGACCACTTTTCCCCTCTGACGGAGTAGTCACGCGCGAGTACCGCGTCCCCGACGTCGAGTGCGCGAGGCGTGCCGCCGGCGGCCGCAGCTTGGCGCTCCTGCGCGGCGCGCACGTCGGCCGCGCGGTCCGGGCGCAGCGCGTCTAGCCGCCCGCGCAGCCGCCTGCCCAGCAGTGCTACCGCCGGAGACACGCCTGTCGTCGCGTGCTCGCAGTTGCGATATTGGAATAAAAACTTATTGAGCGCCTCAGACACCTCCTTGCCTTCATGTAAGGCCCTCTTGATCGCTTTTTTTATAGTTTTGACGGCATTTTCTGCCGCCCCGTTCCCCTGCGGCCGGTACGGTGCCGATGTCACGTGCTTAATCACATTTCTTTCACAATAATTTTTAAACTCTTGCGAGAAAAAAGGGGGCCCGTTATCGGTAACGAGCTGTGTCGGAAGGCCAAAACGTGCGAAAACAGATCTCAACACGAGAATCGACGACCGGGCATCTGTACTTTTCATCGCAACCGCCTCTATCCACTTGGAATGGGCATCGACCGTGATGAGGTAGCGCTTCCCCCCGCAGTCAGCGAAGTCTGCGTGAAGACGCAGCCAAGGGTGTTGGGGGAACTCCCAGCAGTGCAGCGGCGCCCTGGGCGGCGCGTCCCGCACGGAGCGACACGCGTCGCAAGCGCGGCAAACCTCCTCGATATCACGCACGGTCGATGTCGGGCCAGTATACGTAATTACGCGACATATTTTTCATTTTTCGTATACCCAAATGCCCCTCGTGAATCTCGCCCAAAACCTGCCTTCTCAGTCCTGGAGGAATAACTATCCTATATTTGTACACTAAACAACCTAAATCGACAATTAATTCCTCTTTTCTACAAAAATAAGGTTTTTCTTCCTCACAGCCCGCGACTGGTGGCCAACCGAAAAGGACATAACCGTAAACCTTACTCAATACCTTGTCCGATTGGGTACCTTTCGCAATGTCCTTAAAATTAACAGGTAATGTTTCCTCTATTAATTGTATATAACTAACAACGGCCTCGGAGGCGCGAACCTCGTGGGGCAGAGGCAACCGAGACAGGGCATCAGCCGGACCGTTGTAACGAGCCGGAACTGTAAGCGGCTCGCAGCCGTCTGCGGAATTCCACTCTTTTCACCAAAAATATAGCTTAACGGCTTATGATCGGTTCGCAGAGTGAATCGCCTCCCAAACAAATATTGATGGTGTTTAGTAATACCGTAAAATATCGCGAGTGCCTCTTTATCGAGCTGGCTGTAGCCGCGCTCGGCCGCGTTGAGCGTGCGCGAGACGCAGCTGACGGGCCGCTCGCTGCCGTCGGCGTAGCGGTGCGCCAGCAGGCGCCCAGCCCGTACGCGCTGCTGTCCACCGCCAGCACGAGCGGCCGCCCCTCCGAGTAATGTGCCAAGACGCGCGGTCCGGCCAGAGCTCTTTTGGCTTCTGAGGAAGCCCGCTCGCAAAGTGGATCCCATTTCCAGCTGACCTCCTTTCTTAGAAGACTATGTAACGGATGCAACATGTGGCTCAGATTTGGTATGAATTTACCATAATAATTTAGCATACCTAAGAAGCTTTTGAGTTGCGAGACATCTTGAGGTCGCGGGGCGCTGGCGATGGCCTCCAACTATGCAGGGTCCGGTCGCAACCCGTCCTTATCGATTATAAAACCTAAATAATTAACCTCATGTTGCAAAAACTTACATTTACTCAGTTTGACAGTTAATCCCATGTCACGTAAACGTTCGAGTACCGCTTTCAAATTTTTCAGATGAGACTGTTTATTAATACCGGTTACACAAATATCATCTAAAAACACTACGCAATTCGGGATCCCGCGCAACGTCTCCTCCATTATCTTTTGGAACTTTTCAGGGATACAAGAGAGCCCATACGGGGTTCTCCTGTACACGAATGTACCTACATGCGTCGTAATCGCTGTATAGGGTTGGGAATCTTCTGTTAATAAGCACTGCTCGTACGCGTGTCGCAAATCGATTTTAGTGTATGTCTCCCCCACTAAGATTAGCGAATAACTCCTCAATACGGGGTAGCGGGTAATAATCCCGTTTTAGCTTTGGATTAATTGTAGGTAATTTTGTAATCCGCACAAATTCGCAAGTCCCCATTTTGTTTTACGACCGGCACAATCGGGGTTCGATAGTCGGAGTGGTCGACGCGGCACAGGGTCCCGTCGCGCTCGAGCCGCGCCAGCTCGCGTTCGACGCGCGCGCGCAACGCCAGCGGCACGGGCCGCGCGCGCACGTATACCGGTTCCGTGTCGGTCAGCTGTAACCGAATGTTTTTTTTACAAGTCCCTAATCGCTCGGAAAATACTTCCGGGAATTCGCCGCATAACTGATTCACAAACACGTCGTCGGATATTTCGTTAAAATTGATTTGGTTAATTTTTAAGGCTCGCATCCACTCTCGACCGAGCAAGGGCCGTCCCCCATTTTTAATAATGTATAATGGCAAACTAGTCGCTCTAACGTCGTTTAAAATGACATCGACTGAAATATATCCCAGGGCGTCAATTTGTGAACCAGTGTAACAGCGTAAGATGAGGTTATCTGCTATTATTGCCTTACTCGCAAACATCTGTTTATAAAGTTCTTCGCTAACGGCCGAGATGCGGCTGCCCGTGTCGATCTCACAATCGATGCTATGTCCATCAATGTTCAACTTAATAAAGTACGGCTTGTTACCTTGCGACGTCACCCGTATGTTAAACAAATCCTCTTCGGACTCCTCGCTTATAAAATGCTGCCGTCCGATCGGTCGCTCCCCGCGACCGCGCACTTTAACACACATCACCTTTAAGTGACCGCGTTGATGACATTCGTCACAGTTGTAATGTACATATTTGCACTTTTCCGGCCGGTGCGCCTTCCCGCACCGCCAGCACTGCGCCGACACGCCGCGCGCCGCGGCCGCCGCGCCGCCACCGCTTTCGGGCCCTCGCCCTGCCGCGCGCCTGCCGCGCCGGGCACTCGCGTGGTGCAGGCCGTCGCCCACGCCGCGGCCGCCGCGCCGCCGCCGCTACCGGGCCCGCGCCCTGCCGCGCGCCTGCCGCGCCGGGCACTCGCGTGGTGCAGGCCGTCGCCCACGCCGCGGCCGCCGCGCCGCCGCCGCTACCGGGCCCGCGCCCTGCCGCGCGCCTGCCGCGCCGGGCACTCGCGTGGTGCAGGCCGTCGCCCACGCCGCGCCCGCCGCGCCGCCGCCGCTACCGGGCCCGCGCCCTGCCGCGCGCCTGCCGCGCCGGGCACTCGCGTGGTGCAGGCCGTCGCCCACGCCGCCGCCCGAGGTGCTCGCCGCCGCCGTCGCCGCGCTCACCTCCGCATGCCTCTCCGCAGCCTCGAGTGCCAGAGCCAATTCCACCGCTTCCTTGTATTGTACATTTTTCGTTGCAAATATTCTTGATCTCATGGCTTCGCTCGCCAGCCCCGACACGAACTGATCCCTCAGGGTTTCCTCGAGCATGGGGCCGAAGCTGCAGGTGCTCGCCAGGTGTTTCAGGCTCTGCAGATATTCAGCGAGCGGTTCGCCTGCGCGTTGCCGGCGTAGCCGAAACAGATGGCGTTCGGCGATCTCTGATCGCTGAGGTTCTAGGTGTTCCGTCACTAAGCGCACGAGTTCATCGAATGTTTTACTTTCGGGGTCCGCCGGCGAACACAAATCGCACATTAACGAATACGTGGCTTCCCCGACTACCGTAATTAGCATCGGTACTTTGAGCGCGTCCTTGATTTCGTTCAACAAAATAAATTGTTTTACACGACGGATGTAGGCCGGCCACTGTATCGAACTCAGATCAAATGGTTCCAATTTACCGATAGGCATTGTTTAAGTGGAAATTAACACAGATTCAACCGATAAATTAATTAAAAATCCCATCCTCGTCGCCAGTGCTAAGTCAATGAAACGCGGGTTAGAATCTGACTGGTTTATTGCTAGCCGAGTGACGTCTACCTTACAATTTCGATATGCATACCCTACAATATTGATGTACGATACTGCTAAATAAAATACGTGTTACTTTCGATCCGTTTATTCAGAGACTAACTACCTACATTATAAAACATGACCGTGATTGTAACCTACCCTCTTAATACATAATATATAACACCTTCACCCTTATTAAAAAACTTATTTAAAATGTTCAACATTAATCACCTTTATACACACACACACACCCACACAAACATACGGACCTTTATATATATATATATATATATATATACACACACACACACACACACGCACAAAAAAAAAAGTTTTTTTTTTTTTAGGTAATAAATTATACCTACCCACTAGACGTAGCTGTAAGTATCACAAAATATAGGGCTTAATTTGTATCTAGGTAGGTACACAGTTAACATGTGGGTATTACATAGTATTTCCTGTAATCGAAATGTTTTGATTTATCTTGATTTACAATAACTGTTGTTACCTCATAAATCACTCATTGTGACAAAATAATTCCCTAAATATTTAATTCTAAATTTAAATAGTACTACAATCATAATCAGTAGGTAATATGTAGTTTCTTGAACAATGGAAGTGATTTTAAGTTAAATTAACATTGAGATTAGGTAAACAAAAATTACACTTTATTCCTGTTTTGTTAAAAACGTTCTTCGAAACCATACCTGATAGGAGGATTACGAACTCTCTTTTCTTGGACCCCTAAGGATAAACTCGGCCCCGCCTCGCTAACTCGAGATTGGATCGGTGACACATTGCGACTACAGGCCCCGGCCGCGACCCCCGGCGTCACCGAGCCCCCGTTCTCCGCGCCACTCGGCTCTGGTACCTCCTCTCCTGGAATATACGTCGAACTGCGGGAACGCAATCGGTCGGCATTAGTCGGTATAGGTGTATTGACGGACGCTTCGGTTACCCTCCGTTTCAATTGATCGATATGCCTATGTACTTCGGTTCCACAATCAGACACTATTTTGTAATCAGTTCGGCCTAACTTTTCAATGACCCTACCGGCGAGCCACTTATCCTGCGTGCGGTAGTCCCGGTACCACACCGGGTTCCCCGCGTCCAGCGCGCGCTGCGCCCCGCGCTCCCCCGCCCGCGCGCGCGACTGCTGTTCGCTGACACGAGCAGATCGCTCGGGTTTTAATTTATCTAAGCGCATGCGTAATTAACGACCTAGTAGTATTTTAGCTGGACTCTCCCCGGTGGTATAATGCTCAGTGTTCCTATAGGTTAATAGATACCTATTGAGAGCCGTATCTACGTTTAGATTTTGTTTAAGTGCTTTTTTGATAACACGCTTACAAATTTTCACTGAAACTTCAGCAGCCCCATTCGAAGCGGGGTGATAAGGAGCTGAATAAATATGTTCTATCCCATTGTTTGTTAAAAAGCTATCAAATTCCACACTGGTAAACGGAGGCCCGTTGTCGCTAACTACCTGTCTCGGAAGACCGAATCTCGCCCACATCTCGCGTAATACGGAAACGACTGCATTAGCAGTCGTGGATTTCATATTAATATGTTCGGTGCAACCGAACACCGTTGTGACGTCAGTCAGTGGCGGCTCCCGCCTTTTACGTATTTTAGTGCTCTTTACGGTATTGTCGCGACCGGGTGCATTCATAACATTACTTAACATTTTACTTTTCTATAACAATTAAATCGAAGTATTTAGACGGTGCCAGTGTTTTACTCAACAACTAACATAATAAACGCCACTCCCCGAACATTGGTCCTTCGAACTATTTTGGTGAATTTGGTGAATTTTCGTTGTGTTAGCAATCGGTTCACCGGCCTCCCACAAGCGGGTTTCACCGGTTGGATTGAGAAGGTGCTTATATCATAACGTGGTTGCCAGAAACACCGAAAGAATCAGCTGAACATCTAAGGTAGAGTGGGCGTTTATTTCAACATTAACATCGAACATCAACAACAACATTAAAAACAACATTTAAAAAATCATCCACCAAGAAACAACAATGGAAGATCTACTAAAACAACAATCGGAGACAACATGCAACATTGAAAAACTAATTAAAAACTTTAGAAAAGAATCGATCGAGCGCAGGACAGCAACCGCTGCCAAGAAGATAGGGGAGTTAAAGAAGTTATTTGAAGATTTTCATGCCAACCATCTGATTTTGAGCAAATACGAAGATCAGTCGAGCGATTACTTCACAGGACAACACTACAATTCAATCAAAAAATACTACAGTGAAGCTTTAACTTACATACAATCTTTTTCGAAGTCGTCTGAAAAGGAACAACAAGAAGGAGGTGAGCAGAAGAAATTTTTCGATAACCCAGAAATTTTATTCCGGAACCCATATCCTGAGAAATCAAACATTAACAATAAACTTGACGAAAAATTACGCAAACAGGCGGCTAACTACAAAGCACTGCAACGAACACTATCGAATATCAACGTCGAATTTATTAAAGAAAAATGGGAATTTGAAGATGCTTTGAAAACTTTAGAATCGCGCTGGTCTACGATTGACTCTCTTCACTGGGAGATAGAGAGCGAACTTGAGGGCCAAGATAATAAAGAATTGGAAGACTTGTTTACAACATACGAAACAAAATACAGCAATCTCAAAAAGACCATCAACTCCAAGATGTGGGCTGAAAAGCACAGAGAGAAAACAACTCCCACCATGGAAGTCCCCACTTTCCACGGAAGTTATACTCATTGGACCTCCTTTAAAGATCTGTTTTCAGAAACTATTCATAACAACCCTTCATTGTCACTAGCCCAGAAGATGCAGTTTCTCAAAAGTAAAGTCCGGGGAGAAGCGGAGCGGCTTATACAACACTTACAGATCAGTTCTGACAACTATAACGTATGCTGGGAAATACTTAACAATCGTTACAACAATAAAAGATTAATTTTTTCAACTCATATAAATACGATTCTCGATTTACCTATAATGAAGCAACAATCATTGATCCAGATTAAAAGAATGCATGACGTCACCCAAGAATGCCTCAATGCAATTAAGAACTTAGGTGTGGACATTAGCTCATGGGACCCACTGGTTGTTCACATTTTAGATCAAAAATTAGACACAGACAGCCACACCGAGTATATCGATTCTCTCAAAGACCGAAGGGAACTACCCAGCTTGAAGGATTTATTAGATTTTTTGGAAGGCAAATTTACAGCAATGGAATCGTCTCGGCGAAGGACGGATGCTGGAAGCAACCAACAAAGATCATACCATACCCCACAACACAATCATAACAAGCCTATAATGCCATCAACGTCGTATGGAAAGTTTTCACACAACCAAGCGAGTAACAACGGAAATAGACCGATTACGAAATCAGCCTACAACGTGACCGTAATCAAATGTCCACTTTGCAATAACGAACATGGCCTGTACAACTGCAAAAAATTCCTAGAATTACCGAATGAACAACAATTAAAGACAGCAAAGGAATTACGAGTTTGCATAAATTGTTTATTTAGTCATCGCGGCAATGATTGCACTTCAAACAAAACTTGTCGAAAATGCTCGAAGAAACACAACACTATTTTACACGATGCACTAAATAAATCAGGGTCAGGAATGACAGGCGTAACAACTACGATGCAAAAACATGAAACATCGGCCGACACTAGTTACGTGTCTCTACATGAAAATAATAACAAACAAACAGATGAAGTCTTACTGGCAACAGCAATGATAAAGGTGAAAGGGGGTGATGGTACTTATCATAACATGCGAGCCTTAATCGATCAAGGCTCTCAAGTGTCACTGATAACAGAAAGAGCTGCACAACTGTTGAAAACACAAAGAAAACATTGTAAAGGAACTATTTTCGGCGTAGGAGAAAAAGAGAACAGCGGAAGGGGCATGCTTAACATTGAATGTTACTCCATACATAACGACTACAAGTTTCAGGCTGAGGTCGTCATCATGAACAACCTTATTGGCCGCTTACCTAACAAAACATTCGCGAAACCACAATGGACTTTTATCGAGAACATAAGCCTCGCAGATCCAGACTTTTATATCAGTCGTCCAGTAGACATATTACTTGGAGCCAACATTTACTGTAACATTATCCTTAACGGGATAATAAAAGGAGAAACATCAACACAACCAATAGTACAACAAACAAAACTTGGCTGGCTTTTATGTGGAAGCGCTAAAACTTACCAGTGCAACGTATTATTACATAACTACGAAGAGATTAGAAAGTTTTGGGAAGTTGAAGAGATCAGCGAACAATCTACCTTGTCGGTGCAAGAACAGAAATGTATAACATACTACTCGGAAACGACAAACAGAAACAGCGACGGCCGTTACGAAGTAAGATTACCCTTAAAAGAAGAAATTGTAGACAAACTGGGATCATCCAAACAAGCAGCACTGGCACAGTTTCGAAATTTAGAGAAAAAGTTTCAAAAACAACCAAAATTAGCAGACGACTATAGAACATTTATGAACGAATATAAATCATTAAATCACATGAAGCTACATGTTTCGAACAGTAACCAGATACTTGAAAAATTCTTGCCTCACCACGGTATCAAACGTATCTCCTCAACAACAACACAATATAGGGTGGTGTTTAATGCTTCATTTAAAACAGACTCCGGATACAGTCTCAACGATCTAATGTACACCGGACCCAACTTACAGAGCGATCTTCAGATGCTGCTTCTCAAATGGAGGCAATACCAATATGCATTTACAGCCGACATTGAAAAAATGTTTAGAATGATTTTAGTAAATGAAGAAGACCAAAAATATCAACAAATATTTTGGAGAAACACTCAAGATGAACCAATACAAACATACTGCCTTACTACAGTAACTTATGGAACTCGAGCTGCACCCTTCTTGGCTATGATGACTTTACGTAAATTAGCAGCAGACGAACGCGAACACTTTCCAGAAGCATCCAAAGTGGTAGAGACAGCCTTCTATATGGATGATCTCTTACACGGAACTGATACAATCGAAGAAGGAAAGAAATTAATTTCTGATTTAATTTCACTTATGAAGTCGGGTGGTTTCAATTTAAGAAAATGGTCATCGAACGAACAAGCTCTACTAGACAACGTCAAATCTGAGAAAAACAATTCAGAAGATAACATTTTCACTTTTAAAACGGATGATATTTCGAAAACATTGGGTCTCTGCTGGAATTCCACCAAAGACAAATTCACATTTCAGTACGACGTTCAAGAAACTATCCCGAAAACAATTACAAAAAGGAACCTTCTATCAGAAATATCAAAACTGTTTGATCCCTTGGGTTGGTTGGCTCCTCTAACAACAAAGTTGAAAATACTATTCCAAAAATTATGGCAAGATGAACTTAAATGGGATGACCAAGTATCAGAAGAAATTTACAAAGAGTGGGTAAAGATAAAGACAGATCTTCACATCATAAACCAATACGAAGTTCCGAGATGGATCACAAGCCGCAAGAATGACGTCATAGAGCTACATGGGTTTTGTGACGCATCTCTCGAAGCCTACGCCTGCGTTATCTACGCTCGAGTAACAGGTCAATCAAAAACAGTATTAGTCGCCGCAAAAACGAAGCTAGTGCCACACAAAAAGGCAATTACGCTACCGAGATTAGAATTAAGTGGAGCGTACTTATTATCTAAACTAATGAAGAAAGTTAAGGAAGCTTTATCACAACATGAGCTCAAAATTTATGGCTGGTCTGATTCAATGGTGGCGCTTGGTTGGATACAAGGAGAGCCAAGTCGTTGGAAACCATTTATAGCTAATAGAGTACAACTGACGTGTGACGTCATGCCTAGCACGTGTTGGCGTTACGTGAAATCCAACGAAAACCCGGCAGACGCCGCGAGCCGAGGTTTATACGCGCATCAATTACAAGAACAAACCCTGTGGTGGATGGGACCGACGTGGCTGTCAAATATAACATTAGAACAAAAACCTCCCCAAACATATTCAACAAATCAAGAAACAAGAATCAAACAAACATACGTCGCTCAGAAACAAGAAAATAACATAATTGATGATTTAATAAACAAATATAGTTCATTCACCAAAGTAATACGAATCGTTGCATGGCTATTAAGGACATTCGTACCGACGCGTAAGCAATTACCGCGTTACCTACAGTTCAGTGAACTGTCCGCGGCAAAACTGCTGATCATAAAACGAGTACAGCAAAATAAATACAATGAAGAATTTGAAGCGCTGCAAAAATGCAATGAAGTTAAAACAGACAGCAAGTTACTTAATTTGAATCCGTTTATTGACAATTTGGGAGTGTTACGAGTCGGTGGACGATCAAACAACGTTAACTTAAACATGGAGATAAAACATCCGAAAATCATCCCACGAGAGAGTCGCCTTGCAGAACTACTAATAGACGAAGCTCACATGCTTACCTTTCACGGAGGTCCCCGCCTTACATCAGCCAATCTCAGGCAGCAGTATTGGATCCCTGGAGGACTCAACGCTGTGAAGAATCAGCTACGAAAGTGCGTTACCTGCAGAAAGAACAATCCTACGAAACAACATCAACTAATGGGAGACCTACCAACAGCCCACTTTCTCGCAGGGCGGGCAGGATTAACAGTGATAAATAACGCAGAAGACGCCAGATCGAGATGGCACCTAACGAACCAAATTGTCCAACAAACATGGAAAAAGTGGAAAATGGAATATTTGTCACAACTGAACGTAAGAAACAAATGGCTGCGCCCGCAGAGAAACTTACAGATAGGAGATTTAGTCACAATTCAAGATGAAGATCTGCCAGCTGGAAAATGGTTAATGGTCAGAGTAATCGAATTACACCCTGGACGAGACGGACACACCCGCGTAGTTTCCTTAAAAACCAAAAACGGAATAATCAAACGACCTGTAGTCAAGCTGTGTTTATTACCACTCGATTCTACGATAACAAATGCCGAAAATTGCCACAAGAAGGTTAACAAAGGACTAAACGAAAACAAAACAAAAAATAAAAACTCAACACTCTACTCAGTTGGGATGGCGGTACTATTTTTTATGACATTAGTGTCGAATACACAAGGATTCGTCAACAACATTACAGAATTAAACAACAAACAATCATTATACTTTGATCCATTAGCAAAAGTACATCTTCTACGAGATGAATGGACCGTGGTGGCTTACTATGACATGTCACCATATTGGGATGGAACAAAGGCATTTGAAAAACTGCAGAATTATCTAGAAGAGATCTGTTTAAACTCAGAAATCAATAACAAATGTAACATGATCGCGCCGCAGCTCCGACACGAATACAGAGAGTTACAATATCACAATCAATTGTTACTTACACAACATTTTACTGAACACTCCAGACAGCGGCGCGGGCTTATCAACGCAGTAGGCTACGTAGCAAATACATTGTTCGGCGTATTGGATCAACAATTCGCAGAAAAATATACGAGAGACATCGAAAACATTAAACAGAATCAAGCTCACCTGAAGAGTTTGTGGAACAACCAGACGTCGGTGGTTGAGTCAGAAAACAATTTAGTCAAAAGAACACAGGAGATAATGGTTAAACAACATAAGGTCATTACAAAACATCTTAACAGCCTTGATAAGGCAGTAAACACACTCCAACAGGAAATAAACAAAGTAAACCAAGAACAAGAAATTGCTTTAACTGCAATAACAGCAAACAGCATTCTGCAAAGCCTGAGACATATCCAGAACATGATGCTTGATACTATTTCAGACATATACCAAGGACAGTTTAACTTACATTTATTGACGCCGAAACAACTACAAGAACAACTTAACATAATATCCGGACAACTGACGAGCGAGACTACACTTCCCATTGACAACATACATAGAGATCTACATACAATCTACAAATTGATGAAGATCAAAGCAAGAATGACCGAGAAATATTTTATATTCGAAATTAGAATTCCACTAATCAGCAGAGAAACATATGATTTATACCATGTAATTCCAATTCCACATCTATATACAAATAACGATGTGGCGACGATCGCACCAATCTCGGATTATGTGGCAATCAACCTTCAGAAAGACAGCTATTTAGCTTTATCTCCAGATAATATACAAAAATGCATTTCACGGGATAGCACCACCTACTTGTGCCATCCCCAACATCCAATCTACAAAATGAACTCAGACATAGATCTCTGCGTCAAAGATAACAAAATAAATGTAGAACAAGCATCGCCGCGTGCAACGATATGTGGAGAAGCCTGGCAGAAATAAACACGTACCTATACTTTTGCTGCAAGCGGTGTCAGTTACGAACAATATGTGGCGATCAGATTACAGCTCACCAATTGTCGCGTGCCAACTTAATTGTTTTAAATGATGACTGTGTTATCAAAACAAACGAGTTCACTATCCACGGGCATAAGAGCTAAAAAAAATCAGATGAATGTTAGGTATGACGTCGCAACAGCAATAAATCACATCATCAACTTAACTATCGACAAAGGGATTGAAGATAGCGACTTCAACGAGACGGAGCAAGAACGTATCCGGCTACTCAAAGAGATCGACGAAAAGTTGAAGATTATGAAACAAGATGAGACCTCCGAAACTAGAGTCTCATATCATGATGTTCACCACTACACCTTAATTTATTGCGTAGTGGCGGTAATGATACTGGCGGGTGTAATGACAGCCTGGCGACGTGTTCGTCATAGTTGGAAGGCTCCCACAGCGGCACCTATTGCGACAGATAAGCGCCCTCAACCCAAGAAGCGCAGAAACATCCCTCGCCATCGCGACAGCGTTCGAGTGAATATCAGCAACGAAGAGACAGAGATGAAACATTTAGAAACGAACAAAGGACAACCGATCTTTCGAAGAATTGAATTTAACGAAGATTCTTTGTAACACTTTTTTACTATTTATTTTATTTCCATAGTTGTGTACTTGAATTTATACTATTACTTTGTATTAACTAATTAACATAATATTGTCGTGAATGCTCCCCATCCCTTAGGCATCTTTGCCCCCCGGGAATATGTTCGGTGCAACCGAACACCGTTGTGACGTCAGTCAGTGGCGGCTCCCGCCTTTTACGTATTTTAGTGCTCTTTACGGTATTGTCGCGACCGGGTGCATTCATAACATTACTTAACATTTTACTTTTCTATAACAATTAAATCGAAGTATTTAGACGGTGCCAGTGTTTTACTCAACAACTAGCATAATAAACGCCACTCCCCGAACAAATAGCTTCAATCCACTTCGAACAAGCATCTACCACTATTAAGAACGTGGATCCGGCTATTGGCCCCAAAAAATCTACATGAAGCCTGGACCATGGGCGGTCTGACCATGGCCATGCGCACGGCGCATGCGTTGGTGGCGCATCGGCCACGCTGGCACACACGGCGCAGACGCGGCAGGCCGCCTCCAGCGCCTCGTCCACTCCCGGCCACCACACGTAACTTCTCGCTAAAGCCTTCGTTTTCACGATACCCATGTGCGAATCATGTAATTCTCTTATAACTCTGTCCCTACAGGTGGCCGGTACCACCACTCTGTGACCCCAGAGAATACAACCTAACTCGATGTACAACTCGTTTCGCCGGTTGTGATACGGTTTTAGCTCCCTGATATCGATGTCAGACGGCCAACCGTCTTCTATATAACTCATGACGCGGCTCAATAGGGGATCTGTAGCTGTCTGTTTCTTTAAAACCTTGTAATCTAACAACAAAGCTTCGGTCGCAAAATGTAAATATGTCTGTTCCGGTAATTTTTCCTGATTATTTGTTATTTCCTCCTTATGCATTTTGATCAATCTAGAAAGTACATCCGCGGTATTTTTGTCCGTCCTAACATACTCTATTGTAAAATTATATGCCGATAGTTTAATAGCCCATCTCTGCAATCGGCTCGCGGCCGTAATCGGTATTCCTGCATTGGATCCAAATATACTAACTAGAGGTTTATGATCAGTACGTAACGTAAACTGTCTCCCGTACAAGTACTGATGAAACTTATCTATCGCAAAGATGATAGCCAGTGCCTCCTTATGGATTTGACTGTAATGTTTCTCGGGCGGCGTGAGCGCGCGCGAGGCGTAGGCGACGACGCGCTCGGCGCCGCCGGGCCCGCGCTGCGCCAGCACGGCGCCCAGCCCGTGCGCGCTCGCGTCGCACGTCAGCACCGCGGGCTGCGACATATCGTAGTGCACTAACACGTCCGCACTACATAGTAACTTTTTAACTTTTCTAAATGCATCATTATGTTTCTTACCCCAACAAAAATTCCTGCCTTTTTTTAATAATTCGTAAAGTGGGACCAAAAATGAGGATAAATTCTTAATAAATTTCCCATAAAAATTAACCATCCCCAAAAATGATTTTAATTCGGATACAGTATTGGGATGTGGCATATCTACGATAGGCCGTATTTTGTCCGGATTGACCCGTACGCCGTCCTTATCAATTATAAACCCTAAATACTGAACCTGGTCGGTCATAAATTCACACTTCTTCTTTTTAATTTTTAAACCATTTGTTTGAAGTACTTGGAAAACACGCTCGATTGTTCTAAGATGACTGTTGAGGTCCTTACTTTTGATCAAAATGTCATCATAAAAAATTACAACATCTGGGATATCTTTAAATAGGTTGACCATGAATTTTTGGAATATACCAGGGCTCGACGCTAATCCGAAAACTAATCTGTTATATTTAAAAAGTCCCCGATGAGTATTAATGACCGTGTAAGTTCTGGAATCATTGTCCAGAATCAATTGGTTATAGGCTTGTGACAAATCTAACTTTGTAAAATATCTGTTACAGCTGAGTTAAAATAAATAAAATAAAATAAATAAAATAAACTTTATTTGCATTTAACAGAAGTTTTACATAAAAGGTAAAGTAAGTAAGTTCACTAAATAAATCGTCTACTTTGGGAACCGGGTACCTATCGATCATTAAAACACGGTTGAGGGTTACCTTATAGTCCGCACATACACGTATTCCGCCATCTGCTTTGCTAACGATAACGAGAGGAGTGGCCCAGTCGGAGTGGTCGACGGGCTCGATGACGCCGGCGCGCAGCATGGCGTCGAGCTCGGCGTCGACGCGCGCGCGCATCGCGTACGGCACGGGCCGCGCGCGGCAGAACACCGGCGCCGCGCCCGCGCGCACGCGCAGCTTCACCGCCGGGCCCACGTACCGTCCCAATGTGTCATCGAATAGCGCCTCATGTCTGGAAATTATGTTATTTATAATTTCATTCTTCCTGGCTAAGTCGACATTTTTTTCCCTTATATTATATAAATTAACTTTAGGTACATCGATATTTAATTCATACAACCACTGTCTACCCAATAAATTAGTTGTCCCGTTATCTATTACATATAAATCTAACCTTTTTTTTACATTGTAATGTGCAACTTCGACTTCCATGTAACCCAATGGTTTAATGACAGACCCATCGTAAAATTTTAATTTTAAACTACAAGGATTCAACTGAACTTTGCTATAATTTTCCCGATATACATCGCCGCTAATACAAGATATTGCCGACCCGGTGTCGACTTCCATGTTTAATAGCCTATTATTGACCATAAGTGACATACACACCGGTCTGTAACTCTTTATCGACATTTGGTACATCGGTTCTTCCTCGTCATCCTCGCCATCGACGTCCGGCTCGTCCGCCTCCGCCTGGTCCTGATGGCTGCCCTCCGCTGAGGATGAAGGCCCCTGCATCCAGTAGGCGCCGACTCCGCGGCCCCGTCCGCCGCCCCTGCCGCGGCCGCCGCGACCCAACCAGTTCCGGCGCCCCGCGCGCCCGCGCCCCGCGCTCCACTGCTGACCGCCGCTCGCGCCGTTGCTTCCACTCGCGCTCATGCCATTATGGGCCATTCTGGCCGTATTTTCCCGTCTCTGTTCCCACTGGTTTCTAGTAACACTTACTTTCTCCGGACACATCCGTCTTAGGTGGCCAATCTTTTGACAAAAACTACAGTCAAAATTACGATATTTACATATTTCCGTCCTGTGCCGGTTATCGCCACACGCCATACATTTCATTGCTGTATTCACAACATTAACATCTACCACGGTATTGGGACGATCGACTGCACTGGCGTCCCTCTCCGCCGCCTCGAGCGTTATGGCTATCTTAACTGCTCTGTTATAGGTTAATGTCGCGTCTTTCGCGAATAACTGCTGACGCGCGGTTTCACTTTTTATACCGCATACCAATTGATCGCGTAAATTATCTTCCAGTGATGCTTTAAACTCGCAATGTCTAGCCAACTTCTGTAACTCCGCACTGTATTCTGCAATCGACTCCCCGTCTAACTGCCGTCTTTGTCGAAATTTATATCTTTCCGCAAAAATGGACGGTGTCGGCTGCAGATGGTTTTTTAATAATGTTACAACTTCACTGTAACTCAATGATGATGGTTTGCTGGGACTTGCCAACGTTAACAGCAATTCGTACGTGTCTTCTCCCATCACTGATATTAATGTCGGTAACTTGACGGCGTCGTCCACTTTATTTGCGACAAAGTACATTTCTGCTCGATCGCAATACGCCATCCAGTTGCCATTCTTTAAATCAAACTCCCGTAACTGTCCCACTGCCATCACTAAACATATATTGCACCAATTTTAGTCCAAATTATCCTCGTTCGTCACTGCTAAATAAAATACGTGTTACTTTCGATCCGTTTATTCAGAGACTAACTACCTACATTATAAAACATGACCGTGATTGTAACCTACCCTCTTAATACATAATATATAACAGATACTAGCGCCACTACACGTTGTGTGTAAAATTGGAACTAATGAGATGAATGGTTGTCATTGTCAACAGGCATCGATTGTTATTCTTAATTAGCAAACCATTTAGTTCGGCAAATGAACTGTAGATGGCGCTGTATCGAACAAATTCATAGAATAAAATTACAAAACTAAAGTGTATATCTGTTATTTGGCCAGGCCACCCTGTACATCCTTATGAGCCACAAGTGCATTGTTGCCAGCACTCTTCTGTGGCTGACTTCCAATTAGGAACCTGCAAAGTGTATTTGATTTATAACTAAAAGCAAAAGACGTATGAGCAATGCCAGAGTCAGCAACCTACGACACCTACCTGCTGTCAATTTGAGTTTAGGTCATATCATATCATAAGTAAAGGATTTGTCACACTGAATGCGTTCTGCGGTCACGGTCAGGTCAAATTGACCGCAGCCCGCATTATGTATGAACAACATTGTCGGTCTCTATATATTTTATACTAGCCTTCCGTCCGCAGCTTCGCCCGCGATAAATTAATTTTCCCGTAGGAAAAGGTATTTTCCCGCGGTAAAATACTTTAGCCTATGTCACTCAGTGATAACGTAGCTTTCTAACAGCAAAAGAATTTCTGAAATCGGTCCATTAGTTTCGGAGCCTATTCAATGCAAACAAACAAACAATCAAATCTTTCCTCTTCATAATATTAGTATAGATTGTATAATGTATTGACTCTATTTTGTAGAGAACAATATTTTGTTATATTGTTTAAATTTATAATTTTGTCTCTTACATGGTAGTGAATAATATTTTTCATTGTATAATGACTTGCACTACTGCTTTAAATGACCAATATTATTGATTATCTCTATATTTATAGTAGAGACTAAATAATTTGAGTATGACTTTATTTATACATTCAACTTAGCATATTATTATGTTGTTTTGTATTCCTTATTATAAGGCATAAGGGGAAGTGTTGAAAATTGAAATGTGTGTGTCTGCCTTAAATAACAAAACATAGAGATATTGGCATTGACGTCTTCTCTATAGTTTGAAGCTCTATGGTGCGTGCTCTCTTCCTCTTTACGCCGCCGCCATGACGTACGGACATAATGTGAGTCTTTGTAAAACATTAAGAGTATTAAAGGACTATTTACCAGCAATGTGATTGCGTATTACTAGAGCACAGCGGTGCCTCTCGCTCCGTAGCATGGTTCCCTAATTGTTTCCACTGTTGACGTTACACCGACATCATCCTAACATTATCTTCTATTCATTATCCCGCTATTTATTACGACCGCTTTAGCCTAGTTGGTAGTGACCCTGCCTACGAAGCAAGAGGTCCTGGGTTCAAATCCCGGTAAGGGCTTTTATTTGTGTGATGAGCACGAATATTTGTTCCTGAGTTATGGATGTTTTCTATGTATTTAAGTATTTATTTAATTATCTATATAAGTATGTTTATCGTCGTCTAGTACCCATAGTACAAGCTTTGCTTAGTTTGGGACTAGGTGGATTTGTGTAAGATTGTCCCCTAATATTTATTTATTATTTATTTATTTATTTATAGTGTGTAAAGATAACATTGTTCTCGTTTGTTCTATAATGGACGCACTACAACGCCGACGATCCACCTGAGTACCGCTAACAATGACGAAAGGCCTTTCTTAATGAGTTAAGATTTTGCAATTTCAACCTTGTAACATAGAGAAGACGGTAGCTATTTGTTTGCATTTTTTGTTACTTGTTCTGATCTGTTATTAGCGGTAGGTTCAACAAACGAGAACAATGTTATCTTTACCAGATGAGTTCTGCAGTCCTAAACCCTCAGCTTATAAAATTTTAACTATACCTCAAAACCACGAAGTGATGGGTTGAGAATTTTTCCAATGAGGGATAACGTACTGTGTGCCGACGACAAAAACGCTGGTAAAGCAACGCTGGAAATTTGGCGTACGCCGAGACCACCATGCCTAATGGGTAGTGTTGCTTGCAGGTACATCGTGCTATCCATTTTGATGTTTAATATTTTTTGAATTTGTACATGAATAATTTAATTTTAATATTCTTTTCTCCGTCATTGACGGAGTTACAGAAGACCAAATTGAAGGTTTGCCTAAGAGCAATGGAGCGCAGTATGCTCGGGGTGAAGCGGATTGATCGGATCCGAAACACCACACTGCGCTCCCAAACACGCATCTCCGATGTGGGTGCCAAGGCTGCCAAGCTTAAGTGGGACTGGGCAGGCCTCGCCAGCCGCATGGATCCAAATCGGTGGGCTAGGTTAGCCACGGACTGGATACCACAGGATGGATGGCGGCGACGAGGTAGGCCCAGGAGGCGTTGGCGGGACGACCTAGACGTGTACCTTAAAGACTGGCAGGACACCGCTCAATATCGGGATGAATGGCAAAAAGGGGGAGGCCTTTGCCCTGCAGTGGGACACTTCTCCAGGCTAATTAATAATAATAAATTCTTTTCTTAGAATAAAACATGCAGCGCCATCTGTTAAAGAGTAGTAGTAACAGTTAGTAGAGCCATCTTGTGTTGAATAGTTGTACTTACTGTACATCGCCATCTAGTGACAAACAGCAGTACTAAAAGTTAAGCGACATCTATTGAAGACCAGAGTAAACTTTGAAATTATATTTCTACTACTCACTCACCGCTAGATGCCGTAGCAAAACCATCTTTTAGAGTATCACGTGCACAACTTCAAATGAAACTTGATGAAACTAATATTTAGTATACAAATTTGTCACTTTTGCATTCATTTATTAAATAAATAAATAAAATAAATAGCACTGGACAATTCACACCAAGTCCTAGTCCCAAAGTAAGCTTAGCAAAGCTTGTGTTATGGGTACTAGGCAACGGATAAACATACTTATATAGATAGATACATACTTAAATCTATCTATTCTAATCTATCTATCTAATATATATACAGGGTTATTTGTAATTCACTAGCATCCTTTTAACCCTAAACTCCCACCACTTATACAATGTTTTTTGTTCTACGGCTTTTGTCATAACTTAATATTTTTGGTGTAATAACGTTTTGAAAATTTGAGATTTCCTCTTATTTTTACGATACTCTGTGTATTTGTATGGGAAAAAAGTGCTTCATTTTAAAAAGTCGTAAAACAAAAAACATTTGTTTGAGTGATAGGAATTCAGGGTTAAGAGGATGTCAGTATTAAAAGGGCTGGAGGAGGCCGAACGGAGTGGTACTTTGGCAATTGAAACAAAGCTTCTTCGAGAGATGTTTATTGGTCCAGATGCGGTGTAGAAAAAAGGAAAAGAGACAAACATACAAAAGTTTTTTATACACTATGCCATAAACGATTAAATCATAAACAACCATAATGCAATAGAGCTAGAGAGTCAAGAGTGAAGGGTGCCATTCATTACAATATTTAAGGTCGCACGCTCTAGGCGCGAAATTACTTTTTACAGTTTTTATTTTATTATGGGTAAACGGTGTAACTGTTTAACTTCATATGGTACTTGCGCTTGTAAAACAGTGTTCTTTATATTATTGTGTAAAGTTTTTTAACAATAAAACTATTAGCTTGAAATAAAAGTTGTCAAAACGTTGAAAGTCCGAATTTCTATGTTTGACAACTTTTATATCAACCTAAAAGTTTTATTCTTAAAAAGCATGACAGGTCTAGTGCAAACGAAAAGGTACATGAGACACCCAATAAGCTCTCTATATGGATAATTACTCTCTGATAAACATTCATTATCATTATTGGGTCTCTCAAGCTTCCAATTAACCTCCATAGGGCTAGAAACACTCTTACAACTGGACATATTAAATTTTTGCAACAACTTTCTAATATAATTAGACTGAGACAAAGTCAACACTCCAGTTTTCAGATTTCTATCAACTTGAATTCCTAAACAATTTTTTTAATGTACCCAACTGCTTCGAATTAAATTCAGAATTTAATAATGTACACAAACTTTCTTTTTCATTATTATTATTCCAAAATATATAAAAATCATCAACGTACAAAGCAATGATTGTCAAACTTTTACTTGACTTTTTAGTATAAATACAAGGTTCACACTTGCTCTGCACATAGTTATTTTCAATTAACACAGTATGTACTTTACAATTCCAAACTCTACTGGCTTGTTTTAAACCATAAATGCTTTTATTCAATAAGCATACTTTATCTTTATTACTTATAATAAATCCTAATGGTTGTTCCGTGTAAATCTTTTCTGAAAGATTTCCATGCAAAAATGCAGTAGTCACGTCAACATGTTCCATATGTAAATCTAATTCATTTGCAATACAAAATAATAAACGCATAGTTGAGTGACGTACTACAGGTGAGAAAGTCTCATCAAAATCTATGCCATGCTTCTGTGAGAAACCACGAGCAACTAATCGTGCTTTATATTTAATAGAATTCCCCTCTATGTCATTTTTAATTTTAAAAACCCACTTGTTTTTAATTATATTTACATTTGAAGGGCGATCTACAAGAGTCCATACATTATTGGTTATAAGAGAGTTGTACTCCGCCTGCATAGCAGCAAGCCATTCATCTTTGTACGGACTAGACATAGCTTTTTCATAAGAGTCTGGCTCAATAAAATTATGCGTAGATACAAACATTGAAGAGTCTCCTGACAGATCAAAATCGTCATACCTCCTAGGCTTTATCAGCCGAGTGCTACGTACGGGACGTTCGCTGACTGAGACAGGCACTGGCACAACCTCTTCCCCTCGAACGTGCCGGCCGTCAGGCGTTGCTGACGTTTGGACGTCGCCGCGATCGCTATCACTGCTGTTAGCAGAACCAGCAGCGCTATCCCACATGCTATCATCTGAAACCATAATATTGCTTCGATTACTTTCAGATAAAATATTTATATTCACATTAGAGATGTCAGACTCATTTAAACCATTATCTAATGTAATATCCTCATTATTTAAAACATTATCATTATTTAAAATAATATCATTATTAAAAATAGTATCATTATCAGTTATGTCTTCATTTAATAAAATATTCTCATTATCATTAGGCTGTTTACATAAATTAAAATTCACAATATCATAGGGGAGAATGTCAGAACTTTTATTAAGACTTAATTTATTCATATCATAAAATTGGTTTTCAAAGAAAACAACATTTCTTGAAATGATCACATTTTTAGGACATTTAGGGTCTATCAATCTAAAACCTTTAGAAGTCTCAGAATAGCCAACAAAGATACACTCTTTAGACTTGCAATCTAACTTGTCACGTTTACTTGCATCTATTAGTGACAGAGCTCTGCAACCAAAGACACGCAGGTGACTTAGGTCAACGGGTTTACCTGACCAAGCCTCTTCAGGAGTCTTATCGGGTACAGCAACTGTAGGGGACCTGTTTTTTAAATAAATTGCTGTAGAGACAGCCTCAGCCCAAAATTCCTTACCCAAACCAGCTTCCTGAAGCATACACCTGGCTTTTTCAAAAAGTGATCTATTCAAACATTCGCTAACCCCATTCTGTTGAGGACTGTACGGTACAGTCCGCTCATGAATAATCCCTTCATTCTGTAAAAAGTTCCTAAATTCATGACTACAATATTCTCCACCATTGTCGCTACGGAGTTTTTTAATAACATGACCAGTTTGCTTTTCTACAGTAGCTTTAAAAATTAAAAAGTTTTACATTACCTCAGATTTAGACTTCATGAAGAATCCAAAGCTCTTCCTAGAAAAGTCATCTGTCAGGGTGAGCAGGTACTTTGCACCTCCAAAGTTGCAGACGGGCAGTGGTCCGCAGACGTCCGAGTGCACGAGTTCCAACACCTGTGTGGCCCGTGTAGCTTTCCCCCTAGGAAACTTCACAACTTGTTGCTTCCCCTCAACACATGACACGCAACTATTTAGAGTTGCATCATGATGAGGCTGCAAAACAAAACCAGACACATAATTTTGAAGTGTACACATACCTTTATAACTAAGGTGGCCCAGCTGTTTATGCCACACGTCCGTTGACACAACCTCAGCTGACGAATGTACCTCCTGTTGAAAACAATTAGTACCCACTTCTACCCCCATGTCCAAACGATAAACCCCATAGACTCTTGTAGCGCTAAGTACAGTAACATTATTTCTCAGAATAAGGCATTTATTACTAATAAATTTCAATGACAAGGCCTTCTCACATAATTTACTGACACTAATTAAATTGGTTGAGAGACCAGGTATATGCATGACGTCATTTAGTTTTACAATGCCATTCTTAGTATGAATGCGTACAGTACACTACCTCTACCAAGACTATCAAGGGTTTCTCCATTAGCTACAGCTACAGTCTCAATAGACTTATGAACCGTATAATGGCTAAAACAACTCACATCATTGCACATGTGCGATGTTGCGCCCGAGTCCACAATCCAGTCTTTAGAGTTTCTGTCTTTACACGTCAAAACCATCAGCGACATTTCTGTATTTGTGGTAAAAGCAGCCTTCTTCTTGTCCCTCTTAAGCTTGTAACATTTGGCCTTCACATGACCAACCTTATCACAGTAGTGACACTTGACAATGACATGACAAGCTTCTTCACTGCCAACGCGGCATCGGACATAACCTCACTCGATGACAGGCGACGATGTTCCTCTTGAAGAAGTCTCGTTCTGACGAGTTCAGTTGAAATGACGGACGATTCCAGGCTAGACACTAACGCATCATACGACGGCGGAAGCCCGAAAAGTAGAATCTCTGCCACTTCAGAATCTTCTATAACCTTATCGATGTCTGCTAAATGCTGCACAATCGTCATTATGGCATTTATATAAGCACTCATGCTATTGCACTTACTGAAATTCACCTGATGTAACTGCCTGAGCAGCGTGACACGTCGATAAAGGCCTTTGTTCTCGAACGCCTTTTTAAGGTTATCCCACGCTTCCTTAGGCGTTGTGGCATTCCTAACATACTGCAGGCAATGGGATTTAACAGAAAGGCAAACACGTGCATATGCTTTTGTATTTTTAGCAGCGTCATTGTCCGTACCCAGAACGCAATTCCATAAATCTTCTAACTTCAAAGCCATTTCCATATAAAATTTCCAGTTTGAAAAATTCGCCACATTGTCAAGCTGTTAGAACAGCGCCATCTACGTCCTTTCACTAGGACTAGATGACTTAATTGAACACCTGTCAGTTAGAGCGAAGGCAGTCTAGTTAGTTCCTAGATATGCTAACAGGTGGCGCTGTAATGAAACGGTCCATATTAGTTGTAAATTTAATTTGTTACTCTTAAATATATTCCGATGAAGACACACGGCTCTGCTTTCCATCTCCCGCATCTGTCCTACCTATATCCACGAAGAAACATTGGTGACCCCGACGACTAGAAGATTCTCTTGTTCGAATACGCAAGAAGTATTCACGGCCTATAAACTTCATACAAAAAAAACTCTCCTTAGCAATGACCGAATGATCGGCTAGAGTCGATCCTGACGTTACCTCCCGTCCCTTGCCCCGCTAGCTATGCACAGAAATAGGAAACAAATGGAAATGGGGTATTCTACTATAGATACATTTGTTATACAAATATGTGTGAAATCGACATAAAAACCAAAAAACACATATGGTCTCTTTCTTTCTAAGGTGACTTGGCATATGAAGAAAGAGATGGCATGACATTTGTTTGTTCTATGCTCGGAAATATTTTGACATAACGAGTAGACAGCATTTCCGGCTGCCGCTTGTGACAGAGGCTCTAGGTACTTGAGCTGTCAAGTGAACGATAACTGCGCAGTTTTTAGTGTTTTACAGCGATTTTTAAATACTATTCCATTTGGTTTTGTGTTGTGGATATCTATTAATAAAAACGCAATATGGCTCCGTGTTCCATAAAAGGGTGTGCTTCACGAAAAACGAAAAATCAACCGAATTTAACTTCTCATAGGTTAGTAACAGTTTTTTCATCAAATAGTGTCATTAGATTGTAATATTTACTCAGTGATAATTAATTTTGGTAAGCTTTTGTCGCTGCCATCATAGAAATGCAGATTTTTCTCCATTTATCGTTGTATTTTTGATTTTGTTGAATTCAGTACAATTGTCATTCTTCATTAGTGTTGTGCTGAATATCGACATAAGTAGAACTGAAATAACTCCCATGTTTTCTGACCGATGTCTGTTCTAATTTGACAGATTCCCTAGAATTTTCTTGCTCAGAATCAAGAGCGCTATCGACTTTGATGACTAAAAAAATGTCCGCAATTTTCCATTCCTTTTTTTTTGGTTTCATATTTGTGTCGAGCCTTATAAACTGTACGAAAAAAATACACAAAAATAACTGTACGGTACACTTTTTTAGGGTTCCGTACCCAAAGGCTAAAAACGGGACCCTATTACTGAGACTTTGCTGTCCGTCCATCTGTCCGTCTGTCACCAGGCTGTATCTCATAAACCGTGATAGCTAGACGGTTGAAATTTTCACAGATGATGTATTTCAGTTGCCGCTATAACAACAAATACTAAAAAACAGAATAAAATAAAAATTTAACCTTTTGACCGCCAGCGTCGGATATAGACGACAGTACGGTAATACAAAATTAAACCTACCCGCATCCGCATAAGAATCAATTTTGTTCCAAACAAAAACGATGCGTGGCGGTCAAAAGGTAAGGGAGCTCCCATACAAAAAACGTGTTTTTTTAATGCTCGATATTGATAACGGCAACAGGTAGACGCTTGAAATATTTACAGAATATTTAGTTATATATTCGCTTTAAAAATAAAATTAAAATAAAACAAATATTTAAGGGGGCTCCGTACAACTGACATGATTTTTTTCCGTTTTTATAGATAATGGTACAGAATCCTTCGTGCGCGAGTCCAACTCGCACTTGGCCGGATTTTCTTTATGAAAATGAATAGTATGTACTTGTGATTTTGAATAAATAGACCCCAACTTTTTCTCCTGTTAAAAAAAGTAAATGACACACTTACAATCCAAGCTGCAATTGTGAAAAATTCTTGTATTATTTTTGTTGTTTTACAAATAAAGGGCATTTCATACTTTGTTATACTTGTTATTTTATTTAGTCAGCACAAAGTTATCACACACTACTTAATTCCTGCAAGTTTTTGAAATAAGCGCGTTCGGTTTTATTGTACATTTTGCAGTTGATTTTCACAATTTTTTTTTATGATTTGGTATTTTGACCATACCTAAAAGACTTTGTGAATAGACATTGCAAAGTTGTATGTTGGTTTTTAATTATTTTTTTACATACCTTTTGAACTATTAATTTTGAGATACCTTTACCCCTTATAATTTCCAAAGGAATATAACATTATAAATTTTCCTGTGTAACGAATATGCCATAACCGAAGTAATTATGAACAAAGCTAATTTCAAACTAACTTTTCCACTAAGAAACTCGAATATTACCATTGCTGCTTGAAATGTCCGCTAACCGTTCAAGTATCGATATCGACTATTTTGGTTTCGATGTCACAACCCTTGAGCGCCATTGTTTGTGACAACTTTAGGTATACACGCATGATTTGTAGGTATCACAGGTCCATTGGTATAGGTCTATGTAGCTATGCCGCCATATTGCTTCTACTTTGACATAATGACATTACTGTTTTAACCTTGATCGAGTGAAGTGTCGTTGATTTCAATCCGCGCTTATCCTCTCAGTTTAAAATCGTAATATTTTGTAGTACTACAGTTATTTTTTATAGGTAACTAAAATGTATTACAAGTGCTGTGTTGACAATTGTCAAAGTAAACGAAAGGACGTTAAATTGCACCAGTTTCCGGCATCGGAGATAGGACTCCACAAGTGGTTGCAGTGTATCAATAGTGATAGGCTCCGAAATTTAAGTATACAAGAACTTCGAAGAGTCTTTGTGTGCCATAAACACTTTGAACGTAAGTTCATAACTGAAAAATCTCGGATACGTCTAGGAGCGTGCCCCACTTTATTCTCTGAGGAAGAGATTCGAAGTGGCTTACCGAGTGTAGCTCATGCAGATGAAAATACTGGTAAGTTTATAGTTCTTATGATTCCAAAGTCTATTTTTATTTTTTACTGTATTTTATATTAGTAGGTAGGTATGTATGTTTCTTTCTTCTGTATCATCAATGAGATGCGCTTTATCTATGACAAATATACAGTAGGTATGCGAAATGTACTAATTGTTAAAATGTATGTACATAATTATGATAATTGTAGAATTTGCAAAATCTACAAAGTTAGAATGATCCAGATGCAAATTGTACATCACAGAAAAATAACCCAATATTTGTGTAAGTTCTGGCAACTCATTCATTTCTAAGAGTGCCCTTTGTAACAAAAATTGTTACAAAGGGCACTGTGGACTAAGATTTCTTTCCCCAGTTGTACCCAGGACCCGATTCCCAGTAGTTTGCATTACAAACAAAGAGGCGTGAACAACTGGGAATAGTCTGATTTTGTTTTAGCTACCTAACTTTGCATTGAGTTGAAGCAGATAAAAGCTGTAAATAAACAACAAAACAGGCTGTGATGCTCTTGAAACAAACACAATCTATTTTAAATTTCTGTAATGTGATTTATTAAATTTGCACAACTTAGTACAGTCAAGGGCAAAGATATATATGCAAGTAATGTGAAAGAAAATAAGTAATCATATAAAGATAAAAAGATATATACTCATTCAAATGCTCAAAAATATGCAAATGTCAATGAGCCCATAAATATGTATATGGCAGGTTCAAAAACTTGTATACGATCAAAATGGCATAAATTTGTATTCTGCAAAAGACGCAAAATATTGTAGTCATATTTATATCACTAAATATAGATTCAGTATCTGCTACAAAATAAGTATACAAAATATAAATCTGCGAAAAGCAACTTTATGTTCTTGATACACGAAACAAATTTGAATGGAATGTTTTGACAATTCACGAAAACGGTACCATAAATGTCATTGCGTATGTCTGTCTCACGTTTGGATCTGTCACTGATGCGTGACTGCGATGTATAACCGCTGCAATAAGGTTGGTGCAATGCATACATATTTTGCAACTTTGAGCGGATACATATTTTTGACCTTCTACGGATTTTGTAATAATACTAATAATATTGAAATTGCCAACCTAAACTAGGTATCTATATACAGGGTGTTCCGTAAGTAGTACGACAAATAGAAATGGAAGATAGGTGGGCAGGTCATCTACTAAATATCAAAAAATGACCTCAGTAAAAGTCGCACCGTTTTCGAGAAATTTTGATTTTTCTGATTTTTTGAAAAATGTAACACCCACACGAATATTTTGAATTGTGATATTCCGAATTAGTTATTTTTTGAATTTATTTTTATTAAAAAATAATCTTGAATAGTTTTGTTATCAGATGAAAAAAAACCCTTTTAAAAAACTATTACAATGTTTTATTTATTTTTATTTCAATTTAAATTTTGCCTCTTCTCCTAAACTTTGGTCAAGATTTGATTTATCACAGTGAAAAAAATTACATGACCACTATTGAGCTTACTAGCTTAGAACATGTCCGTTTAATGGACATTCAAAAATGATAAATAGGTTATCAAAAAAAATTTTCAGGAAAAAAAATCTTCATACAAAGCATTAAGTACCCAACAAATCTCGTTAAGCCAGTACTACCACCTTATCTAAGTTGAGGATCAAGATGGATCAGAATGCATTCTGGTTCAATTCAGCAGCTATGCAAAACTAAATAAATAAATAAAAAATCTAAATTTCGCGTTTCATTAAACGCCGCTAAATTTAAATTCGAAATTTAAAAATAATTTGGTTTATCTTTTGTTTATTTAACCATTATTCAACAATACCCAAATTAACGGTAAGATTGGATTCAATAGATGGCCTAGTGGTTAGAGAACCTGACTACGAAGCTTGAAGTCCCGGGTTCGATTCCCGTGTCGGGGCAGATATTTGTATGAAAAATACAAATGTTTGTTCTCGGGTCTTGGGTGTTTAATATGTATTTATCTATATAAGTATGTTTATCCGTTGCCTAGTACCCATAACACAAGCTTTGCTGAGCTTACTTTGGGACTGGGTCAATTGGTGTGAATTGTCCCGTAATATTTATTTATTTTATTTTTTTTATTAAATATGAATGAGTTTTAATTGTTTTTGTTTTAATAAAACACGCGACTTTTTTTTATTTTTTTAATTTATTTAGTTCTGCGTAGCTGCTGAATTTAACCAAAGTGCATTCTGATACCCACCAACCCACTAATCCACAACAGAATCCGTCAATCAAAAAATTCTATTTTTAAAATATTTTTAGTGTTTAGTGTTTAGGAACAGTATTTAAAATGCCAGTAATCAATATGACTCGATATTATCAATGATTGTCTTACCAACGTAAAAGTAGACTCTTCAGAATTAAGTGGCCAGCCACTTAGAAATGAAGGATTGCCGTACGCACAGTCAAGGGCAAAAACATGCAGCCGTTCAAAGTTTCAAAAATATGTATACACGACCTAAATGTTAAGTTAATAAAGTAGTGTATACATTTTTTGAAACTATGTACGGCAACATATTTTGCCCTAAGTGTGTACCTATATTTATGAATATTATGGTGTGTCTAAATTTATGCGTTGATTGATGCAGACATAATATTGCACCTGCTGCTTATATACTTATCTTTCACACAACGTATACATATTTATGCACCTTTCCATGTTCCATAATTTATGATCTTAATGATGACGCCATTTTTTGAGATTTTGTGGTGTATATATATCTTTGCCCTTGACTGTACCACTATTCTGTTTCACTTATGTGATGCGCTTATGTGATGCGATTTGTACATTGTCAGTTTCAGTTTCTATTGAAAGAGAGAAAAAATGTTATGGGATGTTAGTATTTAGTTATGGAAAGTACTTAGGTAGGTATGAGTGCAGTTCAATAAGTTCAATTGGTCATTTAGCACAATAGGTAAAAAGTCAAGTGTAAAAATATGGGTGCACACAACTTGCACAAATATGAATGTCCCATAGCTCTTATGTCGTCGAATTAAGGTATAGGTATGTAACGATGGGAGGATTAAATAAATACTTATTTTTGCACTTGGCCGTACTTAAAAGAAAATTATGTTGTGCGGCAATCTTTATTTTCTGTGGTTTGGTTCATTAGTCCGGAACCAAAGTCTTACTTTTGATCTCATTCGTTTTGTGTAGTTTGGTTTAATAACCAACATCAATATGTGGTATTACAAGCTAACATGATTTTGGTAGAAATAACAACTCTGATAAAAATAATAAAATAACAATAATATGAAGGGTCCACGGAAAGAACATGTCTAGTCACTTTTTTTGAAAATTGAGATTTTAATTTCAAAATGTAGAGCTCGCAAAGCACTATAACTTACCATTATGTTTAATAGAGATATCTGAAAATCCATACTTATATTATAAATGCGAAAGTGTGCCTGTCTGTCTGTCTGTTACCTCTTCACGCTTAAACCGCTGAACCGATTAAGGTGAAATTTGGCATAGAGATAGTTTGAGACCCGGGAAAGGACATAGGATAGTTTTTATCTCGGAAAATTGCATAGTTCCCGCGGGATAGCGATAAACAAATTCTTCGCAGACGGAGTCGCGGGCAAAAGCTAGTAATATATATTTTTTTCACTTTTAAAGAAATGGTTACCATTGTAATTGTTTGTGATGACTAACTTTCAAACCGCCATAACTCAAAAAGTTGTTTAGGTGACTAGACATGTTCCTTCCGTGGACCCTTCATATGTACTCAATCCCTGAAAACTGCTTAGCAATTTGACTTCTTCAGATGCATCTTGAATTTTAACAAAAAACTTGATAACTACAATATTTTACAATAAGAAAAAAGTTAATTATATGTTTATTTTATTTTGCTAAAAAAAAGACTTTGCTATTTAAAAATACCTTTCTTCTATTCTTTATTCCTACCTACATTCTTATTTTTGAACCAGTAGTTTGAAACACACTGATGGGACTACACATATAGAAATACTTAGTTTGGGGCCGGACTAATCAACTAAGTACTCAATTGAAACTTTTTGCCACATCTTCAGTTTTTCCAATTGTACTTATTGCTTACACCTGCAGTTTAAATTAAACCAACTTTTTGGACTTCACACACAAGGACTACATAATATTAAAAAAAAAAACTCCATATGATTAGCCTGGTGTTGTCAGTGTAGCCTTTCCGGTTTGTTTGTTTTTTTTTTATTGGTTTATTATTTTATCTTTTAGCAAGCATGAAGTTCGATCATTGCTATCACCGACGTCAACATGAAGATCACACTTACTACTGCAAACCAGGCCCTTCAAACATTGCACCATTTGAAGCTGCAGGTAATTTCCCTTGATTTTAGAGTGACAATTGACATTCGTCAGGGCAAATGAAGTGTGATTGGTATTGGTTACAAATGTGTCCAGCCATTTTAGCGTGAAGGAGTAATACGCACACACACACATGCACGCACGCACACGCACATGCACACACATTCCTTAGTTATTCCTTAGTTATAAAAAAATTAAAGATTGTAACTGAGTACTTATAAGAAAAAAAATTGTAACACTAATTTGCAACAAACAGATTAAATTTTTTTTTTACACACACACACACAGGAACATATAAAGACCATAAAACGAATTTCCAGGCAGTTTTTAGGGTTCCGTACCCAAAGGGTAAAAACGGAAACCCTATTACTGAGGCTCTGCTGTCTGTCCGTCTGTCACCAGGCTGTATCTCGGGATCCGTGATAGCTAGAGAGTTGAAATTTTCACAGATGATGTATTTCGGTTGCCGCTATAACAACAAATAATAAATAATATTTGAAATAAATAGGGGTTTGCTAAAACAATTTTTTGATAAAGTGAATATTTTCGGAGATATTCACTCCGAAAGCTCAAAATATTGTGTCCCCCCCTCTCTAACTTTTGAACCGCACGTCTAAAAAAATATGAAAAAAATCACGTAGGTTACACTTAATAAACTTACTATTATTATTATTATTATTTAATAAAAACTTTCTAGGAAAATTATTTTCAACTTAATCAGTTGAGCAGTTTTTAAGTTTTTTTTTACTACAGAATCCTAAAAATTAGTTACTCAGGTATGTATTTGAATTCATCAAAAAATTGCCTGTGTATTGGAATTCGAACTTGGCACACCTAGAATGGAGAAAGTAATTTGACAAACATACTGTATGCACACTATATATTATTTCGACCTACCTACTCACTTTCTTGAAGCCGATGGTGTAGCAACCTATACAGGAGAGCGGAAAGTAGCACAAACTTATTAATTATACATTTTAATTATTTCAGGTTCATCATTGGAACAACCAACAGTTCTCCGAGAAATACAGAACCTACCACAGCTGCAAACCCCAAGTAAGTAGTTTCCAGTTATTACATATTTGATGTTATTGTTGTTACAAACAAAATAGGAAGTTTTAAATTACATTGAAAGTACTTAACTTCCCTTTCATGTAATACGCAATTCGTAATTTATTATAATCCAGTGTTAGCAAAGCCCTACTTTTAAGCTAAGTGGAATTAGTTTAATGGTATGTCGGGACCCCTTTATAATATTACAAATGTATAGTTTTCAGATTTTTACCTAGAAAAATGTACCTGTGTATTGGAATGGAGAAAGTAATTTGACAAACATACTGTATGCACACTATATATTATTTCGACCTACCTACTCACTTTCTTGAAGCCGATGGTGTAGCAACCTATACAGGAGAGCGGAAAGTAGCATAAACTTATTAATTATACATTTTAATTATTTCAGGTTCATCATTGGAACAACCAACAGTTCTCCGAGAAATACAGAACCTACCACAGCTGCAAACCCCAAGTAAGTAGTTTCCAGTTATTACATATTTGATGTTATTGTTGTTACAAACAAAATAGGAAGTTTTAAATTACATTGAAAGTACTTAACTTCCCTTTCATGTAATACGCAATTCGTAATTTATTATAATCCAGTGTTAGCAAAGCCCTACTTTTAAGCTAAGTGGAATTAGTTTAATGGTATGTCGGGACCCCTTTATAATATTACAAATGTATAGTTTTCAGATTTTTACCTAGAAAAATGTACCTGTGTATTGGAATGGAGAAAGTAATTTGACAAACATACTCTATGCACACTATATATTATCCCAGCCTACCTACTCACTTTCTTGAAGCCGATGGTGTATCAACCTATACAGGAGGACGGAAAGTAGCATAAACTTATTAATTATACATTTTAATTATTTCAGGTTCATCATTGGAACAACCACCAGTTCTCCGAGAAATACAGAACCTACCACAGCTGCAAACCCCAAGTAAGTAGTTTCCAGTTATTACATATTTGATGTTATTATTGTTACAAACAAAATAGGAAGTTTTAAATTACATTGAAGGTACTTAACTTCCCTTTCATTTAATGCGCAATTCGTAATTTATTATAATCCAGTGTTAGCAAAGCCCTACTTTTAAGCTAAGTGGAATTATTTTAATGGTATATCGGGACCCCCTTAGAAAATTACAAATGTATAGTTTTCAGATTTTTACCTAGAAAAAAGTACCTGTGTATTGGGATTCGAACTTGGCACACCTAGAATGGAGAAAGTAATTTGACAAACATACTGTATGCACACTGTATATTATCTCAGCCTACCTACTCACTTTCTTGAAGCCGATGGTGTAGCAACCTATACAGGAGAACGGAAAGTAGCATAAACTTATTAATTATACATTTTAATTATTTCAGGTTCATCATTGGAACAACCACCAGTTCTCCGAGAAATACAGAACCTACCACAGCTGCAAACCCCAAGTAAGTAGTTTCCAGTTATTACATATTTGTTGTTATTATTGTTACAAACAAAATAGGGAGTTTTAAATTACATTGAAAGTACTTAACTTCCCTTTCATTTAATGCGCAATTCGTAATTTCTCGCGGGACTGAGTCTCCATTTATGGCCATGAGCTAATTTCCAAAAAATCTTATACATTATGTATGAGAATACTTTTACGTGATTAAAACACTAGCTGTTTATTACATTATGAAACATATTACCGTTTCAGACATTAACACTGGAACTGCAAAACCACGACGAAAGCGGGTAATCGGCAGAGTCGCAGATTTACCAGCGAGCTGCCGTAGTATCTACACGCTATATAAGAAGTCACGAAGGCAATTGACCTTTATGAAGAGGGCGAAAAAAGCTGTGCATTTTTTAAATAGCGAAGCTTTCGAAAAAATTACGAAAAAAATGAACCCATTAGCAAAAAAAATTATTAACTTGCAAATCACCCAGAGCGAGAAAAAACTCAGAGGAAGAAGATTTACCGACGAAGAAAAAATGATTTCTTTGTGCATATTGAAGCAAAGCCCAAAGACGTATAATTTTTTAAGAAAAATTTTTATTCTGCCGTCAAGAAACACATTAAACAAGATGTTATCCACGCTTGATGTGCAACCTGGCATCAATAAACAAATTTTTGATGCCATCAAGGAAGAGGTATTATTTATTACCGTTTTCAATTAGCTTAGTTACTAGCTTTTGCTCGCGACTTCGTCCGCGCAGAATTCAAATTTGCTTTAAAGCTTCTTTTTAAAAAATCTTAAAATCCACTGTCATCATCATCAATATCAGTTAGTTAATATATATGTAACGTGTCTCTACTCTCTGGACACAGACCGAAATCCTGAGTAGAGTTCCTTCTCAGGAATATTCTACTTTTGTAAAAAAAAAAAACAAAATACAATTAATACACAAACCCGCAAAAAAATCGACAATAAGTAGGAATATACCGTATCAGTTGTCCGAAATGAGTTTTGTTGTTCAGAGGTTGATCAAGTTGAAATACTCTTTAATTACCATGTATCTACATACAGGTAGTTTCAAAGAATTAAATCAGTCATTTCTTGCATGCCGAATTTGAAGAGCCTAGTAATAATCTAAGTAATCACAGTTACCGGGATAAGGTCACTGAATCGAACGTATACATCCTGTTTATTCACTATCCCGTGGGAATTTCGAAAAATCCCTTAATAAATAAATAATAAATAAATAAATAAATAAATATCACGGGACAATCTTACACAAATCGACCTAGTCCCAAACTAAGCAAAGCTTGTACTATGGGTACTAGACGACGATAAACATACTTATATAGATAAATAAATACTTAAATACATAGAAAACATCCATAACTCAGGAACAAATATTCGTGCTCATCACACAAATAAATGCCCTTACCGGGATTCAAACCCAGGACCTCTTGCTTCGTAGGCAGGGTCACTACGAACTAGGCTAAAGCGGTCGTCGTCGGTCGTTTAGCGTCGCTTAGCGGATGCCTTCGTCATAATAGTTACCTGTGTGCCAAATTTCAACACAATCCGTTCAGTGGTTTGAGCGGTGCCTTGATATGTCAGTCAATCACCTTTGACTTTTATATTATATACAGTTGTGGCCATATAATTAAGAACGATTATTTATTGAGATGATTTTTTCAAAGTAACAAGTATAACTAATTGCCCGTATTTTTTTTATTTCTCTCGGTATTGCGAAACTTTTCCGTACTACCGGTACATTCATTTATGCAACATAGTTGGTTAAAAAATTAATAGAGAAACTTTATACATTCGATCTGAACCTAGTATTAGTACTTACTGGCTGGTCACGTAATTAAGAACGCTGAATAGTTTATTATTTTTTCAAATTAAAATAGAGAACACTGTGTGGCTCTGTGGTTGTAGATTATTATTCGTATAATTTTGGCGCCATTTCGTGCTGTTAAAGTCTTAAAAGTGATTACTTCGTAAAAAAACAATGGGGAAAAATAAAAGTTGTGATAAATCTACAAGAAAAGTAATAATCAAACTTCGCGAGAAGAATTGGTCGTATAAAAAGATAGCCGATCATCTGCAATGTTCAAAAACAATGGTTTTCCATGCCGTAAAGCATTTTTCCACGTATCAAACTACTTCAAACGTTCCACGTGGACCTAGACAGAGAAAGTCATCTCGTCGAGATGATCGAAATATCGTTCGTTTGGCAAAACAAAATCCTTTTAAAGGGTCTAATGAGTTGAGAAAAGAATATTTTGGCGAAAACAACCCTTCAGCAATCTCTGCTCGCACTATTCGAAGGCGTTTGGTAGAAAATAAGTTGAACGGAAGGATAGCAAGGAAGGTGCCTATGTTGAAACGATGTCATAGGCAAGCCCGACTTGCATTTGCAAGAAGGTATGAAAACTGGACAGTCAGACAGTGGAAAAACGTTCTTTTTTCTGACGAGATAAAAATAAATAGGGTATGTTCTGATGGAAAACGATATGTACGACGCCCTCCGAATAAAGCATTCGACCCAAAGTACACAAAAGTGACATTAAAGCATGGCGGGGGAAATGTGAAAATTTGGGGGTGCTTTTCTGGACATGGCGTTGGACCTGTTAGGCTGATAGAAGGAAACATGGATCAATTCCAATACAAAAATATACTGCAAGAAACAATGTTACCATATGCCGAAGACGTGCTTCCGGTTATTTGGACATTCCAGCACGACAATGATCCAAAGCATACTGCACGCACCGTTAAGGAATTCCTCACATCACAATCAGTTTCTGTCTTAGATTGGCCAGCCAACAGCCCAGATCTTAACCCAATAGAGCATCTTTGGTGCGAAGTCAAGAAAAAGGTTTCAAATCGTCAGTGTGGCAATTTGAGAGAGCTGTACGACGTTTTCTTAGAAGAATGGAACTCTATTTCTCTTGCGAAATGTCAAAAATTGATAGATTCAATGCCTCGCCGGTGTAAAGCCGTAATTAAAAGCCGTGGACATGCTACTAACTATTAATTTTAGTTCAAATGTATTAAATTGCTTTTTTTTCTATACCAACTTCACATTAATATGATTTATTTAATCTAAGTTTCATATAAAACAACTCTCGAGCAGTTTAATAAATCGTTCTTAATTATTTGTCCAGCTTCATTACTATTTGAATTTATTAGTATAGAGAACAAATAAAATTTGTAAAAAAAAATGTTAGCAATTATACACTATTATTATTAATCCTGTTTGCTCTATCCATGTGGCTATTTTATAACATAACTTGTTACTTCTAAGAAGGAACACAACTAGACATATGACATGATTTAGATAAAAAAAAATCGGAAACTTCAAATCGTTCTTAATTGTATGACCACCACTGTAGAAGATTAATAGATTATGTAGAGATTCGCACGTAAATTTATAATTCTTTAAATATTTGTACTGTTTTTCATCTTGCTAGTTATGATATATTTTTATATGTTTTGCTTATATATGTTGTGGTACTTAAATATAAATTATTTTTTATTTCAGGTTGCGGGTTGGGCTGAACATAAAAAATTTTGCACAGTAATATTTGATGAAATGTCACTAGAGCCCGGAGTTGATCTGGATAAGGCGAAGGACAGCGTAAATGGCTTTGTCCATCTAAAAAAAAAATCGAACCAGTTCGCCGACCACGCTTTGGCATTTATGGTTAGAGGCGCCATTCATAAGTGGCAACAGCCAATTGCTTATTATTTTTGTGAAGGGTCAACTAAAAAAGACGATATGAAAATTATTTTAAAAGAAATAATTAATTGCATTATTGATACGGGTCTAATACCTGTCGCTGTTGTGTGCGACCAAGGGCAATCTTTCCAGTCGGCCTTAAAAGCCCTTCTTCTTCTTTACTCGGAGAGACCAAATAAAGGCTGGCAACCCAACCGGTAAGTTTATAATTATACCATTACTAGCTGTTTCCCGCAGCTCCGTCTGCAACAAATTCGTTTGTCGCTACCCCATGATTTCTATGCAATTTTCCGGGATAAAACTATCCTATGTAAGTACTTCCCAGGGTCACAATCTATAGCCATACCAAGGATGATATAGACTGGATTGGCAGTCGCCATAGTACGAATCGGCCGCGGTTTTTGTAGTTCGATTATTAAATCTAGATGGCGCTGAAATATAGCCAGAGGATTTGAAGGCAAAACAATAAGACTACAGATGTTTCATATTACTACAAATGTATTATTTTTCAAAAATATTGCATAATAATAATACATTTGCGGTGATATGAAATATCTGCAGTCTTATTGTTTTGCCTTCGAAGCCTCTGGCTATATTTCAGCGCCATCTAGATATAATAATCGAACTACAAAAACCGCGGCCTATTCGTACTATGGCGACTGCCAATCCAGTCTATATCATCCTTGGCCGTACCAAATTTCATGTAAATCGATTCAGTGGTTCAAGCGGGAAGAGGTAACAGACAGACAGGCACACTTTCGCATTTATAATTTTATAATATAATATTACTAGCTGACCCCGCAAACGTTGTTTTGCCATATCGCCTAGGGGTATAAAAAATAGCCTACAACCTATTCTCAGACCTACCGAATATAGAGAAAAAAAGTTTCATAAAAATCGGCCAAGCCGTTTCGGAGGAGTTCGGTAACAAACACCGTGACACGAGATTTTTATATATTAGATAGATTTATAAACTTTATGCAATTATTATTATATTAGGTATGTACCAGTCAGACAGATCGATATAAGATTGACTTTTCCATTAAACTTTGTTAATGTGGCTTTAATCATGTGACCCCCAAGTGGCCCTATCTCCGTAGGCTTCAAATTTACCATGCATCGATGAATCAATCTGCAGACACGGTAGTGCCCCCGCCAAGACGAGCCAAGCGAAGCGCAAGGGCACTACTACCTTTTCTCAAAGCGCTTCGTCGTTTTTTTTAACCCTCATAACATGTTTTTGGATTATACCAGATAAACAAAATTCTCGGGATGTAATATTAATAGCTCATTAAACATATAAAGTTTCAATTGCATAGCTATTTTAGATTGTATATCTAGATATTTTAGATGTATATCTAATAAACCCCGATTTCGTGAAAATGCCGAAATCACCACTTATTATAATTGAACGAAAAAAATTATATAAACTAATTGCTCGCAATGATTCAAGTTCGTTAGAGAGATTTGATCCGAGTATCAGTCATCGTACTTAAAACCTACCGAATCAATCTGCAGACACGGCAGTGCTCCCCGTCAAGTCGACCAAAACAAAGGCATGGTACGGCCGTACCATCCTTTTCTCCAAGTCATCCAGGCTATTTTCATACCTACTTAGTTTTTTGGCATTATAATTTAATTAAATACATTTATAGAATTAGTTTTTGTTGTATAATTAAATGTTTAAATATTTACGTCATGTCAAGATAATAATAATACATATATAATATCCTACGGGACAGGCGTAGCCTAGTGTAGGTGACACGGGTAACCACTATCTGTATAAAAATTAAGTACGGTGAAACTGTTCCTGTGCAAAACTTAATTTATGAAATCTGTAATATCACTGTTTTTTTTTCAATATGTCTAATTTTTAAATTTCAGATGATGTTATTACAATTAGAGGAATGAACCTCAGTATTTTCTACGATCCTCCACATCTCATCAAGGGTATCAGGAACAACTTCCTAACGAAGAATATCACATGCGATGGCAAAATATCGACATGGAGCGATATTGTCGATGCTTATAAATCGGACTGTAAACATGCTGAGATGCGGTTTCTCCATAAATTAAATGATAGTCATGTGATTCCTGAAAAAATTAGCAAAATGAAGGTAAGTAACAGCCTTTTCAAAGGCAGGTCATATTTATTTATACCTACTAAGAAAGAGCAAACAACGGAAAATTTTAGATCAACTAATATTTTTCGGGATTTAATTACGAACTATTTATTGCTAAAATTACTTTGACGTTGCGAATATTAGCTATGAGTGAGAATCGCGAAAGTTTAAAACATTAGATAATTTTTTTTAAGAAATTATCCATCACTTCCTGCGTTATTATTTGAACTCTCTTAGTACACCTGTTTAAATAATTATGAGAGATAAATACTTATTAAATATGTAATTAAATAAGTGCTGGTACAGTGCGACAAAAATCTTAATGAACATGGGCGGTGTTTGCACGAGGGCGCTTTATTTTATTTTTGTCATTAAATTACGTAGGTACAGATTTCCGATCACGGGCCCATGGGGATCCGGTCATTTGAATGCCATCCATAGGGCCAAAGCCAACAAAGAGGCCTTTGGTACTATTTAATATAAATGAGATAGGGGCAACTATGGAGGTCTATGAGGATGTACTATTTAGCGGTCAGTCCTCCACAGTTACCAAACTATTGCCAAATAGGAAGCGACATGGAATGGGCTATGGGCTTGCGATGTTGTGGGTAGTAATCACCAGGCTAAGTAGTGAGAAAACGGACGCCTACCATTTCAATAATCTCATTTGGTAGGTGTCACCGTTCACTACTTCTCTCTCTCTTAAATTGTTGCCCCCTACGGATGTACAGGTGTTCCGGGACTTTAAACTTCGAAGTACCAACTCGTCACTTACGGAAACACATTACCAACATTCGAACATTTAGCTCCCTAGGCGGCCAATAAAGGCAAACTACGGGAAGGTGGGCGGGTAAATGGATGTATAAGTGCATGTTTGTATGTGTACCCCGAGAGGTCTCAAGTTCGTGATGTCGCTACGCACCATCAGCTCGCGACAAGCCGCCCTGCGATGACTGGCTACACTGGTGACACCACAACACCAGCGGACGATATTATAATTAGCTTTTTAAATTAGTGCATTATTAACCTCTTGTATGCCGGAAGTAAAAAAAAACCTGGATTCTAGTCTCGCTTGTTTTAAATAGTACCAATTTTACAGATTTCAAAAAAAAATACAAAAAGATAGCCTTAAATCTGACGCGGATCCGCGTTCCGGCAAACGAGAGGTTAATCTCAAAATGTAAACTTAAAACCACGACCAAAAGATAAAAACACGGCGAAATGTAAAAAGTAAAGTTTTGCAAGATAGCCGTATTAGTTTCCATTAAGATTTTTGTCGCACTGTAGTATATGACTCGGATTTGTCAAAATATCAGTGTCAAGAAGTTGTCTAGCTCTAGATAATTAAGTTGCTTTCCTATTTTGTATAAACGTGTGGAAATTGTACTAGTCGTCTAATTGGTTCTAAGTTAAACACTCATCTCTATACCCTTTTTCCAGGTCAAGAACTGCACACGAGTTCTAAGCAAGACTGTAGCGAGCTATTTGGACCACATAGCCGATTTTTGTAAGTGTAATCCACAATAAACTCCATTTACTTTAATACAAGAACTAGCTGTTGCCCATCCTATTCCAGCCTATATACGTCCCACTGCAAGCCACAGGCCTCCTCTCACAATGAGAGGGCTTGGGCCATAGTTTCCACGCAGGCCCAGTGCGGATTGGGAACTTCACACACACCATTGAATTTCTTCGTAGGTGTAATTGCAGGTTTTCTCACGATGTTTTCTATCACCGTAAAGCTTATGTTAAATTTCAAAAGTAATTGAAACAACAACGACAATTTGGTTTAGAAAACTTTTTTTCATTTTGTAATGTGGGTTTCAAAAGTAGCAAGTAGTACCTAGTAATATTTTTTTTACGTTAAATGATCTTTGTACGGTCAAGGACTTTAATTCATGAGCCAGACTTACATAAAATTTCAACTTAATCGGTCCAGTGTGTAGCTCTGGCCTTTGCTAACACTGGATACTCGTACTTTAAAATTTGTTCGGAACCCTAGATGCACGAGTCCAACTCACACTTGGCCGGTTTTTATTTTACATCTTGAACTTTGACGTCTTTCCTTGATAAAAAATGTACATATTAAAACTTTATTGAGCGAGGAAGGTTTTTTTCTATTGCCAATAAACGTAAAAATATACTTGTTCAGTGATACTAGCTTTTGCCACCGACTTCGTCTGCCAAGAATACGTTTATCGCTATCCTGCGACAACTGTAATCCCGGGATAAAAATATACTATGTCCTTATCTAGGTTTCAAACTAGCTCCATACCGAATTTCATTTTAAGTTAGCGGTTTAAGCGTGAAGAGGTAACAGAACGACAGACAGACAAACAGAGTTACTTTCGCATTTGAAATACTAGTTAGGATTTGGATCATAATAAACATAATCATTGTCTACCATTACTTTAAATCTTTAGGGTGCTTTTCTAGCAGAGATGTACTATTTATTTATTCAATTCAATACAAAGTAAGGCTTAAGGCCCATTTACATTATACAACTTTTTTGCACTTTCCATACAATAAAATTGAGGCAATAAAACATTGCTCAGTCTAACCCTAAGGTTTCTAAGGTAGACCGAGCAATTTTTTATTTCCTCAATTTTATTGGATGGAATGTGCAAGAAAGTTGCATAATATAAATGGGCCTTTACAGTTTGCACCAAAACGCCTAACTCGTTAATATAAAAAAAAATATTACTAAAATACTAAATATTATTATTATTTTAGACCAAAGTATTCCCCAACTATCGGCAACACGTCAGCATCCTGAATTTCGGGCAGAAATTCATTTAACAGCGCAATAGCCCTGGCCGTTGGACAGTTCCTAGCTCTAGGAGTCCTCAGCCCTGCCAACGCCACGAATAAATGATGATGAACTATACAACAATGCTGCGAGTATGTGAAAGCTGCGCTACGAAACTGTTTGCCTTTTCCAGTAATGCTTAGCTATGTAGCCGTTCGAGGAAGATCCAGAGCCATACCATATATAAAACATAGTTTCGCTAAGCCCGTCTCCATCAGTGCTGTGCTAAGTGGACCAATGAATATAATTGGTGGATATCTAACGTATTCATAGCAACGTAGCATAGCACATCTCTGGTGGAAATACACAAATATGTTAAATTATTATTATACCACATAATCAGTATTTATTAAATACATGCCATAATATCTTTAGATAAATGAACTCTATAATTAAAAAATGAAATTAATTTATTTTACTGGAACATACACAGGTGTTACATATAGTCATGTTAGTTGGATGCAGTTACATGAATGCATGCTCCGCCACAATATGGCACGCAAAAGTCTTTTTCTATCAGCCTAGTTTGGGGCTCACAGGGTACTGATTATGTAAACGCTTTTACTGTAAATAAATATTTTCTTCTTTCTTACAATACAATAACTAATAATAATAATTCATTTCATTAAAAAATAAAATAAAACTAACTAAACTACAACTACATAAAAAATAACAAAAGGTTCCCCCCGCGTAGGGTTACCATATGACAGGCTTTTGCCGTATTTGACAGGCATTTTAAGGTTTAGACAGGCGTGCGGCTGGCATTGGTCTGAGACAGGCATTTTTAAAAATTTCAGGCTATTATTTATTAGAAAAGAAAGAACTATTAAAAAAAATAATGTCCTCTGACAAATATCAGTAATAAACATCCTTCTTCATTATTATCTGTTGACTTTTACTTATTACTTACAGCGTTTTGCTTTAGACAGGCATTTTTCTGAAAAATCAGGCATTTTAGGTACCATAGACGTAGGCATCCCTCTATTTACATATGGTAACCCTACCCCCGCGGCATGGACCCAAAGACACTGGCAGCATTACCTCGCTGTATAGCAATGCTGATACGTTGTGCGAGGAAGCTGCCAGCTTTTCGGTTTCCTGTGGTATCACAAAGCCGTTTAGAAATGTCTTTATAATTGAATTATTCATTTTTCATAAATATTTAATTACCGCTTGAACTTAAATTTTCTCAATTTTTGCCAATTGGTTCCGACAAAACAAAATAAATGAGTTAGATTTAAAAAAAATATTAGTGTCAAAAAATAATTATCCTGGAACTATCAACTGACAAACCCAGGTTTAACGATTTAATCATTGCCTGGACCGTGCAAGCGGCCGCCCTAATAATGCAGTATTTTTGTTACAGCCCACTACGCTGATGGGACACCAGTCAGCCGAACAATTAAAAACACGGCGGAAACGGTTTTGTTCTTCGACAAATTATTTGATTGCACAAATGGAGCTGCAATGCAGTCTAAAAAGACGCGCGGAAAAGAATTGAAAAAGGCTGTTAATGCCAACTCTCCGCATCACCAATTTTGGAGAGAAGCAGTGGTGAAACTAAAGAAAATTAAATACATAGACGACAAACGAGGCGAAGTATCTGTGCCGTCTCTGAAAAATTGGGTCGTGACTCTAAAGAGTTACATTAGATTATGGGATTTTTTCAGTTCGCGAAACATAAAAATTATGCGGCCGAGATACTTCAACTCTGACCCCATAGAGAATTTTTTTGGCCAAGTTCGGGCATACAATTTTCGAAATACCGCTCCGACGTGCCACACCTTCCAAACAACTTTTAAATCCTTGTTAATTACGAGATTTATTAAATTCCACTCGACGGATTTTAATTGTGAGGAGGATTCTGCCGAACAGTTGCTCAAACTGAAAAACTTATTTCAGTCCAGAGAGGCTGAAGCAGATCCTGGCACCAGCACATCGTCATATAATCCGTCGAGTGGTGAAAATACCACAGAAATTAATACTGAAAACATTGAAGTGCAAGCACGACGTGAAAAATTTAATGTACACTCACGCGCATATATACTGCAGGGTGGTTGGTCAGAAAAATTTTACAAAAAATAAAGTGCGCAGAGTGCTCCACTGATTTGACAACCACTGAGGGCTCCATTCACAGTTGGATCAGTCGGAGAGAGTACGATAGTACAATTAAAAAGAGACTGACCTACCCCTCAGAATATGCCGTGAGGAGTTTCGGCATTATTGTTAAGGAATCAAATGAATACTTGGAGAAAACTCCTCACGTGAACTCAATCACGAAGCAAATAAAACAGCACATTTTGTCCAAGTATTCGTTTGATTTCCTAAACTGTGAGAGTCACAAAGACATCGTGCTTCAATATTTTCTATCAGTGGTGATAAAATTGACTGTGTTTAATTGGTGTGGTACTATTAATAAAATAATGAGAGGCACAGATATTTCTCGATTAAATAAGACGTGGTTGCCATTGATGCAAAAAAGAGCCCTAGAAAAATATAAAAAAAAATTAAAAAATAAAAATAAGTAAATAAAATAGTAAAAATCGTTTTATTTTTGTTCTCACCAAAGTCGCTGATACACCGACATATTCGGACTAAATTGTTATGCCCAATAAAAACCTCCGATTATGGCGGCTTGTTGGCGATTTTGGACTCCAAATCTGCCTATTTAAAATGTAATTTAAGCAAATTTTACCCAGGCCAGTTTTTTTTTTTTATCCCAGGGCTTCATAGAGAGAATCCTTTTGCCCTAAATTCAGCAATTAAAAAAAAAAACAAACTGTCAAAGTGAATGCTAGTCAATCCGCTCACTTCCTATTGGCGAATGTGGTTGTATGAGAGTTGTGCGTCAGATACGTAGTATCTCTTATTAGTCTGTGGGCAGTCGGCTTTAGCGCGAGCAGGCGAACGCACACGCTTTTGATTCTATTTTTGTTTAACGCTTACGACTTACTAACTTACTTACGCACCTTACCCCTGCCTGTCGCTACATATTTGGCTGCCCAACGTTTATGGGGTTCGTTTCGTTCGCCGTACGTACGTACCTACGGAGGTACGTAGTTAAAATGCCTAGGACGCGACGCGTTTCGTTGGGGTCTGCTTCTCCTGGAAGTGGTGACGGAAACATCACAATGAACAGCGAGGCCCTAACTGCGATGCTGACCACGCTCCAGCAGACGCAGAACGAGTTCTGCCAACGGCTGCTGCGCGAGGTCAGGTCTTCGACGCCGTCTCAGGCCGACTCAACTGCCGCCGCCGTCGCCGCTGCCGCCACGTTCGCATCAATCAACGGTAACTTTGCGCAGTGCACGGCTCGCTACAGCGGCAGTAAGGAAGAGCACTTAGAGAGCTTTTTAGACAGTGTGGAAAGCTACAAGTCGTGTCTCCACATCTCCGACGAAAACGCCATCCGCGGCTTGTCGCTGTTGCTTACGCGCGACGCCGGCGTCTGGTGGCAGGGTGTAAAGACACAGGTGAAGACATGGGAAGAGGCGCTCGAGAGGCTGCGAAGTGCCTTCGGCGAACGCCGCCCTCCTTTCGTCATCTATACGGAGCTCTTTTCCATGGTGCAAGGAGAAGAAACGACAGAGCTGTTCGTGTCCAGAGCAAGGGCATTTTTATCGAAATTGCCAGCAGGTGACCTGTGTGAAAGAGTGGAACTGGACATGGTTTTTGGGCTCTTAAACCGACGAATAAGGAAAAGGTTAAAAAGAGAGTCCGTGGACAGTTTCGATAACCTGTTACAGCAGTGCCAGAGCGTGGAAGATTCCAGGAGAGAAAGTTACGCTCCCGTTTCAGTAACGGCGCGTGAACGCGACGCTCAGAGTTCATCGACCGCTTCCAAGAATCGCGCGCTCTCGGGGCACGAGGCGCAGTGTTGTCACATCTACCAACTTTTTGGTAGATCTACCTATTTTGCCTCCGGTCTACCTCTCTACCACCCGCGGCCTCTAATCTACCTCTTTTTCAAAACATTTCCGTTGCAAACAATTTCTTTGTTTCTGTCCACTTCATCATAGAAGTGTGAATGTTGTGAGACTGTTCTCGCCCATAAATAATCGCACACACAAAGTTTTTTTTTACAAGTGGTGTTCCTAACTCCAATCATTTGAAATTGTTTAACAAAAACATGTAAAAGCACCATCCATAAATAATTTCGAACATTTTCACTAATTTTCATTCATTAAAAAGGTACTGATTTAACTAAAGTGGTAGATCTACCTATTTTCAATTCTACCTATTTCTATTAACTTTTGGATTTTATTCTACCAATTTTTCAAAATTGTATGTGACAACATTGACGAGGCGGATGACATTTGTACTTCACGAACTCCGTCTTTTCACGCCCAAACTCAATCAAGAGCAGAGAAGCCTCGTCGGAAGTTTTGTGTGTACTGCAAACGAAGTGGTCACAGTAAGGACAGTTGTGAAAAATTAAAAATAGTTAGTTAAAAATTCTCTAAGGACGACTGCGTAAAAGTGAAGTTTTATGGTTGCGGCGCTCCTAACGTTATGTACGAACTGTAACCCGGGGCAGTCGTTTTATTCCGTCGACGTAAGTTCGTGTCACGCCGACGACGCCGCCGCCGACTCGCATGGGAGCGAGGTGGACGGTCTCGACTCGTCGCAACCTACATCGCAGCGTGCGTCTGCGGCGCGCGCCGCCGGCCCGCGCGCGCGCGTCTGTGGGGGCTTCGCGCGCTGTCACGACAGCCGCGCGCGCCGAGACAGCAGTCACGCGCGCCGCGCTCGCAGCCCCGCGCGCGCGTCTGTGGGGGCTTCGCGCGCTGTCACGACAGCCGCGCGCGCCGAGACAGCAGTCACGCGCGCCGCGCTCGCAGCCCCGCGCGCGCGTCTGTGGGGGCTTCGCGCGCTGTCACGACAGCCGCGCGCGCCGAGACAGCAGTCACGCGCGCCGCGCTCGCAGCCCCGCGCGCGCGTCTGTGGGGGCTTCGCGCGCTGTCACGACAGCCGCGCGCGCCGAGACAGCAGTCACGCGCGCTGCGCTCGCAGCCCCGCGCGCGCGTCTGTGGGGGCTTCGCGCGCTGTCACGACAGCCGCGCGCGCCGAGACAGCAGTCACGCGCGCCGCGCTCGCAGCCCCGCGCGCGCGCGTCTGTGGGGGCTTCGCGCGCTGTCACGACAGCCGCGCGCGCCGAGACAGCAGTCACGCGCGCCGCGCTCGCAGCCCCGCGCGCGCGTCTGTGGGGGCTTCGCGCGCTGTCACGACAGCCGCGCGCGCCGAGACAGCAGTCACGCGCGCCGCGCTCGCAGCCCCGCGCGCGCGTCTGTGGGGGCTTCGCGCGCTGTCACGACAGCCGCGCGCGCCGAGACAGCAGTCACGCGCGCCGCGCTCGCAGCCCCGCGCGCGCGTCTGTGGGGGCTTCGCGCGCTGTCACGACAGCCGCGCGCGCCGAGACAGCAGTCACGCGCGCCGCGCTCGCAGCCCCGGCAGCCCCGCGCGCCGCCCCGCCGGCCCCGCGCACCGCGGCGGCAGCCCGGCACGCCACGCCGGTAGCCCCGTGCGCCCGCCCCTTGTCGGCCGCAGCGTGGCAGCCGCGCCGGCGCCAAACGTTAAAAGGTGTTTTAACCCCTCGCCTGCGCAGGTTGCTACAGGTAACCCTACGCGTGCCGTGGGGGAATTTTTTGAACTTTCACAAAATGCGTTATGCGATTTTCCCATTTCTGTTCATGAGAACGTTAATTGTGTGTGTTTCAACAATATTGAACCTTTTTGCAACAATGTGTTTAACGTGTGTAACGATCGTAAGGTCAATGATTGTCAAACTATTTGCGATAAAGGCATTGATGCCCAAAATTTTTATCGTAATGCCAAAGATGCTCAAACTTTGTATAGTAAAGTCAAAGATTTTCAAACTTTTTCTGTAAAAGTCAACGAACCTCAAACTTTATGTGAAAATGTTAACGAATGTCAAACTTTTTGTAATGGTGGGAGTGCTGGCAAAGTTTCAAACCGCCCTATTTTAAAATTTTGCATTCTTGGCGCAAACGGTTCCGCGCTTGTTGATTCTGCTGCTAAGAGTTACATCGCTGGTCACACGTTATATTCTCTCCTAGAACAGAAAGGACACCCGTTAGTGTCGTCAACACAGATTATTAGGTTGGCAGACGGTGTAAGTAGGGAAATGGTTGGCGACGGCGGCGGCAGTTGAGTCGGCCTGAGACGGCGTCGAAGACCTGACCTCGCGCAGCAGCCGTTGGCAGAACTCGTTCTGCGTCTGCTGGAGCGTGGTCAGCATCGCAGTTAGGGCCTCGCTGTTCATTGTGAAGTTTCCGTCACCACTTCCAGGAGAGACCCCAACGAAACGCGTCGCGTCCTAGGCATTTTATTAACTACGTACCTCCGTAGGTACGTACGTACGGCGAACGAAACGAACCCCATAAACGTTGGGCAGCCAAATATGTAGCGACAGGCAGGGGTAAGGTGCGTAAGTAAGTTAGTAAGTCGTAAGCGTTAAACAAAAATAGAATCAAAAGCTTGTGCGTTCGCCTGCTCGCGCTAAAGCCGACTGCCGGCCATCTACGCGCGGACCGCCAACATGGCGCGCGCGCAAGTGACCAGCCATTGTAGACCTGCGGCTCAGTCCGTCAAGAAGCGAGCCGGAGGTCTACCTCGGTTTGCCCTAGGAGGGAGCCTGGCAGAAACCGTGTCGTCCCTGTCACACGCTATAGGATTCTTTTCTGATGAGTGTCTGAAAATGACGTTGAAATTGGGCAATTTTTTCAGTTTTTGAAAGCTCATATTTCTTATGTTAATTGAAATATGGAAAAAAACGAAACCTAGGGGCATAGCTGTGGTAGATACAGATTACACAGTAAAAAAAATTAGGCTCTAAAGCCGTCAAAAATTAAACCGCTGAAAAAACTGAAAAGCAAAAAAAAATACCTTTTTGTTTGACCTTAATCTAGGTACCAGTTTGAACTTTGAACTCTTTGCCTCAGCACTAGCCAGGAGTAGACCTATAATCGTCTACCTGATGGGCTTCTATCACTTAAGTTCTTTTCTATTAAGTTCAAACAAAAAGGTATTATTTTTTACTTTTCAGTTTGTTGCAGAACCTTTTTGATGAAACCTTTACCTATTGTTAGGATTTTATTTGAAATATTGGAATGGAATTTGACACTTGACATTGAAATTTTAGCTGAAAAGAAGTGGAAAGTGGCCCATTATGAATCGGATTAAAATGGACGTGAATGATGATCAAGTCGGAAAAGAAAAAAAGGATTTACGAAAATTAAATACGGCTGTCATCAATGAGCCTTCTATGCGATCAGCACATTCGTCGATGCGCAGCCCGGGAAAACGCGGAGCTAGAGAAGAACAGGTTGGCGATGGAGACGAAATTGGAACAGCAACGACTCTACACCGAGCGCGATTTGACCGAGGCGCGCTTATCCGAACAAATAGCGCTTCTCGACGAGGACGATGAGTCATCGCGCACTTCGGCGAAGTCCAGGGTGCAAGAATGGGTTGACGAACACCAAGGTCAGTGCGCCCACCATTATCAGCGAATTGGGTAACTAATCTAATTGCAGTCTACTAGAACTAGTATGTATGTTGATGGTTTTTCAGATGTAATTCTAATTCTTAACTGATTTCAATTTTTTTTTATTGAAAGAAGATACTGTTAGCGTGATCTTATCTTATAGGTACTTGAAGAAAAAATGTTTGCAATGGCGGTTAAATTACAATCTTAGTTCAGAATTATTTTTTTTACAAAAACTTAAAAACTGCTCAACTGATTAAGTTGAAAATAATTTTCCCAGAAAGTTTTTATTAAGTTTAACTTGCGTGATTTTTTTCATATTTTTTAGACTTGCTGTTCAAAAGTTAGAGGGGGGGGGACACATTATTTACAACTTTTAGAGTGAATATCTCCGATAATATTCACTTTATCAAAAAATGTTTTCAGCAAACCCCTATTTATTTTCAAATACCTATCCAATGATACCCCACACTATAGGGTTAGTCGAGAAAAAAAAATCACTCCCACGTTACGACTATGGGAGATACCCTAAAAAAAATTTTTTAGCTTTTTTTATTTAACCTCTTTGTCGGCGTGACTGATATATATATTCATGCCAAATTACAGCTTTCTAGTACTAACAGACTCTGAGCTTAGCCGCGGACGGACAGACAGACAGACATGGCGAAACTATAAGGGATCCCAGTTGACTACGGAACACGGAACCCTATAAAGATGTGCATGACGTGTATTTATTGCGATAAGACAGAACACTCAATTGATAACTGCTCTGTTTACAGAAATCTCGATGTTAATAAGAGCTGGGATTGGGCATGCGAGAAAAAACTGTGCTTTGCGTGTCTGCCGCTCGAAGACAGGTGCGCGACCTGCAAGCGTGGCTGTCATTCGCTGCTGCATAGAAGCGACTGGCAGAAAAGCGAGGACAAGAAAGAAGGTAAACCTGAATGTTCTTATACAACGGCAAACTTTACCAGTCACCGTAGAAGGGACCGCGGGATAGGGATGTTCATGTAAAAAAAAATCGATATTTTTTGTGTTCTATCGATAATTTGCGATATATCGAACAAATATATCGATATTTTAAAAATATGACCTAGTGGTTTAGAGAACCTGACTACGCAGCTCGAGGTCCCGGGTTCGATTCCCGCGTCGGAGCAGATATTTGTATGAAAAATAGAAATGTTTGCTCTTGGCTCTTGGGTGTTTAATATTTATTAAAGAATCCTTTCATCGTTATCCCGCGGGAACTATGCAATTTTCCGGGATAAAAAGTATCTTATATGTTAATCCAGGTTATAAGCTATCTGTGTGCCAAATTTCATTATAATCCATTCAGTAGTTTTCGCGTGAAAGCGTAACAAACAAGCGGACATTCACATTTATAATATTAGTAGGGATACTTAACTATGTTTATCCGTTGCCTAGTGCCCATAACACAAGCTTTGCTTACATTGGGACCAGGTCAATTGGTGTGAATTCCCGTGATAATTTATTGAAAGCCGTGGTGGCAGCGGTGTAACCTGTGGCCTCTCAAGCAGAGGGTAGTGTGTTCAAACCCCGGCTCGCACCTCTAGAGTTCTTCAGAATTTATGTGCGATAATAAATTTGAAATATACCATGAGATTTACGGTGAAGGAAAACATCCTGAGGAATCCTGCATACACCTGAGAAGAAGTTCAATGGTGTGTGTGAAGTGGTCAATCCGCACTGGACCCACGTGGCAACTACGGCCCGAGCCCTCTCATTCTGAGAGGAGGCCTGTGCCCTGCAGTGGGACGTACCTATATAGTCTGGGATAATGATGATAAATAAATAAATAAATAAATAAATAAATAAATATCAGGGGACAATCTTACACAAATCGACCTAGTCCCAAACTAAGCATAGAAAACATCCATAACTCCTCCTCTCCTCTCCTCCATAACTCATGATGATTTATTTACTTTTCTTAAAAGCGCGCCGAGCTTCTAGCGCATTTATTGCATTCATTTAATGCCTTGCTGTTTCATCTATACTAATACTAGCTTTTGCCCGCGGCTTCGCTCGCGTGTACCATGAGTATTTCAAAGAACCAAGATATCAAGCAAGCAAGCATACAGGCAAGCAAGCAAGCATGCAAGCATGCAAGCAAGCATGCATTCACGCAAGCAAGCAAGCGTGCAAGAAAGCGTGCAAGTAAGCGAGCAAGCAAGCCCGACTAAACTTCAGGTAGATACGGTCCTTTACAGTATTTCTTTATATACAATGTTTTTCACTATTCGAAAGCGGGCTCTAAAATAACCAGGTTTGTTAATAATATAAAACCTATTATTAATTTCCCCTGTCCTGCATTAGGTATAATTCAATGTTTTCTTACCTTCTACAAAAACTTGAGAACTGGAAGCGCTGTGTAGGTACCTACTTAGCATTGATATTATACATATTATAGTATTTTGTTAAGGTGTTGTGTGACCTAACCGTTAAGGAGTTATACCTTCCATCATCAGCTCATCTGAATAACCAGAAAGAATACAACTAAAGGTCTATACGTGCATATGATATTTAAAGAAACTTCCTATAACTCCTAACTGTTAAGGAGTTTAACCTTCCATCATCAGCTCACCCGGATAACCTGAAAGAATACAACTATCGGTCTATACGTACCTATAATATTTGAAAAAATATCCTCAACTCCTAACCGTTAAGGAGTTTTACCTTCCATCATCAGCTCATCTACATGAGATGATGTCTACCAGACGCAAACACTTAAATAGCTTGAGAAAATATATGAAAAATGTAAAGCGTGCCTACAAAATTTGAGGGTTGCCCTCGATTGCCCTAAGATCCCGTCATCAGATCCTGATTTGGTGACAATGGAACCATCTCAGGAGTATATTGTATTCTTTTGATTAAAAAAATAATTTTTATAATCGGTCAACAATTGACCAAGATTTCGGCGAACATACCTACATAAAAAAATACATAAGTGGAATGCATAATCTCCTCCTTTTTTTGAACTCGGTTAAAGAGCCCTTTGCGGCCTATTTACAGTGTGAATTTATGAATTTTGAAATTATAGCTTTCTACAACCAGTAAAACGCAAAATCCCGTTTTTTACCTTTCCCGTAAGAATTTCGGGAAATGCTTTCTTAGTGCTCCTCTACACTCCCCAAGGAACCCACTTGTCAAATTTCGTCTTTCTACGACCAGTAAAACGAAAAATACCGTTTTTTCCCGTTCCTGTGGGAATTTTGGAAAGTCCTCTCACAATGCTCCTCTACACTCCCCTAGCAACCTACATGCCAAATTCAGCTTTCTACAACCAGTAAAACGAAAAATCCCGTTTTTTTCTCGTTCCCGTGAGAATTTTGGAAAATCCTCTCTCAATGCTCCTCTACACTCCCTAAGCAACCTACATGCCGAATTTCAGCTTTCTATGACCAGTAAAACGAAAAATTCTGTTTTTCCCGTTCCCGTGGGAATTTTGGAAAGTCCTCTCTCGATGCTCCTCTACACTCCCCAAACAACCTGCATGCCGAATTTCAGCTTTCTACGACCAGTAAAACGAAAAATCCCGTTTTTTCCCGTTACTGTGGGAATTTTGGAAAGTCCTCTCACAATGCTCCTCTACACTCCCCAAGCAACCTACATGCCGAATTCAGCTTTCTACAACCAGTTAAACGAAAAATCCCGTTTTTTCCCGTTCCCGTGGGAATTTTGGAAAATCCTCTCTCAATGCTCCTCTACACTCCCCAAGCAACCTACATGCCGAATTTCAGCTTTCTACGACCATCAAACGAAAAATCCCGTTGTTTTCCTTATTCCGTGGGAATTTCCGAAAATCCTTGAAACAGTTTTTTACTATTATAATTACCTACTTCTATGCCAAATTTGAAGAGTCTAGTAATTATAGTTCATAGGATCTCGTTGAACTGAATATATAAATCCCGTTTTTTCTTTATCCCGTGGGAATTTTGAAAAATCCTGAAATTGATGTTTTAACTAATATAATACCTACTTGTGTATTAAATTTGAAGAGTCTAGTTATTATAGTTACTGAGATAGGGTCACTCGGAATCGAATATATAAATCCTGTTTTTTCTCGTTCCCGTGGGAATTCCCAAAAATCCTTCCTTAGTGGATGCCTACATTGTATAAGGTATCTATGTGTAAAATTTCAAGTCTCTAGGTCCAGTGGTTTGGGCTGTGCGTTGATATATCAACAGTCATTTAGTTTATTTAGACATTTCAACCCCATCGCACCCCATCCAGGGAGATGGTATTTTACGTATGCCACATCGGATTTTAAAACCGTTGTTATTTTCATAACCAGCGACCCGATAAACTATAGAAACAACACCCATGTTGATTTTCAGACTTTGTTATCCCTTTCCCCCTTTTAGGGGTTGAATTCCCAAAAAACCTGAAACACGTGTTTTCTCATTTATCATTAGGAGTACTTCTGTGAAGTTTCAAATAAAATAGTCGAACTAATCTTGTTTCCCCATACAAACTTTGAACCCCCTTTTCACCCCCTTAGGGAGTGAATTTTGAAAAATCCTTTCTTAGTGCACCCCTAGACCTTATAAGAAACCTACATGCCAAATTTGGAATCTCTAGGCCCAGTGGTTTGGGCTGTGCGTTGATATGTCAGTCAGTCAGTCAGTCAGTCAGTCAGTCAGTTTCTTCTTTTATATATTAAGATTATAAAGCTGAAGAATTTGTTTGTTTTCACACACGCAGTTGTATTTCTTGCGCGAGTGAAGGTGCCGAGCCCGGGTTCGAACCCACGACCCTGTTCTTCAGAGGCCATCGGTCAAACCACAAGGTCAACAGGACTATTCTACCACGTCATTATCATCATCATCATTTCAGCAGAAAGACGTCCACTGAACGTAGGCCTCCTCCAAGGCTCGCCAAACAGATCGGTGCCGCGCCATCCGCATCCAACGCGATCCCGCAACCTTAACCAGGTCGTCGCTCCATCTTGTTGGAGGCCTACCTATACTGCGTCTTCCAGTCCGTGGACGCAACTCTAGAACCTATTTGCCCCATCGGCCATCAGTTCTTCGAGCGATATGCCCTGCCCAGCCCACTGCCACTCGAGGCTGGCGATTCTTCGAGCTATGTCGGTGACTTTAGTTTTTGCGCGGATTTCATCATTTCTAATGCGATCCCGCAGAGAAACTCCGAGCATAGCCCTCTCCATCGCCCTCTGAGCGACTTTGAGCTTCCTTATAAGGCCCGTCGTAAACGGCCACGTCTCAGTACCACAAGTCATCACTGGCAACACATTTTACCACGAACATTCTACCACGTATTGTCTTCGTATACTAAAAGACTCCTTTTTTACAGCCGCTACTTCGCAGACAGGATCGTCAAAATCATGCTGCTGCCTGTTGCTCTGGTTCCTGCACAGCCACTGGCAGAGTATAGCCTCTGGGCTGTCAATACTGGTTGACACATTGAAGAGTGTATCGCCTATCGAACATGTTAAGTGGCGAGTAGAAGAACTAGTTTGTGCGAGTGTTGCACATTCCCTTACCTCGCGCTATAATAACATCGCACGGGGAACCGGTTTAAACCACATTACCTGCTGATAGCGCGCGGGCTGTTCCCATTCGCACCATACTCGCTATGAAATTTATGTATAATCTTGGTTTTGAGCATATCTTTTGCATTTTATGGAGTAACTTTACATTTAATGTCCTGAGTTAAGTACTGATTAATGAGTCTAGGTACCAAATATGCCGTAGTTTGTTCACCATAGTGGTTGACGGCACCTATGGTTTTTAATTTTTCCTGTGTCACTTGCCTAACTTTAGTATGTTTTATAGTATCTTTATGAAACTTTATTAAATTTGTACTTTAATACTCAAAATTAAGTAAAGGCAAGTTATATTTAATGAAAAGTAATTTGGCCTCTTTTACACCTTTCAGTCTGTTTCGGTGTTCTTCGTATTATTAAACCAGCCGTAGACTTCCGTTTAGAGTTCTGTTATAAAGTTTGCGGAACCAGAAACTGAAACGAAAGTGAAAAGGTATGCAGAACTTCCGCAAATGCGGAAGCAGATGCAGAGTTCTGTTGCAACACTACGTAACTATAAAAGCAGAGTTTTGTGAGAGGGCTCGCGTAGTTTTTCTGCTTGGTAATAATTTTTAAGGCAGGTTTTTTATACTATAATATAATACTCTAAGACTTTATCGTTATTTATGGAAACAAGTAAAACATTGAGCATTTTGTATTACCAGTTCGTTACTGAAAAAAAAAGTACAGTTACGTGATCCTTGACTCTTTCAAGTAATAATTTATGTTATTTCTTTCTAATTTTGTTTTTCTTTTGACAGTTTTCTCACTTTACTTTTTATGTTCTTCATTAGTTTCTGGACAGTGGTTTTTCCCAATGTTTTTAATGTGCGGTTCCAATCCTTCTTAAATTGTACGATGTCATCTGTTGGTTGAACTTGTTTTCTTAGCTTTGCTTTCATCAGAGCCCAAAATCTCTCTATTGGCCAAATCTCAGGGCAATTCGGAGGTTTCAATGTTTTTTCAACAAATTCTACATCATTTTCGCGATGCCAATCCCAGCACATGGCGAGCGTAATGACACGAAGCCAAATCGGGCCAGAATAATGTACGACCCCTATGCTTTTTAATGAGGGGCAGCACTCGCTCTTGAAGGCATTCTTTCTTGTAAATACATAGTTTAGTTAGTTAGTTTATTTATTCACTCAAAACATAACAATTACATTATATAATACATTAAAGTCCGTATATAAGAATTTATGCTGAGATCGTCAAAAAAAAATGTTATTTCCAATAGGGATCGTCATAACAAAATAAATGTAATTAAAACATAATTACCAATATTAAAATTATGTCAAGAAAAAATTGTCTGAAAACTCAAAGAATACAGAGGGTTATCCATCAAAAGGCTTTTCATCCAATATCGGAATTTAAAGTGCCTTTACGAAAAATGAAACGAACTTTACGAATGGAGATTTTGTCATGCCGCATTGACAAACACTTTGCCAAACCATTACTTTTCGTCCAAATTTTTCACAAAAAATTGATTTATCCTGTTTAGAGGACCTTTGACCTTTCATTATGGTGTAAAATTGCGGCCCAGGAAGGGTTTTTTAGTCAAGTTTGACATACGTTTCGTCGTCCATAATAATGCATTGGTAATTTTTACTCAAAATTTGGTCGTACAATTATCGAGCTCGAGTTTTGACGGCAGATACCTGGGTTTTAGTGCATTTCGGTTGCTATTGCTTATTGTAAGTTACCAGTGTGTTAGGCTCGTTAGGAAGTACAGCATTTTTTCGCACAATCACGTATCGACATCTCCTTTTTTCGAGCAAACTGATCGCAAATCTTCTTATCCAAATTGGGACGTGACGGACCGCGTTTTCTACCGCGACCAGGCAGATCTTTTAAACTCTGGTTCATACCAAACCGCTTGATTGTATATTGTAAACTGCCTTTAAGCTAACTAACTCTCTCCTGTCTAGCTATTTTTCTCATAGTCATACATATCAGATCCTTTGCAGTATTTGGTCACAATAGAAAGTCGTTGTTCTTCTGATAGGCTCTTCATCTTGGAGTTTCAAGGAATTAAATGTATTTTTTCAATTGAGTTTCAATATTCAATTATACAATTGATAGATTGAGATATGAGACCTGACATAAAACACTGTGGCCTCATTCTCAAAGCAGTACAAACATGTTTCCATAAATAACGATACGGTCTTTAAAGAGTTACAATATATATATATATATATACAGTGGTGGTCATACAATTAAGAACGATTTGAAGTTTCCGATTTTTTTTTATCTAAATCATGTCATATGTCTAGTTGTGTTCCTTCTTAGAAGTAACAAGTTATGTTATAAAATAGCCACATGGATAGAGCAAACAGGATTAATAATAATAGTGTATAATTGCTAACATTTTTTTTTACAAATTTCATTTGTTCTCTATACTAATAAATTCAAATAGTAATGAAGCTGGACAAATAATTAAGAACGATTTATTAAACTGCTCGAGAGTTGTTTTATATGAAACTTAGATTAAATAAATCATATTAATGTGAAGTTGGTATAGAAAAAAAAGCAATTTAATACATTTGAACTAAAATTAATAGTTAGTAGCATGTCCACGGCTTTTAATTATGGCTTTACACCGGCGAGGCATTGAATCTATCAATTTTTGACATTTCGCAAGAGAAATAGAGTTCCATTCTTCTAAGAAAACGTCGTACAGCTCTCTCAAATTGCCACACTGTCGATTTGAAACCTTTTTCTTGACTTCGCACCAAAGATGATCTATTGGGTTAAGATCTGGGCTGTTGGCTGGCCAATCTAAGACTGAAACTGATTGTGATGTGAGGAATTCCTTAACGGTGCGTGCAGTATGCTTTGGATCATTGTCGTGCTGGAATGTCCAAATAACCGGAAGCACGTCTTCGGCATATGGTAACATTGTTTCTTGCAGTATATTTTTGTATTGGAATTGATCCATGTTTCCTTCTATCAGCCTAACAGGTCCAACGCCATGTCCAGAAAAGCACCCCCAAATTTTCACATTTCCCCCGCCATGCTTTAATGTCACTTTTGTGTACTTTGGGTCGAATGCTTTATTCGGAGGGCGTCGTACATATCGTTTTCCATCAGAACATACCCTATTTATTTTTGTCTCGTCAGAAAAAAGAACGTTTTTCCACTGTCTGACTGTCCAGTTTTCATACCTTCTTGCAAATGCAAGTCGGGCTTGCCTATGACATCGTTTCAACATAGGCACCTTCCTTGCTATCCTTCCGTTCAACTTATTTTCTACCAAACGCCTTCGAATAGTGCGTGCAGAGATTGCTGAAGGGTTGTTTTCGCCAAAATATTCTTTTCTCAACTCATTAGACCCTTTAAAAGGATTTTGTTTTGCCAAACGAACGATATTTCGATCATCTCGACGAGATGACTTTCTCTGTCTAGGTCCACGTGGAACGTTTGAAGTAGTTTGATACGTGGAAAAATGCTTTACGGCATGGAAAACCATTGTTTTTGAACATTGCAGATGATCGGCTATCTTTTTATACGACCAATTCTTCTCGCGAAGTTTGATTATTACTTTTCTTGTAGATTTATCACAACTTTTATTTTTCCCCATTGTTTTTTTACGAAGTAATCACTTTTAAGACTTTAACAGCACGAAATGGCGCCAAAATTATACGAATAATAATCTACAACCACAGAGCCACACAGTGTTCTCTATTTTAATTTGAAAAAATAATAAACTATTCAGCGTTCTTAATTACGTGACCAGCCAGTAAGTACTAATACTAGGTTCAGATCGAATGTATAAAGTTTCTCTATTAATTTTTTAACCAACTATGTTGCATAAATGAATGTACCGGTAGTACGGAAAAGTTTCGCAATACCGAGAGAAATAAAAAAAATACGGGCAATTAGTTATACTTGTTACTTTGAAAAAATCATCTCAATAAATAATCGTTCTTAATTATATGGCCACAACTGTATATGAAACTGTTGAGGCTAGAATGCACGACTTTTTTTTTTTTTTTTACTTTCGGCGTACGAAAGGAGACTTAGCGCCATCTAGTGGCGAGTAGATCTGTTTCCCAATTAAAGACTTTATCGTTATTTATGGAAACAAGTAAAACATTGAGCATTTTGTATTACCAGTTTGTTACTGAAAAAAAAAGTACAGTTACGTGATCCTTGACTCTTTCAAGTAATAATTTATGTTATTTCTTTCTAATTTTGTTTTTCTTTTGCCAGTTTTCTCACTTTACTTTTTATGTTCTTCATTAGTTTCTGGACAGTGGTTTTTCCCAATGTTTTTAATGTGCGGTTCCAATCCTTCTTCAATTGTACGATGTCATCTGTTGGTTGTACTTGTTTTCTTAGCTTTGCTTTCATCAGAGCCCAAAATCTCTCTATTGGCCAAATCTCAGGCCAATTCGGAGGTTTCAATGTTTTTTCAACAAATTCTACATCATTTTCGCGATGCCAATCCCAGCACATGGCGAGCGTAATGACACGAAGCCAAATCGGGCCAGAATAATGTACGACCCCAATGCTTTTTAATGAGGGGCAGCACTCGCTCTTGAAGGCATTCTTTCTTGTAAATAGTTTAGTTAGTTAGTTTATTTATTCACTCAAAACATAACAATTACATTATATAATACATTAAAGTCCGTATATAAGAATTTATGCTGAGATCGTCAAAAATTATAAAAAAAAAAACAAAACAACAATAAAAAATAACTAAATAAATGTTATTTCCAATAGGGATCGTCATAACAAAATAAATGTAATTAAAACATATATAACATAACGTTATCCATCAAAAGGCTTTTCATCCAATATCGGAATTTAAAGTGCCTTTACGAAAAATGAAACGAACTTTACGAATGGAGATTTTGTCATGCCGCATTGACAAACACTTTGCCAAACCATTACTTTTCGTCCAAATTTTCACAAAAAATTGATTTATTCTGTTTAGAGGACCTTTGACCTTTCATTATGGTGTAAAATTGCGGCCCAGGAAGGGTTTTTTAGTCAAGTTTGACATACGTTTCGTCGTCCATAATAATGCATTGGTAATTTTTACTCAAAATTTGGTCGTACAATTTTCGAGCTCGAGTTTTGACGGCAGATACCTGGGTTTTAGTGCATTTCGGTTGCTATTGCTTATTGTAAGTTACCAGTGTGTTAGGCTCGTTAGGAAGTACAGCATTTTTTCGCACAATCACGTATCGACATCTCCTTTTTTCGAGCAAACTGATCGCAAATCTTCTTATCCAAATTGGGACGTGACGGACCGCGTTTTCTACCGCGACCAGGCAGATCTTTTAAACTCTGGTTTCATACCAAACCGCTTGATTGTATATTGTAAACTGCCTTTAAGCTAACTAACTCTCTCCTGTCTAGCTATTTTTCTCATAGTCATACATATCAGATCCTTTGCAGTATTTGGTCACAATAGAAAGTCGTTGTTCTTCTGATAGGCTCTTCATCTTGGAGTTTCAAGGAATTAAATGTATTTTTTCAATTGAGTTTCAATATTCAATTATACAATTGATAGATTGAGATATGAGACCTGACATAAAACACTGTGGCCTCATTCTCAAAGCAGTACAAACATGTTTCCATAAATAACGATACGGTCTTTAAAGAGTTACAATATATATATATATATTTTCATATACTTAGTTACAATCTTTACTTCTTTAAGAGCGTTTATACCTGCAGAGCTGGTAACGTTGCATTTTTGTTAGTTTTTCTCGATTATTCCATAAAAATTGAATGAAAATTTGAAATGTGATCAATAAGAATTGTTCTTAATATATAAGTTAATGTGTCAACTGCAATAATTGTTCGTGATATGACTTTTATTTTCTTTAAAAACCGTTAGGTAATAATTTGTTCGTTTTTAAAGAAAATAAGTCTATCACTAATAATTATTGCAGTAGACACATAAACTTACGTGGGCAGGTCCAAAAGTTTCAGGCCTAACAAAAAAAAGAACTACATATATTCACAAAACTTCTTTTATTTTCCGATATATTCTCCCTCTATTTCAATGCACTTTTCAGATTGAATTGAAATAGAGGAAGACTATATCGAAAAATAAAAGAAGTTTTGTAAATATATATATTTTTTTTGTTCTGTTAGGATCTGCAATCTGTCCCTTCGGGACATTCGGCAGGAGGTCAAGTGCGTAATAAATGTCTTGGACAGTGCGCATCCAGTGACGCGCCTGTGTTTATGCAATTATTTCAGTAGGTCTTGCGTGGTTCTCCTCTTCAGCCGACGAAAAGTGGTGTGTTCCTTCATCAGGTCACAAGCCAATTTATTGGGATGGTTTTGTATCCTCGTCCTGTATCTTAGTATGCATGACTGAATCTCTTCCCTTACAGTTGGAACACCCAAGTCATGGTGTATTCTTGTATTTTAGATATACCAAGGATGATAAAGACTGGATTAGCAATCGCCATAGTACAGATCGTCCGCAGAAAAATAGTTCGATTATTAAATCTAGATGGCGCTGAAATATAGCCCGAGGCTTTGAAAGCAAAACAATAAGACTACAGATGTTTCATATTACTACAAATGTATTATTTTTCAAAAATATTGCATGATAATACATTTGCAGTAATATGAAATATCTGTAGTCTTATTGTTTTGCTTTCAAACCCTCGCGAGGCCTCGGGCTATTAGTCAGCGCCATCTAGATTTAATAATCGAACTAATTTTCCGCGGCCGATCTGTATTATGGCGATTGCTAATCCAGTCTGTATCATCCTTGGATATACCAAGGAGCTTTGACAATCATACGCAGTACTTTGGATTTGTATCGCTGGATAATATCAATGTTTGAATTTGCAGATGTACCCCATAATTCTAGGCCATATGTCCAAATTGGTTTAAGGATGCACTTGTATAAAACTATTTTGTTTTCCATGGAAAGTTGGGATCTGTTGCTCATAAGCCAGTATATTTTGCGTTGCTGTAGGCTCAGAGCCTTGCGCTTTGTGAAAATATGGGTTCTCCATGTCAAACGTCGATCCAAATAAAGGCCCAAATATCTGGCTACGTCTGCTTGAGGTATTTTGGTTCCGTTGCCAGCTCAGCAGGTACAAACGCTCTTAAGATTTTGTAACTAACGATGAGCAAAGCCAACACCTGGTCCCAGTTGCATAACAAAGAACAACTTATATTACAAGCGGAACTCCCTTTCTAGTTAATATAACTAAAGCGAGAGTTCCGCTTGTAATATTAGTTGTATTTTGTTATGCAACTGGGCCCTGTTCAATGGCCAAGCAGGACGCGTCGGAATGTCACAATTGATATGGGCTTCGGTAAATAACTCGTACGTCAAATGATTTTCAGAGATTTTTTTTATTTATTAAACTTTGGTTAGCATAGCACTTATATTATGTATGACATTAGGTTCCTCATAAGGATTTCTTCCTGCTTCCTACATTTTAACATACATACAGTGGTGGTCATACAATTAAGAACGATTTGAAGTTTCCGATTTTTTTTTATCTAAATCATGTCATATGTCTAGTTGTGTTCCTTCTTAGAAGTAACAAGTTATGTTATAAAATAGCCACATGGATAGAGCAAACGGGATTAAGAATAATAGTGTATAATTGCTAACATTTTTTTTTACAAATTTTATTTGTTCTCTATACTAATAAATTCAAATAGTAATGAAGCTGGACAAATAATTAAGAACGATTTATTAAACTGCTCGAGAGTTGTTTTATATGAAACTTAGATTAAATAAATCATATTAATGTGAAGTTGGTATAGAAAAAAAAAGCAATTTAATACATTTGAATTAAAATTAATAGTTAGTAGCATGTCCACGGCTTTTAATTACGGCTTTACACCGGCGAGGCATTGAATCTATCAATTTTTGACATTTCGCAAGAGAAATAGAGTTCCATTCTTCTAAGAAAACGTCGTACAGCTCTCTCAAATTGCCACACTGTCGATATGAAACCTTTTTCTTGACTTCGCACCAAAGATGCTCTATTGGGTTAAAATCTGGGCTGTTGGCTGGCCAATCTAAGACAGAAACTGATTGTGATGTGAGGAATTCCTTAACGGTGCGTGCAGTATGCTTTGGATCATTGTCGTGCTGGAATGTCCAAATAACCGGAAGCACGTCTTCGGCATATGGTAACATTGTTTCTTGCAGTATATTTTTGTATTGGAATTGATCCATGTTTCCTTCTATCAGCCTAACAGGTCCAACGCCATGTCCAGAAAAGCACCCCCAAATTTTCACATTTCCCCCGCCATGCTTTAATGTCACTTTTGTGTACTTTGGGTCGAATGCTTTATTCGGAGGGCGTCGTACATATCGTTTTCCATCAGAACATACCCTATTTATTTTTGTCTTGTCAGAAAAAAGAACGTTTTTCCACTGTCTGACTGTCCAGTTTTCATACCTTCTTGCAAATGCAAGTCGGGCTTGCCTATGACATCGTTTCAACATAGGCACCTTCCTTGCTATCCTTCCGTTCAACTTATTTTCTACCAAACGCCTTCGAATAGTGCGTGCAGAGATTGCTGAAGGGTTGTTTTCGCCAAAATATTCTTTTCTCAACTCATTAGACCCTTTAAAAGGATTTTGTTTTGCCAAACGAACGATATTTCGATCATCTCGACGAGATGACTTTCTCTGTCTAGGTCCACGTGGAACGTTTGAAGTAGATTGATACGTGGAAAAATGCTTTACGGCATGGAAAACCATTGTTTTTGAACATTGCAGATGATCGGCTATCTTTTTATACGACCAATTCTTCTCGCGAAGTTTTATTATTACTTCTCTTGTAGATTTATCACAACTTTTATTTTTCCCCATTGTTTTTATACGAAGTAATCACTTTTAAGACTTTAACAGCACGAAATGGCGCCAAAATTATACGAATAATAATCTACAACCACAGAGCCACACAGTGTTCTCTATTTAAATTTGAAAAAATAATAAACTATTCAGCGTTCTTAATTACGTGACCAGCCAGTAAGTACTAATACTAGGTTCAGATCGAATGTATAAAGTTTCTCTATTAATTTTTTAACCAACTATGTTGCATAAATGAATGTACCGGTAGTACGGAAAAGTTTCGCAATACCGAGAGAAATAAAAAAAATACGGGCAATTAGTTATACTTGTTACTTTGAAAAAATCATCTCAATAAATAATCGTTCTTAATTATATGGCCACAACTGTATATGAATTTTAAATACTACTTAATCTATCGGAGGGAAATCGTCTATATAATGCTAATCCTTCTAGTGTCTTCACACTTGAAAACGCAACATATCGCTGCTTTTAAACGACAGGGCCCACCTTGGGTAAAAACCCAAGGTTTCTTTTCAGTGACTTTGGCGTCTATTTGTGCTTGTGAAATAAATATTATTTTGGTATTAAAAACCAATGTTGAGGCCAGATTCGCGAATTCTTCCGTTGATTGTAATGGCCTTTCTTGGCACCGAGACATGGATCTTTGTCGCACCAAACGCTTTACATTTCCACCGACTCCGTCTGTTCCTTTGCCGTGCGATGTGGCTGAATACTTCCATGAGAATGCTTTGTTATGTTTCTTAAACAAATCGTATAGTAATCGAACCACAAACTTGTTTTTAAACTCTGAAGATGAACCAGCTCAGGCCTGAAATGTCCGTTTTCCTAAAACGAAAACGGACATTTCAGGCCTGAGCTGTTCCTCTACCATGAGTTACACTAGTTTAGTGACCGTACTCGCTAGCGACGGCGTAAATGATTTGTATGGAGAATTGTGTACAGTACGCTTAGTATAAGTTTTACTTCACCAAAATACTTCTCGATCGCGTTTACGTAAAAATTTCAATTCTATGGAAACATGGACGCGCGCGCGCGCGGAGGCGCTGTCCATGTCTCCCTAGTAATTGATTTTTTTACGTAAACGCGATCGAGAAGTATTTTGGTGAAATAAAACTTATACTAAGCGTACTGCGCCTCTAGTGGTCACTTACGGAAGTACAATTCTCCATACAAATCATTTACGCCGTCGCTAGCGAGTACGGTCACTGTAAACTAGTGTAACTCATGGTAAAGGTACCGAAGGACCGCCACTCCAAATTACGTCAGTAATGTTTTCGTCTTTATTATCTGATATTATTAAATCGTACAAATGATTAATGAAGACAAAAATGGAAGTTTTAATTTTTTTTTCTTTTCCCGTTGTAATCGTTTCTTTTCCTCGCATGTGCTCTTAATTCTTCTGCTGCTTTGGATTGCTTTAATCCTCTCACATTCCTTTTTTGTTAAGTCATGATCTTAAAATATTTTTTTAATGAAATTTTTGCACTCTTGTTGCGTTCGTGCTTCGTTGTGGCAGATCCATTAGACATCTGGATGAGTCTGGTTGAAGGTTGGAGTTTAACATTTGGTAGCATAGCATACGGTTGTGGTTACTCTGAAGATGAGCTCTGGTTGAGTTCGAAACGCGTCAGTGTAGCTTGGTGGTGGTGATGGTTGTGTTTATGTGATTTGTGTGTGTTCGTACAGTGTGGAGGTGGAGGAACTGCATGAACACACATTTCTTGCATAAACGTAACTATTGTAAGGTCGCGGGTGAGCAAAGTAATTGTTTTAGTTCATTAATATGGACCTCCGCAAAGTAACGCCTGATTCAATAGATCATTTTAATGTAAGTATGGATTAAATCCGCCAAAGAACTTTCAAGGGAACACTTCTGACCATTTTATTTTATACGTACAAAAAATACTATAGCCGTAAATCGTTTTTTTACCTATTCTCTTGGAAGAATCGGCAACTCTAGTGTTATTGTTATTATAAAGTGACCATGGAAAGTGACATTGTCAGATGACAACTAGGTAACCATCGATTGTGACACATTTTTTTGTCATTATGTCTGGCTGCCTTGTCACGCACAACTCATCTATCTTTAAAAAGTGAGTTTTGAGAAAAACGCCCAAACAACTTTTTACAAACAAAAGAGGGTAGTATTGTTATTTAAGCAATACGTTAACAATAACGTTGTATGTACGTTGTTTATTGTAGCGGACGTCTTTCGGGCGAAATGATGAATGATGAATAAACCGCCACACAATTCCAAATCGTAAATGATTTTAGTACTAATTCCTTTGTTTATGCATACAAATTTTAGTTCACTAGTTCGCTATTAGATAAATAAAATAAATAAATAATATTAGGGGACAATCTCACACAAATCGACCTAGACCCAAACTAAGCAAAGCTTGTACTATGGGTACTAGACGACGATAGACATACTTATATAGATAAATAAATACTTAAATACATAGAAAACATCCATAACTCAGGAACAAATATTCGTGCTCATCACACAAATAAATGCCCTTACCGGGATTTGAACCCAGGACCTCTTGCTTCGTAGGCAGGGGTCACTACCAACTAGGCTAAAGCAGTCGTTAGATGTCGCTATCATGGCAAAAATAAAACATCATCATCATCATCATTATCAGCCTATAGCAGTCCACTGCTGGACATAGGCCTCTTCCATGGCGCGCCACAACACTCTGTATTCGGCCCCTCGCATCCATCCGCCGCCAGCGACCCTCTTAAGGTCATCCGTCCACCGTGCTACAGGACGCCCTACACTACGTTTCCCCGTCCGTGGTCTCCATTCGAGGACTCGTCTGCTCCACCGCTCATCAGCCCTGCGACAGACGTGGCCAGCCCAACGCCACTTCAACGAACTAATTCTTTAAGCAATGTCGGTGACTTTCGTCCTTTGTCGGAAAATAAAACCCAAAAACAAATTTAAATAAAAAAGTAGTTTAAAAAACTGAAACCCGACTACGAAAAAAAACGCGCTCTGAAAAGTATGAAATAAGAAAAATTTGAAGTACTATCCACAATTAATATGGTCCTCCTTGACCACAAATATGAACCTCCGCAAATTAACGCCTGATTCAATCAAGCAAGAAAATATTCTTGTCCGAAATTTTTATACAGACGTCAGAGGAGAGCCGTGGTCGCATGCCACCATAAAATGAACTGTTAAGTACCTAAGCAACCCTTAAGGCAAGGTGGCATGCAACCAGGCTCTCCTCTGAAGTCTGTATAAGAATTTCGGACAAGAATATTTTCTTGCTTGATTGAATCAGGCGTTAATTTGCGGAGGTTCATATTTGTGGTCAAGGAGGACCATATTAATTGTGGATAGTACTTCAAATTTTTCTTATTTCATACTTTTCAGAGCGCGTTTTTTTCCGTAGTCGGGTTTCAGTTTTATAAACTACTTTTTTTTACTTAACATGAATACCTAAATCACAAAATAAAATCTTCCCGGAGAATTAAGCTAAGTAATAGCTAAAACCGCATTAGGCTGCGTATCCACCGGAGCTGTGCGAGGATGCGTTGCGAGGGATGTGTTTGTCATGAACCAATAGAACCACTTCATTTACAAGGTCCTTGTGTTTCTATTGGTTCATGACAAACACATCCCTCGCAACGCATTCTCGCACATCTCTCGTGGAAACGCAGCCTTAAAATCGGCTAGGAATGTTAACGAAATGGGATTGTGGACGATATGGGAATATGTATGAAATGGGATTGTGGACGAAGTGAACCTAAACGCATTCCCACTTGTCAGTAAAACAACGAATAAAAAGCGAAGATAATCTTATCATGTTTATTAAGTGAAATAGAAATAAACTTTATTGCATAACTGTTTATGCACAAAGATATAAGTCTCAACATTCTGTCCATCTCGGACCTGCCTGTAACATAAACAATTCTAGAAAATAAACTGAATCATTTCAGTCTTCGTCCGCTCCTTGATAGAGATGAGATAGTAATCGTATACTTGATCCTTTGGCTTTGCGGAGGGATGTGGCGTCTCTCTGCATATTATACCGTATTTAGCATGGGGAGTGTTCTGACGAACTGTTCGAATTGCTGCCTGCGGCTAAATTCCACTACCGCACTTCGAGGAACCGTCTGTCTTTCCATCCTCACCATCTTGATGATTGGCAGTCTAGTACCGTGCGTTTTAAGCGAAACTTTTTTCCTCGCACGACGAATATCTGGAATCAACTTACTGCGGCAACATTCCCGGAGCGTTACAATACAACTAAGGGATCTTTAAAAAACGAGCCTACCAATTCCTATTAATGAAACAAATTTTCAATGTGCTGACCGTTTCCTGTTCTGCACGCTTCATACCGCAAAAGTGTGTTTCGGTCACTGAGTTATATAATCTAGAGTGACAAACTTCATACTACCGCCTCAACAAAACGCGTGCCAGTTTTGAAATTTGACAACGTAGCTTTGAAATCAACAAAATAATAAATGAAACATATGTTTGTCTCTCTTCCACTAGTATGCTCGCATTGCGCCGTTTATGAATGTGATAAAGATGACGATATTTAAGGCTTGGTGTTGCTTACCTTACGCAAATTTCCCCCTAAATAATAAATTACACGAAGAAATTTTTTATTAGATCATAATGTTAACTGGGTGGACAAAACCATAATTAATTGGGTTTCAAATACTACTACTACTACTGCACCTACTAGCAGCTGTTGCCAGTGCCATTTTATAATATTAGTGCGAATTAAGTATATCTATTGAAGGGCGTAAAATAAAACGAATGTTTTTTTCATAACACAAATATAATATAATAAAACCACAATATAGAAAACACAACGACCAGTTCGGTTCTTACCCCGCAACAGAGAATACGTGTGCTAACAGCTCAAGGCTATCATCTGACCCTGTTGTGCAAAAATATGCCTTATTATTAAAACAATTAAGTTTATAGTGTTTTGTGAACTGTGCGTTGAATATTACGAGATATGATGAGACGTGTGCGCGCGAGTAGCATAAATAAATATAATGCATAAATAATCGATAGCAATCGTGTTATTATAATTGAAAATGTCTAACTTAGTGAAGTGTACGGGATGCAACGTGGTGATTAATGAAGTTTTGGCATTTATTCAGAACAAAATTAAAGTGATGGATAATCAAAGCCTAATTCGAATTTGTGTAACGGGTTTTGCTGAAAAAGACATTCTTGATGCAAAAACACTTCTTTTTGAATCTGTTACCACTAGTAAGAAGAAAGTTAATCGTAGGAAAGATGCTAAAATACAAAATAACTTAGAAGATATAATATGCGTTTTTAAAGAAACTAATCCGGAGAACTTTCCTATTTTCGTTGCGAGAGATCTGTATAAATTACCTCCTATATCGTTTGATCATATAGATGTGACTCGCGTGCTGAAGGATTTACTGGTGCTGCAAGAGGAAATTAAAAACATCAAAACAAACTACGTGACTAGAGATATGTTGCACTATGGTGAGACAAAAACTGACCCTTTGAATGATACAGTACCACCGTCACCTTCGGAGGCTTTGAAATATCGTGCGTTCAATATCAATTTTAAGCGTGGTGCAGCCAAGCAGCCATTCGCAATGGATAGTGGCCCAATCGGCCTAACTCACACAGTAAATGGAATTAGTGATAAGTCGAATCAATCTGATAACATTGCGATTGAGTGCAGTAGTTCACCCAAACCAAACACTGGAAGCGGTGATGACGCCATGAACCATGATATATCAGTTTGCAGTGATCACTCTACGCCTGTTGGGGATGCAAAGATGCAGCTTTTATCACCGGCAGAACAAGAATTTCAAACTAACAACGGCGGTACTGAACGCGAAACTATGGCAGCCGTACTGAGAAAAGAAGGAGAATGGAAAGAGAACGAAACTGCAGAGAAATGGTTTGAAGTGAAGAGACGCAGACAAAGAAGAAGCTTAGAGGTAGGCACAGGCAAAGCGCAAAATGCTTCAACAGGCAATTTCAAAGCAGCAGAAGTTAAACAACCACTTTATATATCGAATGTGCATAAGGATACCACCATGGATGATATTACAGAATATATCTTGAATTGTACGAATGAAAATGTTAAATTGATAAAGATCAATATGAAAAAGACCAAAGATTATAATTCTTTTAAATTGACAACATTTCATATTTCTAAGACTATAATTTGATTCGTTCTCTGTAATCTGTTTGGAAAGAGAAAGACGCTGATAGTTTTTAATTTTCACTAGGATTATTAATTAATTTATTACAATTTTTTAAAGATGTGCTTATTCTAAAAGAGCGTAACGATAGAATAGATCCATTACTTTTGTCTAGTCTCTATTAAAAAAAGTGATGACGTAAATTTGACGTTAAGGTTGTTATCAAATTTAAAATTATGATAACTCTTTTTTCTAGTGAAAAGGGTAAAGGAAACATATCTATTATGTGGCAATATTTGTAAGTACACATATGTTTTTTAAATTTGTTGTATTTTTTTTAATATGGAGAAATAAATTATAATAAATATTTTTCCGTGTTCAGGAGGTGAAACACTTTCGATTCCTGTAGTAATTTTCAGGTGTTAAAAAAATGAAAGGTTGTCAATTGTGGGTACCCAGATATAAAGTGAACCTTTTTTTAAATGATCTATTATGGCCAGAAGGTATTTGTTTTCGTCATTTTGTGAATTTTAAGAATAACGCTGCGAATGGTGCATCTGATTACCAAAAAAACCATAATGCATAATACAACAAAAGTATGTAAACTTATTTGTTATAATTGTAAGAATGTAAAGACGTCTGTGCAAGAAATAAGAAATATGTGTTACCGTGCAGATATAATATGTCTTCAAGAAACTTGGTTATTACCCTACGACATACCCTACTTAGGAGAAATAAATGTAGATTTCGGGTACACTGGAGTGTCAGCTGTTGATGTGTCAGCGGGAGTGCTGCGAGGGCGCCCGTACGGTGGCGTTGCGATATTATGGCGCAAGTCCTTGTTTGAAAGCGTTACCGTGATTCCTTGAGTCAATAATCGAGTAGTAGCAATAAAAGTAACTACGGGTGACAGTGCGTTCGTCGTGAGTAGCATCTATATGCCTACGGATTCGGCGGAGAACTTATCATTGTTTACGGAGTGCCTGGGTGCACTAAGTGCAATCGTAGAAAGTTGTGAAGTGGAGTGTGTTTATATGTTGGGAGACTACAATGCCCATTACACAGAAAATTTTGGTAAGGAGATGTTAACTTTTTCCAGTGAACAGAATTGGTTGTGTGCGGATTATGAGTTTTTAGGTATTGGCGCCGATAATTTTACGTTTATTAGTGAAGCACATCATTGTAAAAGATGGCTCGATCACTGTCTTGTGACTAAAGCGGCAATGAAAACAATTACAAACATTCAAATCGATTATAATGTCTTTTCGTCAGATCATTTTCCGTTATTGATAGAATGTAACTTAAGTGTAATTAGAAATAAATTGCAGTATGGCGACTTCATTGTTAATAAAGTGTCATGGGGAAATAGAAATAGTCAGCAAATAGTGGAATTTAATAGATTATGTAATAACCACTTGCGTAACATTGATTTTCCTACTGATTTAACTGAATGTGCCGGTCATACGTGTTACTGTAATGAGCATAAAAAAATCATAAACAAATTGTATAAGTCCGTGGTCGATGCGCTGTCTGATGCGGCAATTGTGACTCATGAAATTGACAGCAATAGAAACAAGAAAAAAAAGGTGGTGGGCTGGAATTTTCACGTTAGCGAGGCGCACAGGGAGGCTAGGGATTGGTTTAAATTGTGGTCACAGTAGGGGAAACCCCTTTCGGGTCACGTTTATGACTCAATGTGCATGTCTCGTAAATTATTTAAGACAAAATTAAGATGGTGTGTTAAAAATCAAGATCAAATTAAAATGGACATTATCGCAAAACAGCATAAAGATAAAAAATTTATAAAATTCTGGAAAAGCACTCAAAGTCTTAATTCAAAACCTGGCCTACCTGCAAACGTGGAAGGTGTTAGTGAAACGACCAGCATTGCTAACCTTTTCATGCGACATTTTAAGGTTCAAGCCTTACCGATTCCTGATAGACAGGTAAGTGCAGGACCGCGGGGGGGGGGGGGTGCGTGGTGCTGAGCAGCGTGATGCAGACGAGCTAGTATACTTCTCGAGTAGGGAAGTAGAAAGTGTTATAAAAAAGATGAACAGGGGGAAGTCACCGGGACATGATGGGCTCGGCATCGAGCACTTTCAACATGCGGGCGTGCATTTACCTCGTGTACTTAGTATGTTATTTAGTTTGTGTATAAGTCACTCTTATTTGCCCCCGGACCTGACGAAAACCATAGTAGTCCCAATCATTAAAAATAAAACCGGTGACGTGTCAGATAGGAACAATTATAGGCCGATATCGCTGGCGACAGTGACGGCAAAGGTACTTGACGGTCTTCTGAATAAGCAGTTGGACCAGCATGTAATCCTACACGATGCGCGGTTCGGTTTTAGGACCGGACTGTCAACTGAAAGTGCGATTTTTGCACTGAAGGAGACAGGTACTATATGCAAAGGAAAACGCCAGTATATGGCTGTTTCTTAGACCTGTCGAAAGCTTTCGACACGGTTTCCTATCAGATACTATGGGATAAATTGGGAGCCACGAGCATGCCTAAGGAGCTGGTAGGTCTGTTTAAGCATTGGTATGCGTCTCAGGAAAATTTTGTAAGATGGGCTGGCAGCGTCTCTGTCCCGTACAGGCTGGAATGCAGGGTGAGGCAGGGCGGCCTGACATCACCAAGACTTTTCAGCCTGTACGTGAACGAGTTGATCGTGAAGCTCAGCAGCATGCATGCCGGTTGTTCTATTGACAATCAGATGGTTAATAATATAAGCTACGCGGACGATATGGTGCTGCTGAGTCCGTCGGTCTGTGCGCTGAGGGAATTGCTGCGCACGTGTGAAACCTACGCCTTTACGCACGGCCTCAAATATAATTGTAAAAAGAGCGAGGTTATGGTATTTGCGGAGGGTAGTAACTCGCCTCGCTACGTGCCTCCTCTTATGTTGTATGGAGAAGAGCTGACTAGAGTACAAAGTTTTAAGTATTTAGGTCATGTGCTTAGCAGCGAGTTAAAGGACGATTGTGATGTTGAAAGGGAGCGTAGGGCGTTGTCGGTTCGTGGAAACATGCTGGCCCGCAGGTTCGCTCGATGTTCAAATGAAGTTAAAGTGACGCTTTTCAAGTCTTTCTGTCAAACTTTTTATACGAGCGGCCTGTGGGTTAGGTATACACGGGGAGCATTTAACGCCCTGCGCGTAAATTATAACAACATGTTTAGGGTGTTGATGGGACTACCCAGACACTGCAGCGCCTCGGGCATGTTTGCTGAAGCACGGGTGGATGATTTTTATGCGATGGTGCGTAAAAAAATTGCGTCCATCGGTAGTAGGGTGATGTGTACTCCCAACAGCATTCTAAGAGTTTTAGCCGGACGTTTTGACAGCTCTCTTCAAAGGCACTGGGTTTCAGCACTTATAAATCCGCACGCTGAGAGGGTCTATTTTGTAAATTAATAATTTAGTTAATGTGATAAGAAAAATGAATTTTAAGTTTTAATTTTAGATTGTTTTGAATTTTATATTTGATTTGGACTATGTAATTTTGTAATTTAATTTCAATTTTAATTTTATTTTATTTTAATTTTAGATTATATATTTCTTTTTAACTAATTTAGGCTTTAAGTTCTTTACTAACAAATTTATGGATCTATGAAATCTGAGTTAATAAATATTCTATTCTATTCTATTAAAATATATATATGTACAAGTATTTTTGTCTCGGACGTTTTAATTTTTTTTGTTTTTATTTTTTTCTGGGTACAATTTATTTTAATCATTTATTTATTATACCTATACTCAAACCCGAGGTAGCCTAGTGGTTCGACCTATGGCGTCTCAACCAGAGGTTCGTTGGTTTCGAATCCAAGCTCGCACTTTCGAGTTCGCTTCACGTTAATATTGTACGTCGATCGCCGAAGCCGGAGATACTCAAAATTAGTCCCCCAAGACACAGGTCTTTACCTAGTTTGGGGGGTCAGATTGTATGACAACTCTTGTGACTTCTCTGTACAAACCTACTTTATGTATTGAGCACTGTAACTAATTTGATGTTGATTGTACAATAAATCATTTTTATTATTATTATTATTTATTACGTTCACTTATGCATGAGTGAACGTAACCACCATCTGTTGTTGTTTTTTTTTATGTTGCTCAAGAAAATGTTTCGAGCAAATTTTTGTTGATTTTGTAGGTAGCCAGTCGGTTTCCCGTCTTAGTAATCTGATTTTTTCTATCCAGATCCGACGGCGCACTTCATCTTTCGGTACCCTACAAAGTAAACATGCAACATATATTTAATAGCACAGGTTAAATAGAGATTCCATACAATATGCGAAATTCCCCCTAAAGGTTGGGAAAACCAAACTATGATTATACTGGCCACACTGAACTTACAGTGCGATATTAGATATTTTTATTAGTTTTTGGTCACATACAGAATAATATGAGTAACTGAAAACTGAACTTACGCATGAAAAGTAATGCCACTTGCTTTATTGTGTGTGTTGATAGCGGAATCGCAAGATTTTACCGTGTATTTCCCCATTTTTCGCCCGGTATGTAACGGCCGGTGTCACAACGACGACTGATTAGCTGTCAGTTGAGTTCGAGACTGCAGTCTACATCTGAGGTTCCTCATGTTTGCGATCTGTCTACAAATCTAGTTTGTATTAGATCAATGGTTTCGGTGCACTTTGTCAAGATCGACTTCACGAATTTTTACAAATGCCTCTACAATTCTATTCCTCAGCATCTCGACTGTGTCTACCTCTGCCGAATACACGTAATCTTTAACAGCTCCCCAAAGGAAAAAGTCCAAACATGTAAGGTCAGGAGACCTCGGCGGTCATCTTCGGGGACCAAACCGACCAATCCATCTATTACCAAATATTTGGGTTAGCCTATGTCGGACTGCCAAAACAGAATGAGCAGGTGCACCATCGAGTTGAAACCATGTTGCATTTTTAACGTTCTCGGTCAAATTATTAAAGTAGTCTGTCACGGTCCCGTCAATTAGTTGCATGAAACGTGCCGTATTCAAGGTGCCGTCAATAAAAACTGGACCTATTATAGTGCATCCATGAATAGCTGCCCATACGTTTAGGGAAAAGCGGTACTGATGAGCCGTTTGTCTCATTAGAAAAGGGTTGTTACTACTCCAGTAATGTGTATTTTTTGGGTTCCATTTCCCATTATTTGTAAAAGTGGATTCATCCGTCCATATCACATTACGCACAAAGTTAGCGTTTTCTTGGCACTGTGTCAAAAACCAATCACAATATGCAAATCGCACTGGGTAGTCTCGTGGTAACATACCTTGCACTCCGAGAAATTTATACGGGTGATTTTTTCTCTGTTTTAGGACTTTTTGTACTATTCGGTGATTCCAAACATAAGACCCCAAACCCCAAACATAAGACACAAGACCTGCTTTTCTGGTGCTGGTCGTAGGTCGTTGCCGAAAATGACGCATTAGTCTTTCTTCTAACGCTAATCTTACATTAAATGCCGCACCCGGGCCGTGTGTAGGCCGTACTGACTGACCCGTTTACAGGCTCGTTGTCCCGCACACGTTGCACGGCGTTAGTGATAACTCGGCCGTTGCTTGGATGCCTTCGATCAGGGTATCGTTCGCGGTATAAACTTAGACCTCGGTGTGCGTTCCCTCTGGTTTCACCGTAAAGCAAAATCATATCGCAGAGTTCGCGTGCATCGTAAATTATTCTTGGCATTTTTAATTGCTGATAATTTCTGTTTGCCAACTTGACATTGTCAAATGTAACCATAAATATTTTTAAATAATCAAATCGAACCGGTGTGGTTTATGAAGGTTTTCAATAATTACGAAACTAAACTAAATAAATTTCAAAGAAAAAGTTGGTAAGGTGCAACAATGTCAACAAACTCTTACGTACTACCATAGTTCTAAATTGCAAAGGTATAAGAACTACTTTTGTTCGTTTTCATTTTAAAAATAATTCACATTAATACATGTACCTATGTTAGATACTGTCAAAATGCCCGGTACCAAGACATCTTACGACCGTAAAGCGATAATGTCGCAATGTGAAAATTCATTGATTGTAACTCTTAACTTTAAATGACTATTTCTCCGAACTTAAGAACTTTGAAACATTAGGACCACTTTGTAATAACTTTAGATACTTTAAGGAATCTCTATTTTAATTTTTATCCTTAGTTACAGGGCCCACCCTGTATATCATCACGCTAACACCAACAGGAGCGGAGCGGAGCGGAAGAATGTTTCCAAATCGGGGGTTTTTGTAGTAAAACTTCTATATCTCGGGATCTACTGCTCCGAATTGAAAAATTTTTTCAGTGTTAGATAGCCCAGTTAGATAAGGCGGGTTGGGAGCGGGTGAGGGGGCGAGTTGGGAGCGGGTTGGGAGCGGTTTGAGAGCGGGTTGGGGGCGGGTTGGGAGCGGGTGGGGGGGCGAGTTGGGAGCGGGTTGGGGGCGGGTTGAGAGCGAGTTGGGGTGGGTTAGGAGCGGGGTGAGAGCAGGTTGGGGGCGGGTAGCGAGCGGGTTGGGGGCGGGTTGAGGGCGGGTTGAGAGCGCGTTGGGGGCGGGTTGGGGGCGGATTGGGAGCGGGTTGGTTTATTATGAAGTTTCACTTCTTCCGGAAGGATCTAAGGAGAGCCATAATTGATGAAAAAGCAAATTGGATAAAAAAATAAGCTGCCCAAATTACTAATTCCACGCGGACGGAGTCGCGGGCAAAAGCTAGTCTAATTATGATTTGGAGTTTAGCAAAGCTTTAGTTCTGAATTCTTGAGTTCGGCGGCGAGCGCGCCTCGTGTGCTGCCGCCCGCACCTCTCCCGCCCCCTTTGTCGTCATACCCTCCAGCCCCTGTACCGCGCGGGCGAGGATTCATTTAAACGGTCTAGCTATAGTAGCCTTTGGCTTATCGACTTAATATTCTATAGCAGCGGTCTGAAACTGTGTCGTAACAACATTACTCATCAATGGTTACTACATGTTTATATTTAATTTTAATCCTTTCAAATCCTTTAAAATACGGTTATGAACGTGGTCTTCCGTATTCAAAGCAAAATAGCCCTTAAATTTAGGGCAACATGGTCGACTTCTTGTGAGGAAGATAGTGCGAAATCGTTGTGTATTTTGGACTTATCTTGAGATAGCCAAATCAATAATTCTTGGGCAAAGAATAAATAATGTTGGTATTGTAGATAGGACAGTCTTTTATTTATTTATTTTCGGAGAACCAACAGCTACAAACTACAGAGTAGGTTAAACATGTAATAACATAAGAGCCAATTATAGGATCTCACAAATAGAACCAAGAGAAAAAAAAAGAAAGAAAGTTTAAAGTCGAAAACCTACGACATTGGTAGGTCTTCATCATCACCATCATCATCATTTCAGCGGAAAAACGTCCACTGCTGAATATAGGCCTCCCCAAGGTACGCCGAATAGACCGGTCCTGCGCCGTGTGCATCCAACGCGTTCCTACAACCTTAATCACATCGTCGCTTCATCTTGTTGGGGGCTCTGTGTCTTCTGGTCCGTTGACGCCAAGAACCCTTTTGGAGCCATCGGCCCTTAGTTCTACGAGCGATGTGCCCTGGCCACTGCCACTTGAGTAATTTTGATAGTTGTATGATATCACTTGTAGATTTATGCAAGGACTAGCTTTTACCCGCGACTTCGTCCGTGCAGTAAGTAAGTACCGTGCTAAGTAATTTGTGGTAAAGATCTAAGCATACATAGGGACAGACAGACGGGAAGCGACTTAGATAGTGTCACTCTGTATTGAATTTAAATTGAGTGAGTGAATATAGTCAGTAAGAGAGTGAGTATTTTGAGGTCAAGAGATTCTTTAAACATTAAACTGTCGTGAGTCTCACTTATAGTGAAAATAAACGGATCACTCACGTCTTAAAACGAGTTTAACTTGACATGTGCAGTTGCGTCCAGTAGCCACGCGAACAGGGCGGTAACACGCAGTGCGCGTTTGGCAGCCGCTGTGACGTGCGACTCCGAGAGGAAGGGCTACGGATTAGCCCGAAACACGTCGAGTTAAACTCGTTTTAAGACGTGAGTGATCCGTTTATTTTCACTGTCAAGAGATTCGTAAGATGTTTGCGGGTAGGTATTAATACGCGACGATAAAATTTGTCTAATCAATTTCAATACTTAATCTTTGCCAAGTTTTTTCATGTCAAACTATCGTTATCGCAAAGAACTTCACTAAAATTCGTCAGTTGAAGTGTTCAAGTGATGCTATATTTATGACAAATCATGGATCTCTGTTATTTTTATTTAGTTCTATTGTTAAGTTTAGTTAGCTGTCAAGATGTTCCAGGTACGTTTAACATATCTTTTTAAAAATATTTTGTATGAAATGGAATTTAAGTTTTCGGAAAATTAACGCTAGTTAGCAAGGGACTTTCTCGTTTGGTCTATTTAATATAATTTCTCATAATGTTCATTTTGCATAATCATCATTTGTCCTAATTGCTTTTTGAACTGCACGCTGCACCCGTCTATATAGAATATAAAATATTAGGTTAGGTTTATATAAAATATTATATAGAATATTAGGTTAGGTTTTGGTTTCATTTATGGGTAAGGCCGCGGATTTTGACCAATTGTGACATAGAAGTAACATAAAAAAATACGTTACGTCACTCTAAAACGTAACGTAAGTTCCTATAAAGCTTAGATCATACTGACACAATTTTATTCGATAACGAAACTAAAACTAAAAAGATAAGTTAATAAAGAAAAATAAAGTTTTTATTAACAAAAACAGTGTACTTTTACAATTACTTAAATTAATTCTATCATTATGATGTAAAATGAAATGTATTTTTTGTATTATTCGATTTTTTACATTTTATTGGAAAATAATTATAAACGTATTTAGTGTCAAAATTATCCGCCTACCCTATTTTTTTATTTAGTACCTATTAAAAAAGCGTTAATTGAAACACATTTTTAAAGTAATAAAAAAAAACAGGATGAGTGGATTATTTTCCCGATGAGTGTATTTATAATCGTAACAACTATGCACATGAACTGAACGCAATAGGTATTGCACAGTTAATAAGTTTAGCAACCTGATGAACGGTGATGGAATTAAGTATCTGTTCTCTCTGATCTTTTATATCTGATCTTTAAGTTTGACGGAAGACCGAGAAAATAGGAAGAAGTAAAACATGTGCCAGCCGCATTTTTGTAGATTAAGGGCAGCGCAAAAAGAAGAGATCATTAACTTCGAAACTACGGTACTTAAATAAATTTTACGCACAAGTAGTTGCAGAAAGTTTTATGTTCTTTAACTAATTTTAAATTAACGTACTTTGTCTTTTATGCTGCCTCAATTGTTTGGGGCTGATTTCTGTACCTCCTGTACGCACTGTATTGCAAATTTATTTATCTTATTGAAAATACCCACCTAACTGTGTTTTTTCATACAAAAATCTAAAAAAAATCATTTCCGTTAGTATTTTCCTGTGTGCACTTCCCTTTACTACATGTTTTCGTTACGTTTTATAAAAAATACGTTACGAAAGTATTTACGTACGTACGTATTTTTTAAAAAACATTTGTTTTCATGGTGAAATTAAGACAATTTAAATACAATAATACATGTCACCTACCTAAAAAACACTACTCTATCATATAAAAAAACAGCCAGTTTAAAATAAACACTCCTTGCCTTTGAAATCACACAGGCACTTTTTTAGTTTTTTGGCAAAACTTTTGCAGCGTCTACTTCGACTGCGATTTATCATCAGACTAGCGAGATATCTGTTACTCACTGGTGTTGCTCTACTAAAACATGAGTTGCCGGTAGACGAAAACCAATTTCTACCCAAATTGGTTCAGAACTAGCGTTATAAAGCGTCACATAAGTATTCGTAACGTAAACGTGGAATTCATATATGATAAAAGAAACAAAGAAAACAATAAATTATTTCATTATAATAATTCCGTAACCGCTTGAACTATGGTTGTAATGTCATATAATTTTGTTTTAAAACATACATAAAATCATAACAAGTTAAATATTATGAAAAAAAAATGGTTTTAATAACTCGGTGTCTGTTCGATATACTGCCTTTTTCATTTTAGTTTTAATTTGCAAAAGCGCTGCGCTAAGTCTGGCTGAAACGAAACGCGGCCTACGGATTTATTGGCTGTGGTCTGCGCGCGCAATTAGTGTCAATTTGAACTCGCCAGAAGAGGCACATTTTTATTTCAACATTTTTTAATAATTAATTTAAACCTATTGTCAAGAGAAGCTTTTATGTGTTGTGCTGCAAATTATTATTCAATATGATGCGTGCGTACGTGTGACTTTTTAAGACAGATTCTGACCTGAGCCTGGACAGCAGAAAACTTTACTGGGTTCGCTATCGCAAGGAAAGGCAAGGTGAGTGCTTTGTGATTAATCTATAATGCTAAAGACAGTATAAACCGTAAGCCCATCCTTTTAAGTCCAGTTGCTTAGGTCGTTTCTAAACCTAGCCAGTTTTCCTCCTATACAGTCCATTGTTTTCAAACTTCTTTTTACGTGGTTCCGTGACGCCACAGTGTCGAAAAAATGAGACGACTTTCGTTACGTTTTAGACACAAATATATTTTTATAAATTTTTTGATGAAGTTTAAATCAATTATTGCAATTGCGACCTTTACAGTTTTTGTCGCTTTATATGCTAAAATTTTTTTCAAACCTCTAGGTGTCACCAGTAATTTATAATAAGCTAGGTAAATTTGAAACGACCGAATTGGTCAAAATCCGCGGCCTTACCCTTATAAATTCGTGAAAAGTTTTTAAAAATATATATTGAGGTATGATTTTTTATGTTTAGCCTATTTGGTGTCCCACTTTTGGGCAAAGGCCTCACCTCTCTCTTTCCACTTTTTTGTCTTGTTTTGGCAAGTGTCTTATAGGCTCAAATTGCTTTAATTATACTGCCATCTCCGGGCAAAGGCTAGGTCATCATTAGAGTTAAATAAGCTTAAAAGAAAATTGAAACAGTTTTTTGAAATGCAACCTTTGTATACAATAAATTAATTTATAGACTTGTTAGAGGACGATCCAAAAATCATATCTTAGAAATGTTTAATTACCTAGATTAAAGTTGTTCGCACGTATTTAGTATTAATGACTTGCTAAATGTGACTGATGTTACTTGGCCAAATAAACGAATCTTGAATCTAGGTAAGTATATTTCAAACTAAATACAAACTGAAATATAGATGCACAGAAAAAACCCCAGAAAAAAGACCAATGCTGGGAATCGAACCCAGGTCCTCAGCGTTCCGTGCTGCGTGCTTACCCCTACACCATCACTGGTCTAGAGGTTAGCGACGAACTTTTCCCATACATTGTACATTTCAGTCTGTTATAATCACCTTATGCAGTGATAAAACGCGCATCTATGTTATGCCCTCTACCGAGAGACTTAACACTCCTTCGGAACTAACCGCTCACCTGGATCAAGAGATGGCGCTACTGTGCAACTTTAAACAAGTTAGGTATGAAGTATCTTCTTTTTGTATTTATTTTTCAACTTCATTTTTTATTACTTTTACGGTCATCCCGTGAAACCATATATTTCAAACTAAATACAAACTGAAATATAGATGCACAGAAAAAAACCCCAGAAAGAAGACCAATGCTGGGAATCGAACCCAGGTCTTCAGCGTTCCGTGCTGCGTGCTTACCCCTACACCATCACTGGTCTAGAGGTTAGCGACGAATTTTTCCCATACATCGTACATTTCAGTCTGTTATAATCACCTTATGCAGTGATAACAGACACAGACTGAAATGTACGATGTATGGGAAAAATTCGTCGCTAATATATGGTTTCACGGGATGACCGTAAAAGTAATAAAAAATGAAGTTGAAAAATAAATACAAAAAGAAGATACTTCATACCTAACTTGTCTAGGTAAGTAGTTTAACTAAAAAAAAAAAATACATTTTATATGGTCTTATTTAAACTTTAAAAAGGTAGAAGGCGGTTTTCCGACCACATGCATTGCTTTGGAAATTCAACCTTATTGCTTTTACAACGTCACAATATCCATTGTAATTACTGAAAATTCGACTAGCTTTAAAATATTCTTTATCAATCACCTACCTATGCCGTGGTGGCCTAGTGGTTTGAACTATTGCCTCTCAAACAGAGGGTCGTGGATTCAAATCCCGGCTCGCACGTCTGAGTTTTTCGAAATTTATGTGCGATATCACATTTGAAATTTACCATGGGCTTTACGGTGAAGGAAAGCACCCTGGAAAAACCTGCATACACCTACGAAGAAATTCGATGGTGTGTGTGAAGTTCACAATCCGCACTGGGCCCGCGTGGGAACTACGGCCCGACCCCTCTCATGAGGGGGGGCCTGTGCCCCGCGGTGGGACGCATATATGCTGAGATGATGATAACAAAATCTTATTATTTTATATTGTAAAAACCTATTTTGAATAAAGATTTATTTATTTTATTTTATTTATTTTAGAATCAACAGCGCCCTCTGGCGTCGTCTGCAGTACGTGCACCTGTGTGGACTCCAGGGTAGACTGCGCGGAGAGAGACATACGAACTCCCTTCACTGTTGATGATTGGACAGGTAAGAACGAGATTTGTTAGATCAATTTCCAATACCTTCTCTTTCCATAGAGAAAATAAACGGATCACTCACGTCTTTAAACGAGTTCAACTCGACATGTTTCGGGCTAATTCGTAGCCCTTCTTCTTAGAGTCGCACGTCACGGCGGCTGCCAAAATCTCGTTAAACTTAAACTCGTTTGAGTGATCCGTTTATTTTCACTATGAGTGAGTCTCACGGTAGTTTCATGTTTAAAGTACCTTCTCCTTCCATTTGACCAGCATTCAACGTAGAGCAGCTCGACTTGTCAATGATCAGTCATTATTTCCGATCGTTTGGATTCCTTGTCCATGCGAAGGGACGTAGGTTCTATTTGTGTGTTCTATAGGATCTACCACGGCGAGTGCTCTGAAGAATTGTTTAATTTGCTGCCTGCTGCAAAATTCCACCATCGCACTTCCTGCCCCGCCGATAAAAGTCTTTAGTTCCATCGTCACTATCTCGATGAATGACAGTCTATACCACTGCCAGACACTGCTGTACTGTTGTCGTTTTCTTCGGCGCTTCCTGCCACGTACGGTGAAACTGTGGAACCAGTTTCTGGCAACAGTGTTTCCAGACAACTATGACATCGGGGCTTTCAAGAAAAGGGCAACTAATAGTGAAAATAAACGGCCAAATATTCTAGCCAATTATTTGTACATTGCGGGTACTTTTTCTGCCTGGACGCTGTAATTTGGCCCTCCGAAGAATGACCCATAAGTTATCTACTTTGTGTAAATTATTAGATAGTTAAATTTAGGAATTTATATTTATAAATATAAAACACTGTTGGAGTAGAAAAACCAAAGAAATAGAGTGTTATACTTGTTTAGGGTGTTATTTGTTCTTACAAATAGATTTCAGTATTACCTGCAGAACTTGGCACCCATTTAGATCTCAATCCTTTTGTCGGTGAAGTCCATAATCCATCAAAAAAAAGTAAAAATGTTACCCAAGACATTTTTTTACATTTATGTTTTTGGTGGGATATTTTTTCGTCCTGTACTGATCGAAAGGACAAATACCTAAATTATTACCTATGCAAGTACCTAGGATGACACAAAATAAATAAATAAATAGGTTAAAATAAATAAATAGGTTGGGTGAATGGTCTGAAAACTATATGCAAAATTTAAACAACTTTAATATTTTTGAAACCTTAAACCGCAGCGCTACAGGTCTATTAGTAGTTACACACTCACACACACACATACATACACACACACACACACACACACACACACACACACACACGCACACACACACACACACACACACACACACACACACACACACACACACACACACACAAACGGGTCCATATTGGGTTCGCTAAATTTCATCACCCGAAATTGATTTTTTAATACAGTTGCTCAAAAAGTGGCGTATTGCAGGGACGTATAGCGTTCGGGATGTGGGCTATTACACACTCGAGCTTTTTCTTTACCTTTTCCGAACTCGTGCGTTCTCTTTCCCAACTGTCAAAATAATGTCTATTAAAAAGAAAAACCCACCACGAAGTTTTTAATAAAAAAAAATCATAGAAGTTTTTATAATTCATGCAAATATTTCTAAAAAGAAGCTACTAATTTGTTTCAATATCAGATTTAATGATTTGATTCAATGAGTTAAGTTAGGTTTCATTTCATTTCATTTTATCTCATTAAATTTAATTTTCATTACATATCAATAAAAAAATTCTACTGAAGACTTGGCTGTATGGGCATAGTTCCCTTTGCCTACCCAGAATGGGTGACGAAAACAAAAAAATAATTATTTTACGGTTGGCGCCATTTTCCGTAAATTTTCTTTGCGAGTTTAGTTGTTTGTTGCACAAAATGAGTAATTTAGACGATATTTTATTTGAATTAACACCACCGGAACTCAGTAAATAAATAAATAGTCGCTACATATCTACATACGACGAATTTATTGCGTGGAGAGAAGAGAAAAAAGCAAATAGTTTTTCAGAAAATGTTATGTTGGCATACTTCTCCGAACTCTCAGCAAAATTAAAACCTTCTACGTTATGGTCGAGGTTTTCGATGATAAAAAGTATGCTGAAAATAAGGAACAACGTGGATATAAGTGAATACCCAAAACTAAATGCTTTCTTAAAACGACAATCAGACGGTTTTACAACTAAAAAGTCGAAAATATTAACATCGAATGAAGTAGAAAGGTTTTTGAACGAAGCACCCGATGATCGTTATTTAGCCACAAAGGTAATTTAATAATAAATACTTATATTTTTCTTTAGTATTCAGTTTACGAAATCGCAAAATACAGTCAATAATATTATTTATAAAAATATTAATCAACTCCCTTTTTTTGTAGGTTGCGCTGATTTTTGACATTGTTGGAGCTTGCCGCAGAGAGGAGTTAGCCAATATTACTTTAAAAGATATTGAAGCCCATGGAAAAATGCTACTAATCAAGATTCCGAATACAAAAAATAAGATACCGAGAAGCTTTGTTGTTGAAGGAGATTTTCTTAGAATAGTGCAAAAATATATGAATCAGCGGTCCCAAAAAGCAAAAACCGACCGTTTTTTCCAAAATTATCAAAAAGGTAAGTGTACAGCTCAAGCAATCGGGATAAACAAATTTGGTAATATGCCAAAAGAAATAGCTACGTTTCTTGGTCTGCCGGATGCTGAGTATTATACTGGGCACAGCTTCAGGAGGACCTCTGCTACATTATTGGCAGATTCAGGAGCCAATTTGACGTCCTTAAAGCGACTAGGAGGTTGGAAGTCAGACAAAGTTGCAGAAGGCTATATTGCTGATTCATTAAACAACAAACTAGAAACTGGGAAAAAAATCACACAATCCATTAATTTAAAGTCCAGTCCGTCTCTTTCACATGACAATACTGAAGAGAACGTTCGTCCATCTGCCTTCGTTGATAATGATAATTCATCAGATCCAATTCCATCAACTAGCAAACGCCATTGTATAACACCTTTGACAAATATACATGAACAATCATACGAAATTAATAATAGTTTGTCTCAAACAGTAAATATGCAACCTAAAACTTCCCCAGTTAGTATAAAAAACTGTACCAATTTCAATGTATATGTGAATTATAACTTTTATAAGAAATAAATGATTAGTTAGTTGAGTTTATTGTGTTTTTATTATTTTATTAAATTGCTTCATTTTTTCGCAACTGTATTAAAAATAGTTGTTCAGTACACGTGCGGAACCGTCATTGCAACTTGTTCCGACTGTCAACCCTCACCTTCGGCTGCGCCTCGGCTCGGGTAGACATTTGTCGGAACTCTTTGCAATGACAGGCTTTCCGCACTCGTAATGAAATATACTATTCCTAACGATTTGTACTCCTAATGATCACTGTTCCTAAAATTTTGTTTCCTAAAGTTTTCGTTCCTACAATTTATTTTACTATTAACGTAGTCTATAACACCCAGTTTTCCGAAAATTGATTTTCCTATTGATTTGTACTCCTAATTATAACTTTTCCTAAAATTTTATTTCCTAAAGTTTTCGTTCCTACAAATTATTTTACTATTAACGTAGTCCATAACACTCAGTTTTCCGAAAATTTTAAGTAATAACTTCACTGTTGAAATTTATCAAACAAATTAGATTATCCGGGTGGTCATAAAAAAAATAACTAACACCAAAGGCTAATGCGGGAGCTGCGCTGCGCTACGGTCCCGTATTAGCCTTTGAACCTAACCATACCAAGTCGCTTCCACTCCGCAAGGTCTTGCTCGCTCGCTTCGCTCGCTCGCTGGCTTCAATCTCTATCATTGGAGTCAGCGAGCGAGCGAGCAAGACCTATCAGGGCGGAAGCAACTCGGTTTATTGCAACGGACATTATGAAGTTTAAGGTATAATAATGTTCAATTTTATGAATAAAAACAAATCTACATAAAAAAGATATGATGATGAATAATAGTGTAAAAGATGGTTATGTTGAGAAAATATAGGAAAACAAATAGTAGTATGATAGATGTTTATTGCAAAGGACATTATGAAGTTGAATGATTAGGAATTCAGAACGTTAGGAACAGAGTAGTTATGAGTAGTGATTATTATGATGTAAATTTTTAGGAACAACATTTTCGGACTTCCGATAATCGACACACACACACACACACACACACACACACTTGCACGCACGCACATACATTCGCACGCTTGCATGCACACACACACGTACGCGCGTAGGGTGCGCGACACGTCATAACGCTGGAATAAATTTAGGTTGTTAGGATTATTATCCTTGAATATACTACATATTATTTTTAGTTTAGTGGTAATTTTCATGTACCTACTTTTTTTGGAAGAGCGAGACCTCCCAACACAGGTACTTATATACCTACTGGGAAGCCTCAACCTTTGCCTTGTTTTGTAATACTGTTTTTGGAAAATAAATTATTGTTTATTGTTTAAAGATCTGGGTGTTAGGTCTTCATTAAAAGATTATTTAATGAGAAACTATTTATTAGTTTAAAACACATTGGCTGCGCTTCGCCTCGTGTCCGCCATGCTTCGAGAGCGAGAGAGAGAGAGAGAGACCAGTGTTGCTATATCTGACATCTTCCCTCTTTTAAATGAAAAATGTAGATTCCAGGACCCATAAAACTGTAAGTATAAAGTTTGTATAATATTACAAATATTGTTTAAGTAGTTGGCAAAATCCTTAGTATTTAGGTCATGAAATCTTTACAATTTTGGAACGAAACGCAGTTGTCAAACACTTTGACATTGATGACAACTTGACATCTTAACCTATAATTTAATGTTATTTATTTTAGTCTACATGAGATTATTTTATTATCTCGACAATACAAGTAATAGTTAAGATTAAACATAATCATCATAACGAGCTGGCGGTTTAACAACTCGGCCAGACCGTGTCATTACAGTTCGGTCACTAGTGCTAGGGTTAGGGACATTTACATTTTGATTTGTTGTGTTATTAATATTATTGTTAATATTTCCAGGTAACACCTCGGCGTGAGCAACGGGTTTGAGAATGTGCTGACGGGATCTTCGGAAGTCTCCTTGAGGGGAATGTATAACAAAACTACGCGGCTCGCTGCTGGTCTCCGAGATTTTACCAGGAATCCATACACTATTAGGTTTATGTTTGAAGTATACAGTATCACCTTTATGAACATTTGGTAAAGGCTTGGTATGTTTGTTATAATAAACAGTTGAATATGACCTTTGCTTTTCAATATTATCTTTAAGCAACTCAATATCCACTAGCTTAGGTGACAGCTGCGAATCTAAAACTGGTATTTTTGTTCTTAAGTTTCTAGACATACAAATTTGTGCAGGTGAGAATCCTGACTTCTTAGGTGTATTCCTGTACATAAGCAGAGCCAGGTAAGGATCTGTATTATCTGCTTTACATTTTTTTTTAACAAGTGTTTAATTGAGCCAATTGTTCTTTCGATCATGCCATTTGATCTGCTTAAGTATGGGCTTGAAGTATTAAATTTAATTTCCCAGTCTTTAGTAAATTGCTTAAATTCAACACTTGAGAAAGGCGGGCCATTATCTGATACCATGTATCCAGGTATTCCATGTCTGGCAAAGATTGACTTTAAGTGGTTAGTTATGGTTTTTGCATCTAATGAATTTAATAGAGCTAATTCTACAAACTTGGAGTGGTAATCCACAACTGTTAGGTACTTTAGGTTATCAAATTCAAATATGTCTATACCAACTTTATTCCATGGTATATTCTTGTACTCATGGTGTATAATAGGCTCTTTGCTGTTGTTTCTACGATAAGTGAGACAAGTATGACATTGACTAATGTATTTTTCAATATCATTAGACATATTTGGCCAGTATACAGTAGACTTAGCCAATCGTATACAGCTATTAATCCCTTGGTGTCCTTCATGAGCTAATTTTAGTACATGTTCTCTTAATGACTCAGGAATTACAATCTTGTCTGACATAAACAGTATGTTGTCCATGACATTTAATTTGTCTTTTAGTGGAAAGAATGGTTTGATATATTGTCCAACTGACTGTTTATGTTCAGGCCAACCATTTTGACAGTATTGCATAATTTGGCTAAGACCAGGATCCTTACTTGTTAAATCTTTAATTTCGTTAAGTTTTTCCTCAGTGACAGACAAATTTGACAATATGAGATTGACATGTAGGTCTATATCTTTCTGTAGGTCTATCAAGGTATATTCATTCAAGGGTGCACGAGACAAGGTGTCGGCAATGAAAAGATAGCGTCCTGGTTTGTATGTAACATTAAGATCATATGGTTGTATGCGTAGCATGATTCTCTGCAGTCTAGCAGGAATGTCATATAAGGCTTTTTTGAATAGAGTAATCAGTGGTTTGTGGTCTGATTCCACTGTCACAGGCCTACCATAAATGTACTGATGGAATCGGGAGCAACCAAATAGAATTGCTAATAATTCTTTTTCAATTTGGGAGTATTGTTGTTGGCATTTAGTTAGACTGGCAGAGGCATAAGCAATTGGTTGACTGTCATGTGAAATTACAGCTCCTAAAGCATCCTTAGAGGCATCAACTGATAAAGTGATTGCTTTATTGGGGTCATAATATGTGAGAACTGGGGTAGTGCTTATGAGCTTTTTAATATTACAGAACTCAGTTTCATGCTGATCTGACCAGTGCCATTCATTATGTCTGGACAATAATGTTCGGAGGTGGCTGGTTTCTTTTGACAGGTTAGGTATGAAGGGACTTAGGTAGTTGACCATGCCCATGAATCTACGAAGGTCATTAATGTTAGTTGGGTTTGGCATTTTACAGATTGCCTCAACTTTTGACTGGTCTACCCTTACACCATTTTTTATCATGTTTTTATCTCATCTAGGGTTGGAAATTGGAAATGAGGTCTCATGATGGCTTGGTTAAGCTTACGGGGATCTATACAAAGTCTTAATTTGCCATTCTTTTTGGATGTAAGGACTAGTGAACTCACCCACTGGGTTGGCTCTTCGACACAACAAATAACTCCAGATTTTTCAAGTTGATCTAGCTCGGCCTTGAGTGTTTCTTTCAAGCTGAATGGTACCCTTCTACATGCATCCACAGACGGTGTTGCATCGGGCTTGAGCTTCAGGTCACAACTGAAGTCTTTTAGACATCCTAGACCCTGGAATAAATCACTATTAACAGACATAATACTATCACTATCAGTATTTATCTCGACTTTATGTATTCTTTTGATCAATTTAAGTGCTTTGCAGGAGTGTCTACCTATTATATCTTGTCCATTGATCTCTACTATATGAAAGATTACATTATGCGTTTGATTCTTGTGACATACTGGCAAAGTACATTGACCTATGGTGGGTATGGCTTCACCACTGTATGTGGAAAGTCTGTATGTACTTTTTGTTAGTGCACTTTTAGGGATATTTAATTTATTGAATGTACTTCTTGATAATATGTTGGTATCTGCACCTGTATCTAACATGAAATTGACATTAGTGTTATTGACAATTAAATCTGTCCTCCAAGCATCTGAGTTTACATTGTTGACTAAGATTGTGCCCAGGAATAACGTTGAGTCACTGTACGGTTCAGTGTCAATTTCAGATACCTGTCTATTGCGACAAACCTGTGCAAAATGATTGTATTTGCCACATTTTTTACATTTGACACCTTTGGCGGGACATCTAAACCGATGAATTTGTCCACATCTGGTACAAGTGTCTTCTTTCTTCTGGCTGTTGGAGTGTTGACGACGTGAAGATGAACTACCTCTGCTTGGCTGTCTTGGTCTTGGTCTGTGAGGAGTGCTTGAGGTGTTGTATTCAACCCGGCCTACGAAAGAGGTTTCTTGCAGCGTTTTTGCTTGCTGTCTGGTCGTTTCTAATTGTTTGGCTAGCTTGACTGCATCCATTAATGTTTCTGGCTTGTTTGTAAGAATGCGTTCTTTAATGTACTGATTGTTCGAGTTGAGGTTTAAGCTGAATATGTCACGGAGTAGATCGTCGTGCAATGACTTGAAGTCGCATTGTTTGCTTATGTTCCTCAGATCTGTAATGTAGTCGTCTATTGATTCTTGAGGACCTTGGCGGCGGTTAAATAGCTTGTGGCGTTCCATTGTTATATTCACTTGCGGCGTGAAGTGATTAGTGAATCTTTCTGCGAGCTCTTTAAATGTGATCTTGTCGATGTCGACGTCAAAGGAGTAGAAGATTGTTAAAGCGTCTGTGCCTATGTAATGGAGCAAGATTGCCACTTTTCTCTGGTCATTTGCAGTGTCCAAATTGTTTGCCCTCAGGTATATAATAAGTTGAGTATGCCAACTTTTCCAAGCGTACGGCATATTATTGGATCTCAGGTCTAAGGGTTTAAGCCCAGAAGTAGAACCCAAAGAGAGTCCTGTCGTTGAATAGCACGCGGTTTTACCTTCGCCATCTTGAACTTGACCATCTTCTGAATTGTCGACAGACTGCTTATCTTCATCCATTGTGTACTTATTCAGTTTACTTCTGACACCATGTTAGGTCTTCATTAAATAATCTTTTAATGAAGACCTAACACTGGGAAAAAGCACTTAAAGGATAAAACCCCTTGTTCGCTATAATGACAGTTTCGCTTTATGGCAGATAGGCAAGCTTTAAAGCAGAGATTAGCTTTAGGACAGATTCGCTCTAAGGCTAGGGCTGCCACCTTTCAAAACCTGTAGACCCGGAGATTTTAGATTTTTTTTTTTTACTCAAATAAAACAATCAATTATTTAATTAATAATCATAATAATCAATTTATTGTGAAGAATTTAGGTAGGTTATTTATTGTACTTATAAAAATATATATGACCTAGCTAGTGCTAGGTTGACTTGGGCCAGCTTGACACTTAAAACCATAAAACTATATTTTTCAATGAACTAAAACAATTACTTTGCTCACCCGCGACCGCGCCCGCGTTTTGTTTTAGTTCATTAATATGGACCTCCGCAAAGTAACGCCTGATTCAATAAACTATATTTTTCATTCTGAAGGGATTGTTTAAGCATCTTTTCTTGCTCAGGTTTCTTCAAAAACTTCAAAAATTCTTGGCAATTCATATTGTAATTAATCTTTACAATTAACTCTGCCTTTACCATGTCCACTGACAAGCAGTTTTGCTCGTCTGTCCACAAATTTCCCATTAAAGAAAAGACGCGTTCTACAAAAGCATTACTTATAGGGATTGAAAAAATTTTTCCAATTATTTTTGGCAGTTCGGTGAAGGTTGAGGTGACTTTAAATAACTGAACCCATCGTAAATCAACAGGTAATGTTGAATCACTAGATTGTGCGAACTGAGGAAACACTTGGTTTAATTTTCGGGTCTCGTCGTAAAGTTTATCTTCGTCCACATTTTTCAAACCAAGTGATTCAACAGCTTCCATAGAATCTTCGTAACTTACTGCACTTGTTAGATCAAATTTGGAAAAGATTTTGAATACAGAATCCTCAAAATCATAATATTTCTGTATGTATTCAAGAGTTCTTCTGTAAACCTCATTGGCTTCTTTTTTAAATGATCCTGTTCAGAAGGCCTCAAAAACTTCATGTTTCTCATTATTTTGGCGCCGTTAAACTCGTCATTCAGTCGGCTTTCAACCTTGTCTTTTATATTTCTCATAATTGGGTGCAACTCAGCAGCTATCACGGTATTCTTTTCTAGCAACAGTATGGCTTCTGTCAGCATATTCATGTAATGATAAATATAAATAACATTCCTGTAGTGTGATTTTTGCAGATAGACTTCTAGCGTCATCGGATTCGCCTTCGCCGCACTCTTTTACAAATTTCCATATTATTTTATGGCATGCTGCTTCACCACAACTTTTAAAATACGCTGATACGGCAGGCCACGACAATATCAATCTATCAACAGCTCTCCCCAAACTTAACCATCTTGTTGGCCTATGACGTAAAACTTTTCTGTAATCAATTTCAAACTCTTTAAAAAACATTTGCAATTCTCTCTTGCGTTTTGCGCTGTTTGAAAATTCCGCATACACCTTCATGGTCAAGTTTTCCACGTCGTATGTTAAAGCTTTCATGGCATTTCTGGCAGCGTTGTGAAGAACGTGACAATTACAATTTGCTTTAACGACTTTGGTGTCAGAATATTTATCATTAATCTTTTGGTACACGGAATTGTGCCGGCCATAATTCACCGATGCGTTGTCTGCAGAGAATGCAGACAACAAAGTTGTGTCTAAGTCGTGTTGAAGCATAAAATGTTCAATTTTCTCAAAAATCTTTTGAGATGTTTCGTTAGAATCCTCGTAAAAATCCATTAATTTATCTTGAACACCTTTTTCTTGGTCAAAGTATCTGATGACTATTGGATACATCTTCTGGGATCCTTTATTTGAGGCGTCGATAGCAATCTAAAAGTGAACCCCATTTCCAGACTGAGACCTTTTTAGGTCTTGTAGTGTTGACTTTATTGAGTTCGGTGCCTGGACATTTAAAACAATCACTTCGGCTTTGGTTCTTCCACAGTGAACTTTATGTGATAGTGGTGAATCGTAATAAAGAGAGGCATTCAATTTAATGCCGCAATCGGTACTCAAATAACTGTGGTGGTGGCTAATTGCATGATAAATGGACGCAATTTCGATTGTCGCTACGTTTAGCTCTTCAGAAGAATTTTTCTGTGGCAGAAATGCGGACATCAAAGAATTTGAATCTATGTTTCTCACCTTTTTCTTATTTATTTATTTATTCATTCAATTAATAGTGCAAGTTTACAGTTTAACACCAAGTCACTTACATACTAGAGTCAAATTCTTATGCGTTTAACTGTTGAGATGAGTCGATAAAGCCTTTTCACCATCCCATTTCACTGTAAATTTCACGTTACAAAATACACATTTCGCGTTTTTTTCATCGACTTTTCTCACCCATTTTCGGTACTTCTCACTTTCTAGACACGACTGTTGAAAATTAGATTCGTACTTCTTTTTTTTCTTCGATTGTGATTCTCCGTCTTCCATTATGATTCTAGTTATGCACTCAACACACTACAATTAAATACAACGCTCGGTACTTATAAAAGGAAAAACAATCTATATGATTAAAATATTTAAAAAGAAAGCATAAAACACTGGTATTTGTGCAATTATTACGAAGCACTGAGCTCTTGTTTTAATGCTGGCACTTCACTTGGGCGTATTTGACGAAATAGTTGCGTGTGCGAGAGAGAAGCACTATGCCGATTCTAGCGTGAAAGACGGAGATGGCAATAGCGCAACGCGAACACGCAACGCCAAGTGAAGTGCCACCATAAGGCGGCCCCTACACCTACAATAACATTGTACAATACTTTTTATTGTACAATAAGATTGAAAGGCGCTCTGAATCCAAACGAGCAATTATATTGCACAATAATACGAACTGCACAATGTTTTCGTGTTCAGTCGGATACTAAAATATTGCACAGTACTGACCCTATACGATGCAATGGAAAAATATTGTGAAATAATAGTAGATTGTTCAACAAGGGACTAAAACAAGCCATAATGACACGAGATATTTAGCCACCCGAGCGATAGCGAGGGAGGCTATAATTCGAGTTGTCATTATGGCAGTTTAGTCTCGCGTTAAACACTCTACTTTTCACTTTGAATGCGAGGAAAAAACAACAACAATTTTTACAACGTATGCTCAATACAAGCAATGGACATCTGTTCAAAATTCAAATAGCAAAAAAAAATCCGCTGTCTTTTCTTTTATATTTTTTTGTAAAGTGACGCTTTAAATGCTTGCATAATTAGCCAACAGATTCAAACTTAAAGACTATGTTAAAACTAATTGGACTATATATGTATGCATGTAAGAATGATAATTGTTCATTCATTAGAATCGGCAAATAAATTAACCTAATTGATCTAACTAAGTTCACATACAAAATATATTGTTAACTGGAACACTTTCCCGTGAATAAAAAAACGACATTTTAAGTTTATTTACTATATGCCAATTCTTTGTTAAATTATATCTAATTATACTTTCTATTTACTATTAAATGCAACTGACATGTCGCGCCATATTAACTTTCAAACGTAACTGCTCTATCTACCGTACACTCCATCCAGCACTGCTTTGCCGACAGTGCGGATTGCTATTTTATCGACAGAGCAGGGAACTGCTTTGCCGAGAGCGCTTTTAAAAAAAAACAAATAAAAAAACACCTAAGCTAAAGCAAATCTTTCTTTACATGCAAAATAAAATGAATTCATCTTTAATATTTTATAATTAAATAGATTAATATTCGTAATTATTCATCGTGTTTCACGAAATTATTATTTTTTAAATATTTTTTATACAGTTGTACATTTTGAGGTTATTTCCACGCCCTAAAGGCTTCCACAGACCGAAGCGCAGGGCGCTACGGAGCGTCCGCAGCGCGCTTCGGTCTGTGGAAAGCTTTAAAATTGTCTATACCCAGTCACTGAAAATGGCGATAATCCTTCATTCACAAACACCGTGATTGGCAGTTTAGGGGTTTCCATAGTCAATTAAAAAAATTTTACTTTAATCCCTTGAGATCAAAAAAGAGCTTTAGTCCCGATATGCAGAGACTAAAGTAACATTTTAAGAGCATGAGAAGTGAAAAAATTAAACTCGCTCAAACTTTCGGTCAATCATTGAATCTTCAATATTAACCCTAAACGGTCAATAATATTGCACAATTCGCAATATTGCGCAATATAATTGACCGTTTAGGGGCCGCCTAATGTTTGTCGCGCGCACTGCACATGTACCCCGCTCCCCGCTCCCTGCCTACTACCTACTCGTTGATCGTTCCCTCTCGCTCGGCGCCCGGCGCTCACTCGCAGATAGACCGCGCTCACTCACAGACAGACCGCGCTCAGTCACGCTCACGCGCCCCGCGCCGTGATGGTGGGTATGTATTACAATACCGAAGTACGAAAGACCGAATGTATTAAAACATCGAATGGGTCAAAAGACCGACACGATTTATTTCTGAAACCGTTAACTTTTTAAGATTGTTATAAAACAAACCTAACCTAACCTAATGGGTTCTGTATGATGCCGTTTTAATAAATTCTGAAAAGTTTACGGTTTCAGAAAAAAATCGTGTCGGTCTTTTGACCCATTCGATGTTTTAATACATTCGGTCTTTCGTACTTCGGTATTGTAATACATATCCGTGATGGTCGACTGTCTTTCTTGCTGTCTCCGTCACCGCCCGGTTCGACCCGGAGATATCGATGTTAAACGATGCACCATGCAAACCCGGACACTTCGGGTCAAACCCGGACAGGTGGCAGCCCTATCTAAGGCGGAAGTAGGTACAGTGAAACAATGTAAACAAACAATTTAGGTTATAATAATCTCTTATTTCTTATAGTTAGTTAAGGCCTTAATTCGTGAACAATTTAATTAATGGCATTGTGTGTGGAAATATTGTCCTACAATTTATGTAGGTAACCTTCGTTATACAAAGGAATCAATTAAGAAAGTGAAGAATTAAAGCTTTAATATGTACAATAAATATGAAATACACTCATAAACGAAAAAAAAAACAAAAACCCTCATCGAATCTTTCCTAAGCTAATCTGCCATTGACTGTACAATTTCTGCCTTAGAGCGAATCTGTCCTAGAGCTATCTATCATAAAGCGAACAAGGGAAACAAAACAAATAAACCGAGTAATCAAACTTCACCTGACATGAATGTTCACACCAATTGAAAAGTGACAAGTATTACTAGGTAGTATCTGGTGGTAGATACTTATCGCTTTAATAAATAGGACCGGCTTCTAATCACTTACACTTGCAGTTGCTACAATACAATAATGTTGTACAATATGCTTACACACATCTGCCAAGTGTAAGTGACATACAATATATAGCTATACAGGGTGGAAAAAATCTATGGGCCCTGGAGGGGAACTACCTTAAATCCTTTAGTTAGCTCATTTTACTGAAAGGAAACATTCCTTTATTTTTAAAAAGAAACAAAACTGCATTTAAAGATTTTTTAAATTTTGCTTGTCCCATCCGGGAATCGAACCAACTAAAAATAAAAAATAAACCCTCGCTGTTTTATTATACGAATCGGTAGGATTGTTGTTCAGGATAACATTTGTCTAATAAACATATTCATTTGGTGATTGAAATAAAAAAGTGAAAACTAAAATTAATTTTTATTTTATCATCAATAAGAAGAACGTAAACATGAATCATTTTTATAACGTAGACGGACATTAAGAAGAGAAAAGAATCTTAATAATTCAACTGATAAGTTGCTCGAAGTGACCCCCATCGTTCCGGATACACAAATTTAGTCTACGTTGAAATTCATTTCGTGTAGCCCTCTGGAAAGTGTTGTGGTGTATGCTCCTAATAACATTTTCTACCGCAGTCCTTAATTCTTGTACAGTATTATAACACGTTTTGTAAACTTCATTTTTTACATGACCCCATAAAAAGTAGTCCAGAGGCGTCAGGTCTGGACTTCTCGCTGGCCATCTAATCGTCCCGTTTGTACCTATCCAGACATAGAAATTTTCATTAAGGTAAGCCCTGGAAATTCTGCTATTGTGGGCAGGTGCACCGTCTTGTTGAAAAATGATATTATTTCGTTCCTCCTCTGGTAGAAGGTTTAATTGATTATGTAAAAGGTCTAATATTTCCATGTATTTTGCCGTATTTAGATGTCCTTCATAAATGTGCACCAAAACAACCATATTGCTTCTGATTCTGCACCAAACATTAAAGGAAAATCTGACCTGATTGTTTGTTTCGCGAACACGGAATGGATTCTGACGGGACCAATAATGATTGTTATGTCTGTTATACATTCCATTATTGCTAAAATTTGTCAGACCATACAATCTAGTCTAAACAATTTGGGTTGCGGTCTATTTCTGTTTGAATATTCTGACAGAACTCTAATCTCCTTTGACTATCTCCCGGATGTAGTTTCTGCACCAATCGCCCATCACGAAAACATCTGTATTTGTACTTTTTCAAAACACTAAGTACACGAGTATGGCTGGTGTCTATCTCTTGAGCAACTTCCCTACTAGAAGCTTTCGGGTAACACTCAAAGTATGTCAAAACACATAAATCAAAATCGGAAAAGTCTAGATTTTGCTGCTGCGGACGTTCTAAACGTTTTTTGAAACTTCCAATATTCACTAAATTGTTCACCATTCGCGACAAAACTTTTCTAGATGGTATTTGTCTGTCTGGATACCTCTCACTGTACCACTGTAGAGCTAAATTGCAATTCTTGTTGTTTGAAAAGTAAGCTTGTAATAAATCGAAATGTTCTTGATACGCCATTATTACAGAATTACGGAATGAAAGCAAAACAAAATTTGAAATTCGAACGAATACTTCTTTCTTATAGTTTTTAAAAATGTTATCGTTCGAATTTCAAATTTGTTGCCCCGCGTTGCAAAAAAATACGTTCCATTACCTCTATTAAACTTTTTGTTAGAATGAACGTCTAGTGTAAGAAGGAATCGTGCTGTGCATAAATTTATTATTACCATTTACCGATTTTGTTATCCAATACTTCAACAAGGTACTTAGAGATAAATAACATTAGCAAGCTTGTACTTCATACAATGTCTTTAGATGTTAAAGAGATAAGAAAATTATAACGTGTCATTTACTTATTACAAGTGAACAGTACTAGGTATTGTTAATAAAGAACTTGTAATAAATATTCAATTTTATGGGTATCTCGCACAACAGATGAGTGTGGGACCAAATGTTTATTAGACAAATTTTATCCTGAACATCAATCCTACCGATTCGTATAATAAAATAGCGAGGGTTTATTTTTTTATTTTTAGTTGGTTCGATTCCCGGATGGAACAAGCAAAATTTGAAAAAATCTTTAATTGCAGTTTTGTTTCTTTTTAAAAATAAAGGAATGTTTCCTTTCAGTGAAATGAGCTAACTAAAGGATTTAAGGTAGTTCCCCTCCAGGGCCCATAGATTTTTTCCACCCTGTATATAGCTAATGATTAGTAAATTATTAGCTTCTAAGCTCGTGTACCTAATATCAGCATACAAACTACATTGCCACTCCACTCGTTCGTTTATTCGTGGAGTAGTAACTTTAGTTATTTCAGTTTCTCCACCAAGCCAAAGCGACCAAAAGACCAAATGACCAAGTGGTTAGAGAGCCTGACTACGAAGCTTGAGGTCCCGGGTCCGATTTCCGCGTCGGGGCAGATATTTGTATGAAAAATACGAATGTTTGCTCTTGGGTCTTGGATGTTTAATATGTACTTAAATATCCTTATCCGTTGCTTAGTAACCACAACACAAGCATTGCTTTGGGACTAGGTCTTCTTCTTCTCCCTTAATACAAGACTATGCTCTTGTCAGTGGAGTAACCGCCTCTTCGCGCGGTCTTCGGCCAGCTCTTTGACTTCCTGATACGACACGACACCCACTTTCTCCTGCACCTGGTCAAAATAGGTCAATCTTGGCCTTCCTTTGCCTCGTATTCCTTCTATTTTTCCTTCCAACAGGTTTAAAAAGAAATTCTCGTATCGTATCAAGTGTCCCATCGTATGTCCCCTTCTACAATTTATGGTCTCCAGTAATGTTCTTTTTTCTATGACCATAGTCAGATAGAACCTTAGTTGGTTAATTGACGAGAATTGTGCAGTGATATTTATTTATTATTATTATTAGTTTCCCACTGTTTCCAGTCCTCCAGTCGTTCGTACCAGCCGAAATAGACCTCAGCGGCAATCGCCTAACAACCCTATCGGAGATCGCAGCCCTCCCCATCCAGAACTTCACAGCCTCCAACTGCGGCATCGAAGTCATTGAACACGGGACCTTCAAGCAGCTCACGGACACATTGGTGATCTTGGATTTGGGGTACAACAAGCTGTCGACATCTGCTTTAGATATGAGAGTCTTTATGGTGAGTGTTTTTGTAATTACGATATGAGAAAGTGCATGTCGGACGCGTAGTCGTATTGAAGGGTCTCATACTAACATACAACAAATATTTCTGTAGGTATTAAGTTTTGATCTACTTACTATTTCTATTATTTTGTAAAACATACTAAGCTGTGATCGTTTTCTTTTTGAATTCGCTATATATGTCGCGGAGAAGTGGCCAAAACAGAGATTTTAACAAAATATCTAAAGGATATGACCAAATCACGCAGGATGTTAAATGGGGAATCCATTTTATCATTCGCCTAGAATAAATTTCATAAAAAAATAGACAAAAAAAGGCAACTGGGTCTTACACACCGTAAAAAACAAAAGTTGTCTTTCCTGTAGACATAAAATTATAGCGACTCCGATTCAGCATTTTAAGATTTATTTAATTGGGCCGATAATTAAGCAGGCGTCCTCACGCCGATATAGACTTGACTAATAACTAACTTATGCCACAGGAGCGACGCGTACAAAACAATGTGTATGACCCAACTCTATGAACACTGAACATTAGACATGAAATGATGAAACGAGATGACTTCGCGAGTTCGTTTCGTCCACTCACCGATATGATTCAGGGATTTTATCAAATCAATAAACAAATCACGTGAAATGAAAAAACCAGTTGCCTATTTTGCCCAGTTTTGTCAATCCACTAAACTTATTTAGGGATTTGATCAAATGACTGTTTTGTTATAGGCAAACCATAATATGGAATCCCCATTTTAACATCCTGCGCGATTTGGTCATATCCCTTAGAAATTTGTTCAAATCTCTGTTTTGGCCATTTCCCAGCAAGATATACACAAACATAGGCGTATTGCCGTCCTTTATCAACCCATATCCTCAACGAATAACGAAGAAATCTTTATTTTCCAGGGAAGAGTCGACGCCAATAACGATCCCCTTCGTTTCACCAAGCTCCGGTATCTTAGTCTTTCCAACAACGACATACACTCGGTGCCGAAAGACCTGTTCGTGTCCATGCAAGAACTAACACATCTCGACCTCAGCGGGAATCCCATGGCATACATAGACCCTGTGACACTCGCCGCCATCAGCGATTTGACGAAATTACGCGTAAGTCAAGCTAAACAACTTTTTTTTCTCATTCTGACTCTCGTTCTCAATCTCGTTCTCATTCTCATTCTTGTTCTCATTCTCAGTCTCATTTTCGTTCTTACTTTCACTCTCAATCTCGTGCGTAGTCTCGTTCTCGCTTTTTTTTCTGTGACAGAACATATAAGTTCTAGACGTACTACTCGATACTGAAAGACCAGTTGGTGTTCATGCCAGAACTAACACATCTGGACCTCAGCGTGATCCCCCGTGGCATACATAGACCCTGTGACGCTCGGCGCCATCAGCGATTTGACGAAATTACGCGTAAGTCAAACTAATGAACTGAAACAAATACTTCGCTCACCCGCGACCTTACGATAGTTACGTTTGTGTACAAAATGCGTGAAGTTCCGTACGCAAAGTAACGCCTAATTCAGTAAATTATTTAAGTCAAGCTAAACAACTATTTATTTTTCATGTTTTCATCCTCATCCTTATTATCATCGTCATCTCATCAGCTCATTCTCGTTCCCGTTCCCATGTCCGTACCTATTCTCGTTCCCATTCTCATTCCCATGGTCGTTTTCGTACTCGTTCTCATTCTCATTTTCATTATTTCTCATTCTAGTTCTCTTACTCATTCTAATTCTCATTCTATTTTTCGTTTTCGTTCCCGTTCCCATTCTCACACTCACTCTCAATCCTTTTGTTACGCTGTGCTTGTGAAACATTAACAATCCGCGAACTTGCTCCTTCCAGAACTTAACCCTGAGCTCGTGTGACCTGGAGACCATCCCCGAAGGCCTGTTCCGCCGCCTCCGCAAACTGCATAGACTGGATCTCAGTGGGAACAGATTCACTACAGTGCCTACCAGGTAAATACTAGCATTCTATCTGCTGAATACCCTTAATGCCCGCTTTCCCCTAAAAAAGGGTATTTTTAAGGAATTTCCAGCAATTTGAAATTTCACACACATTTTGTTTTCTTTTTATTAATGTTTAAGGTAAAGGCGCCTATTAACGTGGTACTTAAGGAAGTTTTGAAATTAGCCCAAAAAAATAAGGGTATCAAAGCTTCTAAACAACCAAGAATATTTTTTTTATTTAAGATTGTTTATTGAACTTTCGTCGTCGTAACTTTTTGGACTCATTTTACTACTAATTATTTGATAAAATAATTATTGAAACTAAAATACCCAAATCTTCTATTACCGTGGTAATGGACAGGTTATGATTCTATTACCGCGAATTGAGCTTCCATTACCGAGTGTATAAAAAAGCAACAATTTTCTACCATCAGTAATAGAAGCCCGACTCATAATTTGGACTTTAATACCGAGGGAAATAAAGAATAATGACTTTTGGTTCCGTATACTGTTTTTGTACAATTTTATTTTTAAAACTAGAAATAAAACGTCAAAATATGTCTTACATGATTGTATATTTTCTTTTGTAATTTGTAAATAATTAAATTATTTATCTAGTTAATACTGGATAGTGAAACAAATAATAAAATGTATAAAACATAAATCAACAAATTATACCAACTGATTATACTTTTACTTATTATTAGGACGTATGTGACATGATAAAACCTACGTTTTATTAAATCACCGTGTACGTAAGTAGTTTAATTAAGTACATAATATTTAGTCTGGATTCAGCCAAAATTTATTCTTAAAATAACTTACTCTTGGATAGTAATGTCAAAACTCCATAATTAAATAGTTGACATTACTATCTGAAAGTACTTAAGGGTTATTTTCGGAATCAAAGTTTGGTCGAATCCAGCCTTATAGACATATTTTCAAAGACTCTGTGCATTAATTTTCTGATTCCAATGGTTTTCATGTAATCTACTCGGTGCCACTGACTTTAATAGTATATAATCAAATCAACAAAGTTAGAGCTTTGAGTCACACATGAGATTTTGAGTCACTCTTTTAGCAACTGTTGGATGGCGTTTCATAAAATTTTGAAACCAGCCTTTGCCGGGCACTCGGGCTGTTCGGGCGATCTAAATTTCTTACGAGTTTACTAACAACTTCTAATAACTGTTGTTTGCCGACAGGAAAACCGCACTTGCCTAGATAATGTATCCAGTCGACTATTTGTATTTCTTCTCGTACCGTCAGTACTGGTTGACAACCAGATTTGTTATTCTTATACTTTTTGTCCCTTTTGTCTCTGACAAAAATGCCTTGTGATATTTGCTCAAGAGCTTCAAATAATTGTGCATCTGAGTAAAGCTTTCTTTTTTTTTTTCTTCCATGATTTCTGAAATAAATAATTTGAATCATTGCATGGTAGGATTAGACCACTTTGTCTGTTATTGTACTGTCCCGAAACTTTTTGAACATATCGTAAAATATGTAAAAAAGTAAAGTAGTCACATAAGTATATGAAGGTGAGAAACAGTAAGTAATACGTTTCAGTATGTACAACGCACGACAACTAAGTACATAATGTATGCACTGACCTCCTTTATGAATCAATGCACACTAAAGAATTTCCGGTTGATGAGTAAAAGTTTCAACTTCATCAAAAAAAATCTGCACTTACAGTACCCTAAATGTGATCTATTTTAACACAAGGCTAAAATTTCACTCGGTAATAGACACTACCATAAGAAACTATCACCGACCCAAATAAAAATTGAATAGGTCGGTAATAGATTCCCATACATTCTATTACCGAGGGTTATGTGGTCGTACCATCGGTAATAGGCATAATTTGGAGTGTTATAAAATCTAATTCCGACCCATAAAAACAATACGATACAGTTGTATTTTGATCACAAATCAAAAATATTAGTTATAACCTTGGTATAAAACCAAAATTGTATAACTGATAAGTATAAATGTGATTTTATGTCAATATTTAAACAACTTGACAAAATAACGGTTTCTATACAAAGTACAAATTCAGTACTGAAGTTTTTGCTAAAAATTAGGGGTTTGTTGAATACTTTCCATACCACGGAAACAGTTCTTTAATAGTGTGAATAGATCAAGATTGGAATAACTGTGAGAAAGAATCTAACAGATCACATATACCAAAAATAAAGCACATAGAACCGAAATTACCAATTTATCTATTACCGCGATATACCACGATATTAGAATCCACATAAAAAAAATGGCGTCTTTCACCGCTGTATTTTATTTTCAATTTTAAACCTATTTCCAGGACAAAAAAGATAAAAAGAGTATTCAAAAGTCGTTCAGAAAACTATAAATAATCATTTAAAAACCACAACATTAGTCCAATTGCCGTAACTACTCCGTAAAATACTAAGTAAAATTCGAGTTCACTTACGTGTGCAGTCGCGCGTTTGTATAGAACGACCGCTTTCTGCGGTGCCGTCGCGGATACTGACGAATTGCGAGCACTTTATTTCATTCACACACACTAGCGCTAGTAGGTCTGTTAGCCAATTAAATGAGCTCCTTTCGTAGAAAATACGTTTTTTAGTAACTCGATCGGTTTGATTGTAAAATGCGTATTTTAAAATACCGCGGTGACGGTTGTCGATTTTGATACCCGCGTTAACAGGCGCCTTTACCTTACTTTAAGTCTAGGATAGTTTTATTTAAGTATTTTACTATCATTATATTTATTGCTTATTTTTTTTACCGGGATCCTAGGTTATTTATGTAGCTACATCAGACATCACTAAATACAATTAAAGTTTGATTCATATTTTTTGGTATGCAGGATATCTGAGGCGACCAACTTGCTGTATCTGAATCTGGACAAGAATCCAATCGAGACCATCAACGATAATACGTAAGTTATATTATAATTCCCTTATAAATGATAAAGTTAATGAAATGTCTGAATGTTTAGATGTTTGACATAGCATAAATAAATCACTACATAGTATAAAACAAAGTCGCTTCCCGCTGTCTGTCTGTCCCTATGTGTGCTTAGATCTTTAAAACTACGCAACGGATTTTGATGCGGTTTTTTAAATAGAGTGATTCAAGAGAATGCATGGTTTATAATATATAATATATAAACATTATATGTATAATACATGCATAATTGTACCCGTGCGAAGCCGGGGCGGGTCGCTAGTAAATAATAAACAGGGTAAACAGGGTTCGGATTTTTCATCGCACGGTAAGATGAAGAAAACTATGGAGTCCATATTAAAGCTAAAATTTAATTCATATTCATACTCACACTCACTCATTTTCTTAGTCCCTTAATGCTTTTATCCCTTTATAAGGCTGACAGATCGAAACCTAATAAACCTAAATCCTTAAACCATCCAGGGATCCCAAAGATCCATGTTCCCACCGTCCTATAGCACTATCATCAGTCCTAACTTAAATTTTAGAACATCTTATAAAAAACAGACTTGAGTGGTTCATGGAGAGTAATAACCTTTTTGGAAAAACCCAGTTTGGTTTTAGAAAAGGAAAAAGTACTATAGATAGCCTTGCCATTTTTACGTCTGATATAAGACTCGCATTCTCGCGAGGAGACTCGGTTGTTGCTGCTTTCTTGGACGTGGAGGCTGCCTACGACAATGTACAGCTCCCTATTCTCAGGGAAAAATTCCGCATGCTGAGAATCCCGGAGAAGCTGGCTAACCTTGTGGGTAACCTTCTTGCAGAACGACAGATAACTTTTTACGGAAGAGACCCTCGAATCAACCCATCGATCGAGCCTAGTCTGGCGGGGACTGCCTCAAGGTTCGGTACTCAGCCCATTGCTGTACAACTTGTACACACATGACCTGGAAGACTCGGCCGGAGCTTCCCATATATTACAATATGCCGATGATTTATTGCTCTATGCATCAAGTAGAAGTATAGAATCGGCATCGGAAATGATCTCATCATCTTTGTTGGAAACAAATACCTGGCTAATAAACAATGGCTTATCTCTCTCATCTTCTAAAAGTTGTGTCGTGATATTCTCTCGAAAGAAATCAGTCCCAAGTATTGATATATCAATAAATGGCTGTGCAATCCCTGTTAGTCCCCATTTTAAATTTCTTGGAGTAGTTCTGGACTCGAAACTGAATGGTGAAATGCATTTCGAACATGTCATTAAAAAATGTGAACGCAGTCTCAATACTCTCAGATGCCTAACTGGGGTATGGTGGGGCGCTCATCCAGCCTCTCTCAGACTTTTATACAACGCCACTGTAAGAAAGAAGTGTGTTAGATTATGGCTCTTTCCTACTGGTCCCGGGCAACAAAACAGGCTTTCGAAAACTTGATCTTATTCAATCAAAAGCCTTACGAATTATTTTAGGAGCAATGAGATCCAGCCCCATAAATGCTCTCCAAGTAGAATGCGCTGACCCTCCCCTCGATTTACGCAGGCAGTTCCTGGCCGACAGTTATCTATTTCGGTCCCTTCAATTTTCTCATCATCTTATTATTAACAGATTATTTGACCTTAAATCTATGAAATGCTGGAATAATAGTAGACCTCCCTGCCTTGTCAAAAGCTTTCAAAAATTTCAATGCATCAAGGACCCTGTCTTCCATTCTTCCAGGCTTTCCCTGTTCGAGTTTAATTATGTGACCATTACCCATCAACCCAATGTGTTACTTAATTTTGACATCTGCCACAATGACCCACATGCTGATGAATATCTTCGTCAAATTCTTAGTAGGGTGTGGTATGACTGGAATACCATTTATTGTAACGCATCTAAATTGTCTCCAGCTGGATGCGTAGGAGTGGGAGTATTTCATTCCCAGTATAATATCGTCCAAAAAATCAAATGTCCTCCGGAAACCTCCGTCTATACTGGGGAATGCATGGGGATCTTGGAGAGTGTTTAATATATTCTGCTTTTTAAATTAAGAAAAACTCTAATTTTCTCTGATTCCCGTAGTTGTTTACAGGCTTTACTGTCGAACCCCTTTTCAGTTAAATTTCATAACCCAGTAATTTACCAGATTAAAGACAAACTAGTAGCCTGTAAAGCAAGAGGATATGAGGTTACCCTGGTTTGGGTCCCAGGTCATACGGGTGTCAGTGGAAATGAAAAAGCTGGTCAAGTTGCCAAGGAAGCAGTAGTATGTGGGGACAAGGTACCTTTTCGAAATCATTGTCATGACATAGTACCTCTGGCTTCCCAATACTTAATAATAATAATAATAATAATAATAATAAAAAGCATTTATTCAATCCACCACAGTTCCAGTAAGTACAATCAACAATTTTTCACTAATATAAATTACAATTAACTAAGTACAAGATTTGTGTGGTGGAGACTGGTAGCTGAACTAGGGGAAACCTGTATTTCAGGTCACCAGGCCTCCAAAACCCAGATGTCAGCAACCACAGAGGTCATGCCGTGAAAACTGAACCTAACTAGAAAACATGTGGAGTACAAAAGCTATAAAAAGAAAAGATTTATCTTAATATAAATTTAACGAGTGTGCGTGTGTGAGTGTGTGTGTGTGTGTCTTGTGTGTGACTTGATTCAAGCATGGGCTTCATACTGGAACAAAACAAGCAAATCTCGAGGTAGGCTTTTCTCTTTAGTTCAACCTACAATCTCTAGAAAGCCCTGGTTTGCTAGAACGTTTATTCCAAAACAGTTCTGTTCTACAATAATACGGATGCGCTTAGGGCACTGTTGTACTCCATCACATTTAGCAAAAATTCATATCCGTGACTCCTCGCTATGCGAATGTGGTTTGGGTGACGGTGACCTAAATCACATCTTCTTCGCTTGTCCTCTATATAATCATTTACATTTGTATAATGAACTTATAAGTCTTAAGGTTTCTTTTCCAACCCACATTCTGGATCTGTTGCAATCAAAAAACAAAGATATCTTTATTGCATTAGGTTTGTTTTGTCAAAAAAACGAACTAAAATTGTAGTTATGTTTAGTAGTTTGTAGTTAAGTATGTATATGAAACTTGTTAATGTTGGTATTTAGTCTTTAATTAATCTCTTACTAACATTCCCACATCAATGTATTCTTGGAAGAATAATTCTTTACTGTACTTACTAACTTTTTTATTTTTGCTGTGGTTTTTTTTTTACTTTACAGGAATAGCAACTAATTCTCCTTCGTATTTTTTTTTTCTCCTCCGATTCTTTTTTCTGCATACCAAATCGACATGACGCTGGCTCAATCTGTAGACATAGCCAAAGAAAAGAAAAAAAAAAAGTCACAAGTAGATTTTCAACCAATATAGAACCTGTTTTACTCCAGAAAATATGGAAAAGGTCGCCATTTATTCATTTTACAATACACACGCCATACCTTGTCAAGATTTTGACGCACCTATTCCTGTATATGGATATTACAAATTCGGAGCTTTCTTAATGTTCTTTTTTTTGTTGCGTGGCAGTTAATTTTTTTATTTAAAATAAAATTTAATTCAATTCAAATTATTTGCTTCATTTACAATTTTCTTTCGGTATTAATTATATGAATGAGTATGAGTATGAATATGAATTAAATTTTAGCTTTAATATCGACTCCATAGTTTTCTTCATCTTACCGTGCGATGAAAAAACCTAACCCTGATAATAAATATCACGGGACAATTCACACCAATTAACCCAGTCCCAAAGTAAGCTAAGCAAAGCTTGTGTTATGGGTACTAGGCAACGGATAAACGTACTTATATAGATAGATACGTACTTATATAGATAGATACGTACTTAAATTCATAATATTAAACACCCAAGACCAGAGAGCAAACATTCTGGGACCTCGAGCTTCGTAGTCAGGTTTTCTAACCACTAGGCCACTAGTGGTTAGAAAACCTGACTACGAAGCTTGAGGTCCCGGAATGTTTGCTCTCTGGTTCTTGGGTGTTTAATATTATGAATTTAAGTACGTATCTATCTATATAAGTACGTTTATCCGTTGCCTAGTACCCATAACACAAGCTTTGCTTAGCTTACTTTGGGACTGGGTCAATTGGTGTGAATTGTCCCGTGATATTTATTATCAGGGTTAGGTTTTTCATCGCACGGTAAGATGAAGAAAACTATGGAGTCGATATTAAAGCTAAAATTTGGCTCTGGTCGTCCATGATAATATAATTATTATCCCGGTAATGCGTTCCCATGGGATAAAACTTTAAACAATAACTATAAAAAAATAAAAACCCCCAACGCACTTAGGCCACACATAATTATGCTTACAAAATAAAGTAATGCAATATGCGTCTAAAATCCCTTCCGTAGCTAACAAAAGAACTGATAACCTTGAAACGATTTAACCAATTAAACTTATAGAGTGGCTAAAAAGCATGTCTTATGAGGAAACTGAAAACCTGCTTATGATAGTTGTGTAATTTAATCTCTACCTTTCATCTGCAAAATACGAAGTAATAATTTATTTGCCTAAGAAACAGGCTACTTTAGTATCCTAGTTTAGGCATTTAAGTTATTTATGAATATAGCACGGTAATGTTTGTATTATGTTTATGTTGTTATGCTTAGGTTGTTAGTGTTCCATTAAGGTCAAATTGTATCGAGGCATTAGTTTAGTATTGTTGCGGACAGCCACCCGGCATTATTAATTAAGACGATAATAATGTAAATAGCGTAATTAGTCTGTAATTAACTTGTAAGTAGTTAAGTTTTTCCGAAATAAATAAATTATTACGACCATTTTTGCGACCCTAGCCCATGTATAATAGTAAAGATGAAATCCCGATATGCATGGGCTAGGGAACTTCGAGACCTACCGATAGCGACTGTAATTAAGAAAATCTGTCAATAAACTAACGAGATAAACCGAATTAACCGACCACTCGATAGCGTAAATTCCCGGCGCATCGAGCAGAAACGCGTCGGGAATTATAGCCAATAGGGCGAGGGCAGCCTCCTTCGATCGACTATAAAAGGAGGTGCCTTCGCCCGTTAGTTAGCAGCCAGCAGCCTTCCGGAACAGTCAGCAAGCAAGCCTGAAAAGCGAACCTGACTACAAGCCGACTACCGACCCAGCAGCGAATTCGACACCGAACCCCCGACAGCAAACATTCGACCCCAGCACCGAATTCGGACCGAACATTCGCCCACGAACCCACGACCCCTGCTACGTATCCCGGACTCCGATTCCGATACTACGCATTACGACCCGGCTTTGCTTAACTGACACCGATCCCGCTAACTCCGACGAAATTGGCTAAGCTACAGGCTCTGTTAACTCGGTCGATCACGAACTACGAATCGATACGAATACAGTCCACTAAACCGAACCGTGCGTTTCACTTTTCTCCCACCGACGTCACCGAGAGGAAAGCTGCAACGCACACAGCTGTTAACCCGAGGCGTGCGACGAGTGTCTGGCCTACGAACGACTAGGACCAGGGACCCGTCGGCCACAAGTATGTCGGTCTTTGTTTACTAACACATAGACATAATCTTAGCGCTTACTAACGACTTTTCGTGTAAATAATTATTTATTTTAATGAAACACGAATTTTGATGAAACATGTCTAAGAACCATCGCCAAGAAACCTGCTCTCAAATAACAAAACCGCATCCAAATCTGTGCACCCGTTTAAGAGCTATGATGCCACAGCCAGACACACACATAGCGGTCAAACTTATAACACCCCTCTTTTTGTGTCGGGGGTTAAAAATAGAGGTACTGTACAAGAACTTTGAAGTACAGTCCCCATCATAAACATCGGAACAGACAAGGTGGTCAAAAATGGGGCCAGCCTCGTCGTCACACCAGGTTGTCACACCAATGCTACTCGACGGAGCCCTGCCTGCCTCCTAGCAGGCCAGGTAGTTAGGCATGCGTGCTCGTGGCAGGGCTCCTATTTCCATCCCATTTGTCCTTCGGGCATCTATAGATACCTAACGAGCCTAACCTACCTACTTTCGCGGAATAAAAATGATTTAGAAATCATTCGTTAGAACTAACGAATTTCCGACGAAAGCGAAAGGATAATTCTCTATAGTGGTGTGACAACCTAGTGTGACCACGAGTCTGTCCCAAAAATATTCGAACACGTACGTACGCGATTGGCAAAACAGTCTTGTTCAGATATGTTTGACCACTTTGAATGCTTAATTTTTAAACTAAAACTTATTTTCAGTCCATTCGCGACGTTGACCAAACTAAGAGAGCTTGAGATCCGGCGGCTCAGCAAGCTAAAGACCATCGAGGCCAATGCCCTGGGGGGTCTAGAAAGCCTGGTCTGTCTGGACATATCCTACAACCCTCGGCTGACTACAGTGGACGCCAAGTTCCTGGCTTGGGAAGACCAGGATGAGGTGGAGAGAAGACCAATGCTCAAAAAGGTAACTCCTTTTAAAACTGCAGGGATTCTTGAGATCCAATCCGTGAATATAAACAAAAAATAAATGAATATAAATAAATTTAAATGTATAAGCTAGCTTTTTCTCGCGACTTCATTACTGCGATAAAATGATACACATGAGCGCTAAAGATGAAATTTTTAACGAAATCTTCCGCTAATTCCAGTTCTACCTAAACAACAACAACATCTCTGAGATCAGCTCGTACTACCTGGACCGCTGGAACTTGCTGGAAGAGGCTGACTTCAGCAACAACCCGTACTGGTGCACCTGCGACACGCAGTGGATGGTGGACGTGCTGGTGCCGCTGATCAGGAACCTGCCCGGCGGCAGCGAGGACACTGCTCACATGACGTAAGTTACACCACGCTATAGTTCCTTAATCGATAGCTTTATCAACAAGCCACTGTCGTAAGAATAACTGAAATGTCACGCCAGCTAAAACCGCGAGGCTAATAGGTACAATGTCACGCGCCAGCTAAGAGCGTGAGGTCTTTTATGGCTATACTGTCACGCGAGCTAAAAGCGCGAGGCTCATGACTACATTGTCATGCCAGCTAATAGCGCGACGCTTCTACATGGTGGCTACAATGCCACGCCAGCTAAAAGCGCGAAGCTCATGACTACACTGTCATATGTAATGTAGTAAGTATTTTGGGAACGTGGTATTTTAGGCACGAGCGCTCCTACCTGGCTACAATGTCATGCCAGCTAAAAGCAAAGGACTAGTACATTGAGACCGGATGAAACTGAGGTCGGCTCGTACTTCCTGGACCGCTGGAAACCTGCTCTCTTATCGTGTGTAAAGTCGGAGTGCTTCCCGTTCGTCCAGAAACGGTTTCAGAAAAAATCGTGTCGGTCTTTTGACCCATTCGATGTTTTAATACATTCGGTCTTTCGTACTTCGGTATTGTAATACATACCCGTCCAATGACACTTTTTTTCCGATGGTCATACTAATCGAACCTATGGGAAATCGTTGTCCCATTTGTCTGATCATAATTAATTACTCGACATGACTGTATAAAATTTAAAAAGAGGGCGTCGGTCAAAAGGGAAAAATAAATCCCGTTGGACCGATTGATCGGTCGACCGATCGGGCGAACGGGAAACACCACAGAAATAATAATAAAGAGGATAGAAATGCCTTAGTTCTTATTTTGTTCCGGGACCAGTGGCGCTAGTTTGTCCCCTCTACTTACTATTAATGCACACACGCAAAAGACCGGAACCGTACTACGCAATCACGCACACAATTACTAATAATTTTTGCTTACAAACAATTATGAACCTAACCACTTAGAGACAGCGTTGAATAACACTCACCGTAAGTCATACCCACACTTACACAACAACGGCGTTCTTCATTGGCCGCGTCGGCAATATGGTTGTAGTGTACACCGGTGTAGTCGTAACCTGTCTTGTGTTCGTACCATGAACATTTGTGCGAGGCAGAAGGTTTATCAAAAATTACATTACATTGCTGCGTATACTTCAATCTGTGTTTTTAAGGATATGAGCAGCAATGGTACATGAAGTTTCGTGTTAATAACGTGTATACCAATATTTCATAATGAAATATTTTCTCAAGTTGTATTTTAATATAAACCGCATTATTACATTAAATTAATACATACCAATGAAATGTAATCCCCTTATTAAGTGTATTTACACAGTGTGGACGAGTTTCCGCAATTGCTAATGCTGCAAAACACCATTTTAAAGCACTTGTTATTATACCCACGTTTCAAATAGCACTGAACCACAAGTCGCGCGCTTGTGACCTATGAGTCACAAGCGCGGCGCCAAGGTCACGCGTCTAAGGCACTTCTATCCTCTTTATTATTATTTCTGTGATACAAATACATACTTTTATTTCTCTACATGTTAAGTTTGCATCGGCCCGAAGGCCCAAAAGTACTCACAAGAAGGAGCTCTGTCGACACTGTTTCTGTGTCAATTCAAATTGGGAAAAAACGCTACTGTGAAAATAAGCTTCAGTAAAAAAACTATAGTGAGAAAAAAAGCATATGGGAATTTTGCTACGCGGAACAAACAAGTTTGGGGAACTGATCTAGTTACTCCTACATCACTGCGTCTTCGGGTCCGTGGACGCCACTCGAGAACCTTTTGGCCCCATCGACCATCAGCCATTTACTGGTAAAAATACAAATTGCAACAGCAATTCATTCTTTATCCAAGGGAAGACTCAAGGAAATAGAAGACCCAGAAGCTGTGTTCCATGAGTCAAAAAGCAGAAGGTCGCAGGTTTGAGACCCGGCTCGCGCCTCTTACTTTTCGGAATTAATGTGCAAAATTACATTTTAAATTTACCATGAGTTTACGGTGAAGGAAAACATCGCGAATTAAATGGTCTGTGAAGTCCCCAATCCGCACTGAGCCCGCGTGGGAACTGCGGCCCAAGCCCTCACATTTAGAGGCCTGTGCTCTGCAGTGGGACGTATGACGATGATGATAATTTTTCCAGCTGTAACGGTCCAGAGCCAGTGAGAGGTATGCTGTACACTCAGCTGACCTCCACAAACCGCAGCCTGCCGTGCTTCGAAAGGATGGAGGCGACTCCTCAGACGGACTCAGCCATCATGTTTGGAATGATGATAGGTAAATACTGAATGTGTCGATCGAAGAGATGAATGAGAGAATATGGAGATCGAATCAAATTAGACCCTCCGGCGGTGTACGGCAGAATCTTGATTGGGCAGATTCGGCCTTGGGCAGAATCATATTTTACGCCAGAAGTACAGTTCCAAAAAATATGAAAGAGTAATAATGTATGGCTTTAGGTATGTTTAAATTTTTAATCTAATATACTTAGTATATATATAGTTAGTTAATATACGTAGTATACTTAGGGGCTGTTGGGGTTTCATTACCCATTGATTAATTTTAACTGACGGATAAATGTGATGCCGTCTCCGTCTATTCGAACAAAAAAAGACAGACAGAGACGGCATCACATTTATCCGTCAAATAAATTTGATCAATGGATGGTGAAACAGGGGGTTAATGCACATAGAGTTAATTCACCCAGCCATAATTCAGACCAGAAAATAGGTAGGTTAGGTTAGTTAGGTAGCTTCTCCTGCCCAAAGGTCAAACCGTCTAGAAATAGGAAAGCGAAGCGGGGCCCCGTCGAATTTGTAGGTTTTCACTGAATTACGAATGAATGAATCTTGGGTGAATTAGCTCTAGCTGCATTGAGTTCTACTACACGAAAAATCTCGTGTCACGGTGTTTGTTATCGAACTCCTCCGAAACGGCTTGACCGATTTTTATGTTTTTTTTTCTCCGTATTTCGTAGGTCTGAGAATTAGTCGTAGGCTATAATTTATATCGCAAAACAACATTTGCTGGGTCAGCTAGTCTAATATATAAAAATCTCGTGTCACGGTGTTTGTTATCTTATCGAACTCCTCCGGAAGGGCTTGACCGATTTTTATGCAACTTTTTTCTCTATACTCGTAGGTCTGACAATAGGTCGTAGTTTTTTTTTATACCCCATTCTTCGCAGACGGAGTCGCGGGCAACAGCTAGTTTTATTATAATATAGCTTTTGCCCGCGACTCCGTCCGCGTGGAATTAGTAATTTGGGCAGCTTATTTTTTTTATCCAATTTGCTTTTTCTTCAATTATGGCTCTCCTTAGTTCCTCGATATAAAAAAGTACCCACCCGCACCCCCCGCAACCCCCCCCCTCTCACCGAACCCCCCCCCCCCCCCTCCCCCCGCACACCCGCGTTCACATTCACCACCGTACCTACTCCCAAGTCACTACTTCTAAAAACTGTTCTATAAATTCTTAAAATAGACTTATCTTTCTTATTTGTGAACCGATTCAAATGAAACAAACACTAAATGTTAATCCAAGAAAATACCAACATATCAGTGAAAACCGCATCCTTCTAGGTTAAGTCGTTTCTGAGATTAGCGCGCACAAATGCACAGACAAACAGACAATAATTCTAAAAAACATTGTTTTGGGTTCTATTGCGCTAGTAAATATAGCCCTAGTGACAGTTTTTCTCAAATATCTTCAATGTACAGACACCGACTTGTTACAGATTTATTATATGTATAGATACCTCTATAGATAGATAGATTTAAGTCATAGGGACATAACCCGATCACAATTTTTTTCAATGCTGACAAAAATTTCGTAGATTTAAGTGACTTAATTTCTGCAGGCAACTTGTTACAGATTTATTATATGTATAGATTTAATTTCCCTCTTTTCGAATTTCCAAAGAAAGCATAAGAATAAGTCTCTATAGTGGTGTGACAACCTGGTGTGAAGTGGTGTCACGAGTCTGCCCCAAAAAAAACATGGGTATCTGTCGACACGTAGAGAGAGATAAACTACGATAACATGGCCCGCCCCTTTCAAATTCAAGAAGTCTTCAATGTATTTGTGAAAGTGTTTATAAAGCACCACCAAAACTTTCAACGCATGTGTGCGTGCTTGGACAGCAATCAAACAAAAGCAGACTACTACATACACACGCTTTCGTAAGGATGTGACATAACACATTGAAATAGTAATTTGAAGGGGCGGTCCATTTATCGTAGTTTATCTCTATTTTATTATCGTTTGTCTAGTTTACGAGGTCCCTTAGCTAAATTCTTTGTTTGTTTCTTTGTAGGTGTGTTTGTCACGTTTCCTATGGTGATTCTCGTCGTGTTGCTGTGGAAGCGCGGAATCTTCTCCAAATGCAGAAAGAAGACTGTAGATAGAGAATACGAGGAAGATATGTTTTGAAGATAATTTTAAGAATAAATGAGTTTAAAGTACTTACCAAAGTCTTTTTAAAACCATAGAAATTAGGATAACCACTCACGTGCTTTTTTAAAAGCTTTTTATTAACTTGCAATGTACCTATGTATGTACGGGTCAAATCTTGGAAGTTGAATTTGAACCACTTCCAGTGGTCGGAAAAAGCTTGCATTGAAAATTAATTTTTTAACAAAAACTTATTGCATTTGCTGTCTTTTATTGAGAAGTGATTTCAAACAATGCCATTATTGACGTAACCCTTCGTATGCGGGAAGTAAAAAAAATCGTGCATTCTAGTTGTTAAGTAATGTGTGTGTATGCCTTAAGTAGTTTATTTGACTCTAGCAACATTGTTTCTGAACATACGCCCTTCCGGCGCTAAGCTGTTAGCTCTTTCCTCTTTTTACAACGACCGTCGCCATGGCCGGACCGTATATTTTTTACTTTATACATATGTAAGTCTTTTTTCCTTACATCGACCTTATATACAATATATACAAAAGTATTATGAAGTAGCGCTGTTTGTTTTCTCGCCCTGTGCCTCTCTCCGTTCAAGTTCCACTCCAAATACGTTCCACAAAATCTAAGAGGTTATGCGTCCAGTGTGCATCGTGGCTTTCGTGGCATATATAGTGTCATCCGAAGATTAGAAAGAAACCACGATTGATATTGAACGTTGAGATTGAGTGCCAGGCAATTCTACAATTTTAAAAACAAACGCGCTTGTACTTTTGTAAGTTTGCTGCATGAATTTTTATGCGCACGGCGAAACAAAATGGTGGACGGCATGCAGCAATCGCTAGCTTCGCAACCGCAACCTCCGTCTCAGATTATTAACCATGGTACAGCTGCCGTACATGTGGCAGGCTTAGATAAATTGGATGGACCGTCCAATTATCACACTTGGAAATTTACCATGAAAAACGCTTTAATTATCGAAGGATTATGGGACGCTGTGAATGGCTGCGACAGTGATCGTGTGCGTGGTCAACGTGCATTAGCTCGCATATGCTTGTCAATTAAGAAGGAATTATATCAATATGTGAGGAATGCATCTACGGCAACTGCTGCTTGGCAAATTCTTTCTGATGCTTTTGAAGATAAGGGCTTATTTCGAAGAGTTTTGTTGTTGAGAAAATTGCATCGCGTACAATTTAACGACTACAGTTCAATGACCGACTATATTGAAAACGTCACTACTTTGGTGCAGCAACTTTATGACATCGGTCGCGCTATTGATGATGCCGAGGTGGCCGAGATACTTCTCAGTGGCTTGCCGTCGGATTATGATATGCTTGTGTCCGGGTTGTCGACTGCATCAGCGACGAACACTATCACTAGTGAAGTGGTGAAGGCGAGACTTATGCAAGAATACTCAAGAAAATCTTTGTCAGATGTCAACAACGTGGCTTACACTACTACGAAGAAGACTGATAATTTAATGTGTGATTTTTGCAAGAGATCAGGCCACATTAAGTCTCGTTGTTTTAAGCTTAAACGCGTTCAGCGGAAATCTTCGAAGTTTGCCAAGGCAGAAAAGTCAAATCTGGTGTCAGCGTTCATGGCTCATTCACCATCACAGGATTTTTATTTGGATAGTGGTGCCAGCAATCATATGGTCAACAATAAATTGTTCTTCAACACCATGACTCCATGTAAAACTGCTGTCACAGTTGCAAATAACAGCAAAATCTTTTGTGAAGGACTGGGGTCAATCAAATTAAGATTAAATGACAACCAGGTGAGTCCGCTGTCTTTAGCCAATGTTATGTATGTCCCTCAATTGTCTAGTAATTTGATATCTGTTTCCAAGTTAATTGATAGTGGTCATAATGTTGTATTTAATAAAAGAGGCTGTCATATTTATGACATTCATAGTAAAACCCTTGTTGCATGTGCTGTATGTTGGAATGGTTTGTTTCGGTTAAATGTTTGTGTCCAAATTAACAAGTCCTCGCCTAGGGAGCACTCTTTGTCCCTTGAAGCAAGCCAGGGATCACCGAGGGCCAATGTAGCAGCAGGGATTTCCGCCGAGTTATGGCACAAACGTCTAGGTCACCTGAATTATAAAGGTATGCAGGGTTTGCGGGATGTTGCATGTGGTGTCATGTTTCAGGACGAAGACTTAAAGAACTGCACTTCGTGTCTTGAGGGGAAGATGTCGGCCGCATCTTATCCCACGGGACATGCGAAGCGTGCTGCTGGACCACTGCAACTGATCCATTCGGACGTTTGTGGACCTATGCCGGAGCCTAGCTGGGGAGGGGCGAGATACATTGTTACGTTTACGGACGATTACTCCAGGAAGACTTATGGATACGTCATGAAGAATAAATCTGAGGTAATTAACCATTTCATTACTTTTAAAGCACTTGTAGAGAAGCAAAAGGGACTCCCCATTAAAATGTTGAGGTCCGACAATGGAGGAGAGTATGTAAATAAAACTTTCTCTGATTATTTAAAAGGACAGGGCATTATTCATCAACGCACTGTTCCTTATTGCCCACAGCAGAACGGTTTATCGGAGAGGTTGAACCGAATTTTATTCGATAAGGTTAGAACTATGCTTTACGAGTCAGGTCTTTGCTGGCGCTATTGGGGAGAAGCGGTAATGACTGCTATCTACCTGAAAAATAGGTCCCCGACAGCTGCTTTAGCAGGATCACTGCCTGAAGAGGTGTGGACTGGATCCAAAGTAGATCTTAGTCACCTTCGGGTCTTTGGCTGCGTTGCATATTTTCTGAATCCATCACAGAAGCGAACAAAGTTAGATCCTAAAGGGAAAATTTCTATTTTTGTAGGTTATAGTGAGACATGCAAGGGCTATAGATTGTGTGAGCCAGCCAAACCTAGTACTGTGATACTATCTCGTAGTGTGGCATTTATAGAGAATAAGTTTTATTATAAAAATGGACTTAATGATGACATTAAATTTTGTTCAATTAATGATCATTTCAATTATATTAATTTTGAGCCAATTGATAATCTTAATGATAATGATTATTCTTCAAATAATAATTATATGTCTAATAATGTTTCAGACGGAGGGAACGAGGATCGAGGCGGCATTCTGAGCGAGGATGCAGTCGACTCTGGCGGCGAGTCTGCTGATGACGGACGCGAGCAGCGTCTGACGTCGTCTGGCCAGGCGTCACTTGGAGGGGAAGCGGTAACTACTGATAATGAAGTTACAATGCAATGGTCTGGTCGTCCTGTTCGCATGAAACGTCCTCCACAAAGGTATGGGGACTATGATTACTCAATGTTGACTCAACATGCTTCATTCGAGGAACCAATGTCATATGATGAGGCTATTGCATCACCATATCGTGAAGATTGGATTGCTGCAATGCAAACTGAGTATGACTCGTTGGTTTCGAATAAAGTATGGAAATTGGTGGAGAGACCTACTAACATAAATATTATAAAGAACAAATGGGTGTTCAAACAAAAGCATGATGTTGATGGAAGGTTTGATAAGTATAAAGCCAGACTTGTTGCCAAGGGTTTTACGCAAAAACGGGGAATAGATTACAATGATACTTTTTCTCCTGTAGTGCGTCATTCTTCCATGCGCATTTTATTTTCATTGGCTAATGATATGGACCTAGAAATTGACCATCTCGATGTAGCAACTGCATTCTTAAATGGTAATCTTAATGAGGTTATATACATGGAGCAACCAACAGGCTTTTTAACTGAAGATTCTGATAAGGTTTGCTTATTACATAAGAGCATTTATGGCTTGAAACAAGCAAGTAAAATGTGGAACGAAAAGGTAAATTCAGTGCTTATTAGTAATGGTTTCAAGCAGTCTCTGTGTGAACCATGTATATATACCAAAAAGTCTGATAGTGATTTTGTCATCATAGCTCTTTATGTGGACGATTTTTATTTATTTTATTCTAAAAATAGCACAGTTAAAGTTAAATTGCTAAATGTTTTAGAGAAAGAGTTTAATGTAAAGAATCTGGGTCCATTGAAGAACTGTCTTGGCATTAGGGTCACTAGAGATAGAGCCAAAGGTACTTTATGTCTCGATCAGACTGAATATATTAAGAAATTGTTAATAAGATTTAATATGCAGGACTGTAAACCTGTAGCTACACCTATGGCTTTAAATTGTAAGCTAACTGTACCTGAAAATGAAAGTGCCTGTATCCAGGATGAGAGTTATAACTATAGACAGCTTATAGGTAGTCTGATGTACTTATCTGTATGTACTAGACCAGACATAACTTTCGCGTGTAGCCAGTTAAGTCAGTTTAATAATAACTTTGACAGGTCTCATTGGATTGCGGCTAAACGTATTCTTAGGTATTTAGCTGGTACAATTAATTGCTCTTTATATTATATAAAAGGTATTAATTGCGATTTAAATGCATATACCGACGCCGACTGGGGCAATGACCAGAATGATCGTAAGTCATTTACTGGTTTTGTAATTAAGTTAGGTAATAATACTGTAAATTGGGAATCACGTAAACAACGATGTATTGCACTTTCTAGTACAGAGGCAGAATACCTAGCTCTAGGTGATGTGTGTAAGGACATTTGTTTTGTTAAGAATTTGCTTACTGAATTAATAGATAAGAAAGTCTCTTGTACCGTTTACAATGACAATCAGAGTGCACAAAAGCTCTTAGAATGTAAAGAATTCTGTCATAAACGGACAAAACATATAGATATAAGGTATCACTTTGTTAAAGACTTAGTTAAAAGTGACTCTATCATTGTTAAATACCTTTCAACTGACAAAATGATTGCTGATGTTTTGACTAAGCCTTTGTGTGCACAAAAACATTGTAACTTCATTGAGAGTATGAATATCCGAATGATGTCTATTGACTCTACATCTAAATAGTAGATGATTATTTTGTTTTGTATAACTGACTTGTCTCTACATAGTAGAATTAGATGTTTGTTTTGCTTTTCATTTGGATAACGCCTATGGTCTCTACATAGTAGATATGTATAGTGACTTGATGTATTAGTAATACAGTTTGTTTTTAAACTTGTATAAATACTGTAAGGCATAAGGGGAAGTGTTAAGTAATGTGTGTGTATGCCTTAAGTAGTTTATTTGACTCTAGCAACATTGTTTCTGAACATACGCCCTTCCGGCGCTAAGCTGTTAGCTCTTTCCTCTTTTTACAACGACCGTCGCCATGGCCGGACCGTATATTTTTTACTTTATACATATGTAAGTCTTTTTTCCTTACATCGACCTTATATACAATATATACAAAAGTATTATGAAGTAGCGCTGTTTGTTTTCTCGCCCTGTGCCTCTCTCCGTTCAAGTTCCACTCCAAATACGTTCCACAAAATCTAAGACTAGTTTCATCTGTTTCATATAAATCCAATGACACAGATTAAAAAAAATACAAAATTAATGCCTTGACCCTTAAATGAAAGTCAATTCAAATTAGCAACATTAAAGGTCTAAAATTGAATGTCTTGACAAGGTTGTCAAATGGTTTAAGGGTTAAATTGGGCACGGATCCGTGTCTTAAGCATACGAGGGGTTAAGGAATAAAATAAAATAAATAAATAAAATAAATATTAGGGGACAATGTAACACAAATCGACCTAGTCCCAAACTAAGCAAAGCTTGTACTATGGGTACTAGACGACGATAAACATACTTATATAGATAAATAAATACTTAAATACATAGAAAACATCCATAACTCAGGAACAAATATTCGTGCTCATCACACAAATAAATGCCCTTACCGGGATTTGATTCCAGGACCTATTGCTTCGTAGGCAGGGTCACTACCAACTAGGCTAAAGCGGTCGTTAAAAAGGAATAAAGATTCAAATAAATAAATAAATTGGCAACCGTGGTTGCACAAAGCATGTGAGTGGTTAATAGACGGTAAAGATATCCGACACATTATATTGTAGATACAATCTATCCTATCCCATTCAATATCCCATTTCGCACTAACAATTGAATGGATAAATATCAAACTCCAATATGTCTGCAATAAATTACACGTGCTCCTTATAATGATGAAAATAAGGATTATATCTCCATGTAATTTATTGTGTACATATTTGAGTTTGATATTTTTCAGCTCAACTCAATTCATAAACGTGAAAGTTTTATGGAAGTCTTATAGATAAAACATTAAAATTTAAACATTAAAAACACAAAATAAATGCGAATTCAAATTTATTGCAGACTAATGACAAGGGGCGATATGTAGGTACATAGCAAAAATCAAACGTCGATCCCTATTGACCATTGCGCTTTATCGACTACCGATGATTAATTGTCACTTAGCACGACATGTTTTAGGTAATGAAATTAAACCTGTAATAGGGGAGGCCCTGCAGTGGGACACTAGGCTAAAAAAAACAACGGGTTGCACGGGAGTGCTGGCAGAAGTGAATACTTGAACATTAAAGCTGGGAATACACATGCCCGTAGCTTGCACACTAGCATACCAGCACCTTGCACGTGCCAGCTACTGTCATGTGTATACGCTAACTGGCATGCCTGTAACTGGCACGCCGTGGCATGCAAGTAGCTAGCACAACATTTGATTTACTTGCATGCCTGTTGGAGGAGGGGACGCGGGGGGTTGCCGAACTGTCACGTGTGAACAGACGCGACAGCTACGGGCATGCCAGTAAACAAGCAAGGGCACAACTGGCATGCCAGTATTACTTGCAAATGTATCCGCAGTGTGCCAGTTACTCGTACATGCCTGTAACTTTCATGCCAGCTACTTTCCCGGTTTACAGGCATGTGTATTCCCAGCTTAACGTTGTGCCGTCTTACGAATTTTCGATCAGGGTCACGTGTCCTGATACGAGTTTAACATTTTTTACCCATCCCAAAAAGTGCACAACGCCACTAAAGAAGCTTTCACTTCAAAAATAGATCTATGTGTATGAAGGTTAACAAAATAATAAAGTAATGAAACAGTAACTAAGTAGTTCTACTTTATTACAATCTTATATATAAACCAAGCCATAACCAAGAATAATAATTTTGACATATTTATACTTAGATAAAAATATTGCATGAAACATTTTAGTAGGTACCTAATTTTTATATTTGCATGCTGTATGAATGCAGCGAAAAAGATGGAACAATATAACTAACATAATAATAAGACATGTAACTAACCCTTTTTCTGCAAATAAAGAATATCTTATCTTATAAAAATCTCGTGTCACGGTGTTTGTTACCGAACTCCTCCGAAACGGCTTGACCGATTCTTATGAAACCTTTTTGTCTGTATTCGGTAGGTCTGAGAATAGGTCGTAGGCTATTTTTTATTCCCCTCCCCCCCCCCCCCCCATTCTTCGCGGACGGAGTCGCGGGCAACAGCTAATTTATATATAAAACCAAAACGGAAATGATTAACAGTATTACTGACAAATATAATTACCAAAATTATAGATTTATAAGACAGTAGCTCGTTTTATTTCGTTACAATTTGAATACAAAAAAAAAACGGAAATGTGAGGTAATCAGTAGAATTCCCATGTCTAATTTAACCCTTGTCCAGGCCCCGTCTATTTAGGTACGCGAGACAGCAAAATTAATCACTGTGTTGCATTGTTTACCCATGCAGGATTAATTAAAAGTGAATCATACTTTAAACAAATTCAATTAATTTTCTACCATATTGACTCAAGGCTCGGATTTTTCATTGCATGGTAAGATGAAAGAAAACTATAGAGTCGATATTAAAACTAACATTTAACTCATATTCATACTCATACTCACTCATTTTCTTAGTCCCGTAATAGGTACTTTTATCCCTTTATCAGGCTGACAGATCGAAAATGTCAATCGAAAGTTAATCTGACTTACTTAATGTAATTTTTCTGTAGTATGATGTGGGAAGTCTTAAATATACCTACTACTCTAAATTCCGTTCTACAGATTTCAACCAATATAGAACCTGTTTTTCTCTAGAAAATATGGAAAATTTTAGAATTGTAATTTTTAAAATGGACCACACACACGCTATACCTTGTCAAGATTTTGAAGCACCCATTCCTGTATTTAGGTACCTACATGCCCTATGGATATTACAAACTAGGAGCTTTCTTAATGTAATTTTTTTATTTGAAATATACAGGGTGTTTGGTAGCTACGTACAAAACTTTAAGGGGGTGATAGCCGAGGTATTTTTGAACATTTTTAGCCATATATGTCTTAGCCGAAATATGATATTTTTTTTAAATTGAACTTAGGAATTTTAGAAAAATACCCAGAATTTGATAGTCACGAGTCAATATTGCCCCAATGAGCGTTAATTTGGAAACCAAATCTTTTATTTCGGATAGTTTAATGTGTATTGGACCAAATGAAATAATTTTTAAGTGTCTTTCTTGCCACAAAAACAAAATGGAGGCATTCGAAATTACTAAAAATGTCTTAAGTTGGACAGAGTCATTTTTCTGTACCATAAAAAAAAAATAAAAAAAAATCCTTGAAATGTTCAAACATTTTTAGAAAAATGCCTGTTTATTGTTCTTTCTTTTAAGGTATCACTCATTGACATTGCTTGCTAAATCTGAGATAAAAAGTAAAAACCAAACTCAGGGAGCACTCGCTAAGATTGCACTAGTCTTGAAATTTAACTAGTAAATAGCATGTGAAAAGGACAAGTCTGCATCATTTTTCTGTGCCATATTTAAAATTTCCAAATTAACGCTCATTGGGGCAATATTGACTCGTGACTATCAAATTCTGGGTATTTTCCTAAAATTTCCAAGTCTTCAATTTAAAAAAAAAAACAAATTTCGGCTAAGACATACATATATGGCTAAAAATGTTCAAAAATACCTCGGCTGTCACCCCCTTAAAGCTTTGCACGTAGCTACCAAACACCCTGTATATATTTTAATTCAATTCAAATTATTTATTTCATTTACTAGTTAATTTCGGTATTAATTAAATAATGAGTATGAATACGAGTTAAATTTTAGCTTTAATATCGACTCCATAGTTTTCTTTTATCTTACCATGCGACTAAAAATCCGAGCCTTGTTGTAAAGGGAGCAAGGTCGAATCTTTGTATAGATTTATGTGGTCACTATATGCACTAAGCCTGGAAATGGGTTAATTTACCTTTGTGAAACATGTCCTGCTAAGTGACAATTAATCATCCATAGTCGATGAAACACAATGGTCAATCCGTCTTGACATTCGATTTTTTAGTAACGTTTGGTAACCAAAATTTCGTAACTGGTTACAGAATGGTGACGTTTCGAAACTGGTTAAATGATTTGGGTTACGAAACGGTACTAAAGGGATTGAAAAGTCCATTAAACGGAACGAATACTCGGATGGTGTTCTGCTCTCCCGCTCCCACACGCTTCGGACATCATAATGGTGTTTCTCTTACCTGGAAAAAAATATTCTTAAAGTGTTATGGTCTTATTTAGGGTTCCCTACCCCAAGGGTGACAAATGAAACCCTATTAATGTCGCTACCCTGTGTCCGTCCGTCTGTTCGTCACAAGGTTGTATCTCAAGAACTGTAATACATAAACAGATGAAATTTGTGTACAACTTGCTGCCCGCCCCGACTTCTCACGGGTGTACCACTAATTTAAAAAAAATCCTTCTTACAAACCTTCGCTCGCCCAATAGTTACTAGCACAACAAACAAGAATTAGACAAATAGGTGCAGCCGTTCTGAAATTATACGCGAATATTTCTGCCGTTAATTTTTCATCACCATCATTTCAGCCGAAAGACGTCGAATGCTGAACAAGCCAAGCTTGCCAAACAGATCGGTCCTGTGCCATCCGCATCCAACGCGTTCAAGCAACCTTAATCAGGTCGTCGCTCCATCTTCTTGGAGGCCTACCTACACTGCGTCTTCCGGTCCGTGGACGCCACTCTAGAAACCTTTGGCGCCATCGGATTCAGTTCTACGAGCGATGTGCCCTGCCCATTGCCAATGAGTCTGGCGATTCTTCGAGCTATGTCGATGACTTTTAGTTCTTGCGCGATTTCATCATTTCTAATGCGATCCCGTAGAGAAACTCCGAGCATAGCACCTCCGAGCATAGCCCCTCCGAGCATAGCCCTCTGCATCGCCCTCTGTGTAACCTTTGGCTTCCTTATGAGGCCCATCGTTAGCGGCCACATCTCAGTGCCTTATGCCATCATCACTGGCAACACACACTGGTCAAAGACTTTTGACTATATCAAAATTGAAGGACGACACAATCAACTATATAAAAAGGTCCCACAATGTAACAATATTGGTTGTTTCACGCGAGCCATGACCAAACGACAGCCACATTGATACCATAAGACGTGGTCGAGCGCATATTATGTATTGAAATGAATAGAATGTTTTAATGTTTTAACTCTGCGAAGTGGTGTGGCTGTAGCACGTGTGAAATAACCATTATATAGAAAGTTAAGTTGTATTTATCAGCCGAGCTTAGAAACTTCAACAGCGCGATGCAGGTTGTAGCAGTTTCGTTATAATAATATGACGACTAGATGGCGCTAGGAGTCGCTGCAGTGTTATAAAGTTAAGTATAACAAAAAAAGTGCAAAGCAAAAAATCTAAGATTATTTAAAAGCGAAAAAGTTTTTCGGGTGCGGGTTCAATTGGTAGAACACCCGTTGGGGCGCATACCCAGGAGACGTGGGTTCGAATCCCACCGGCGCACCCGAAAAACTTTTTCGCTTTTTTTCGCTTTTAAATAATTTAAGAAATTAGTTGTTAAGATTAAATAAAAAGTTTGTTAGATCAATTTACCAGAATCGTTATTACTTAGTAGCAAAATTTCCATTCGTATTTTTTCCCAAATGCTTTTTTTCTCACTATGTTGTTTTACTGAAGATTATTTTCACAATCGCGTTTTTTCGTAATTTTTTTCGACACAGAAACATAGGTAGGACATTAGGTCATGTTAAGTTTGCATCGGCCCGAAGGGCCAAAAGTACACAGAAGAAGGAGCTCCGCATGAGCGGACCTCCGTCGACCCTGTTTCTGTGTCAATTTAAATTGGGAAAAAACGCGATTGTGAAAATAAGCTTCAGTAAAAAAAACCATAGGTAGTGAAAAAAAGCATCTGGGAAAAAATGCGAACGGAAATTTTGCTACTAACTTGATCTAACAAGGTTTACTCTATTGTTGGAATTGGTCTAATACGCTTCGACTTGAGTACCACCTCCTTTGATCAATTATAACTGAAGATACACATTGCCGAACAAAATCCCCTTCAAAAAATGTCCGAACTTTTTTATTTGTTTGCATAACAATTAAAATCATCACCTACACAGAAATTTGAACCTAGTCTTTACTTCATTACAGTCGAATTTCGGTTGACACGTGACAGCTAAACTTGACAATTTCACGCAACGTTCTGAGAAAAAAGAAGGCCACTTTATCAAAGTGGCGCTCATTTGGCTCGGACATTTTCGGGCGCGCGACTGTGGATCTACAGTTATAATTGATCAAAGACCTCCTCCGTTTTTTTCGTCGGTTGAAAATGAATGGCGCAGAGACCTCTCATGAGTGTGGCGATATTTTTGCCAAAATCTTTTTTTCCAGGTAGCAATCTTTCCATTCGCAAAATTTACCAATCCTAATTTTATTCTGTATAATATTTACTGTACTTTTTATCAGTAGTTCAGAAATAATTCCATTGGCATAATTTCCCAATCTTTATTTCTCTGAATAGTTATTACTCCCCTTTTTTTTTCAAAGTTCTTTTTCTGATTGTTTAATTTCCTATTTCTATCTGGAAAAAACGATTTTCGGAAAAATATCGCCATACTCCTCTCTATAGCGAAACGAAAAAGGTACGCGACATTGGGTGGTCATCGACAGCCCTGTATATTTAATCGTCCCTAGACGCAGGATGTAGCAGTTTCTCTATATGACGAGACGACTAGATGGCGCCAGGAGTAGCGACAATTACTACCTGTTAAAAATAAAAAACTTTTCATAAACAAAAGTATCAAAGTACTCACTGTGAAATTCCATCATTCGTAATAAAAACGGGGGCACAACAGTGTTCTTTATTTTATCTCTAACAAATTTAATCCTGAAACAAAAAGTTTAATTTATTCATTCGCTTTAAACAACACTAGCTTTTGCCTTCGTATTAAAGCTTCTTCATCTCTTTCATTGAAAAATGCAAAAATCTGGCAAAGCAACCTCCAAAAATCCATCATCATCCGATGGTTCACCCATGATGATACCGATGTATCATTTAGTGAATATATTATAAATCCCGTTTTTTCCTTACAATACAATACAATACAAATGTTCTTTATTGAACACCAAAAACAGGAGAAAAAAATAATTACCTACTTGCAAACCAAATTGGAAAAATAGTAATCATAGTCATGGGAAAAAGGGTCACTTTGAATCGAATATATAAATCCCGTTTATTCGCTATCCCGTGGGAATTTCAACTTATCCGTCCTTATTCCTGAGGAAAAAACTACAATCGAAATGATAGCTTTATCCCATTTTCTGAATTCGGTTAAAACCAAATGTGAGTACAACATGGACTTATCACTTAAAAAGATCTCGTTTCTATGTCCCCTATGTCATAACATAATCTTAGATATGCCTGTCTGTCTATATATATTTGGGTGAATCAACTTTTTTGTGTTGTTTACTATGTCCCGGTTGTTCAAGTGACATCTTCATGATGTTTTATGCAAAAATGCTTGGCAAGATTGTTTTTGGAGTCTTTTTATACTTTTTTTTTCAACTCCGAATTTTTTACTTTTACGGTCATCCCGTGAAAATCCATAAACAAAAGTAAAAAAATTTGGAGTTGAAAAAATAAATAATACAAAAAGACTCCAAAAAAAAACAATCTTAATAAGATTGTTTAAAAAGTGACATCTCTTGGTCTTGGTTGGGTGAGCGCCTAAGCGGTTAGTTCCTAGTGTTGACGTCTCTCGTTGAGAGCATTTAACATGGATGTCGTTAGGTATCGCTGCAAAAATGATTAAACAAACTGAGATGTGTGTGTGTGTGTGTGTGTGTGTGTGTGTGTGTGTGTGTGTGTGTGTGTGTGTGTGTGTGTGTGTGTGTGTGTGTGTGTGTGTGTGTGTGTGTGTGTGTGTGTGTGTGTGTGTGTGTGTGTGTGTGTGTGTGTGTGTGTGTGTGTGTGTGTGTGTGTGTGTGTGTGTGTGTGTGTGTGTGTGTGTGTGTGTGTGTGTGTGTGTGTGTGTGTGTGTGTGTGTGTGTGTGTGTGTGTGTGTGTGTGTGTGTGCATAGGAAAAAAATTGTGTCTAAGCCCCGACAGTGGTGGTGTAGGAGTTTAGCACGCAGCACAGAATGCTGAGGACCTGGGTTCGATTCCCAGCGCTGGTCTATTTCCTGGGTTTTTCTGTGCATCCATGTTTCAGTTTGTATTTAGTATATATAAAAATGCTTGGGTTATCCAAGAGACAAAATTTGTGTAACCATAACCACGGGTGGCAAGTAAAAGTTGATTCACCCATTTGCATGAGACACTCACTCGCTTTTCGTGGGCCCAGCGGATCGCATAGCCTGTTCTCTCATACACCTGTAGCTGTGGGACATTTTACAATGCTTGCACCTGAAAAATAAAAACAGAAACATTTGCAATCTTAGAATTTGGCTCAAAAAGCCGGCCAAGAGCGTGTCGGACGCTGGCAACCTGGGCAACCTGGGTTCCGCAACCATTACGACGTGTACTATCTGTATTCAAGTCATATTTTTCTAAGGATTTTGTATTTTGTACAGAACTTCCTAAGTAGGTATATTTTATAGGCCAGGCTGCTATTTACTCTTAAATACTACTTACTACTACTTACTAACCCCTCAAAAAATATAACAGTTAGAATCGAGCATGTGAATAAATGGATATATCGGTGGCTGAATTCAAAGTCCAGAAAATGCGAAATACGTATAATAAAAATCAAATTGATGTGGTCGTTACAGAGGTCGTAGTGCAAGTCAAGATGACATGACATTTTTTAACTATTATAGGAAACGCCTAGAGAAATGGCGAAGGCAACACACACGGTGACGATGATTGCTGTGATCCCTTTGAAAGGCTTAAAGCTCAGACACTAACAAAAATTTGAACTTCCAACTTTAATTTCCACTTTACGTCTATGGGAGGATTGGGAGGTACCCTAAAAAAATTATTTTTAACACTTTGTCGGGGTATTTACACGTAATATCCATGCAAAATTACAGCTTTCTAGCACTAATAGTCTCTGCGCTAAGCCGCGGACGTATGGACGGACAGACAGACAGACATGACGTTCCGTTTGCCCTTTTGGCTCCGGAACCCTAAAAAAGGAAAGTCTCCTTTACATACAATGTTCTATTTCCAATATTATTATTTTTACCGCGTAACCTAAAGTCCTAACTCACGCTTCTTTCTCTAGGTTGCCTAATGAAAATGTTCCCACCACGCTACTGCCGTCAAAGTAACTTTTCCCCATAAAACTTACTTATTCAATTCTCTAACTCTCCTTGTAGATTCCAGCCTGCAAATATAAAGATCAGTGAGGTATTTCGTCAATAAAATATTTTAATATTTAAACGAGTGAACTACGAGAAATTCATCATCATCTCATTTATATCTGCCCATACACGTCCATCTACTGTGCCCAGACCTCCTCCCAGAATGAGAGCTCTTGGACTATACTTATTGTTCCCACGCGGGCTTAGTTAGTTAACACATATTAAATTAAATTAAATTTATCACTATTATTATTATTTATTAAATTGATTCAATTTTATTTAAGAACAAACATAATATTGGTATACAAATAAATAAAAAACTATGTCAATATATATTGATTAATTTTTTACGTAGCCTTAATTATCTGAAAATAAATAGTTATTTATTATCATTATTAACTTTTATTACATAATTAAATAGCAGATATCCTCACGATATTTTCGTGGTAAATTTCAATTGTAATTTCGCACACCAATTCTGAAAAAATTCACAAACCCTCATTGCGAATACCTGTAAAGTTTGTACTCACCATCCTAATCGGTACGGCATATTTCTTTTATTGATCGTAGAATATAGTCTCTTCACACCACTCCCTGGAACATGTAGCACAATTTTAATTTATTTTTAACACCTTTTCATAGATACATTATCTCCAGCCTATAAACCTCCCACTGCAGGGCACAGGCCTCCACTCAGAATGTGATAGCTAGAGGCCGGAATTATAGTTGCACTTTTGAGCAGTCATAGGAACTTCTCATTTATAGACTTCTGGGGCCTGTTGCACAACAAAGTACAATTACTAATATTACAAGCGGAACTCTCGCTTCAGTTATATAAACTAGAAAGGGAGTTCCGCTTGTAATATAAGTTGTTTGTTTGTTGTTGTTATATCGATACATTATAGAACACAACATATTAAAGAAGATTAAAAGCAAAGGTAAACAGGTGATTTTATCGCTAAAAAGCGATCTCTTTCAGATAACTTTTGAGTAGTTGAGAATCTAAACTAGAGCTATATTTTAAGGAACAATAAAATATTATTATTAGGAATAATAAAACAGGAATGTTTAAAATTTCCAACAGTTTCCAAAGTTTCCAAAGGTTATCTCGAAGAAATCGCTCATTCGCAATAAGACTACCTGTTGTTTACTCGTACCTATACTTTAAATGTTGTATTCTGTATTTATACGGTGATAGCAATTGGTCAGGATACGAAGAGCTGTTGCATCGACTGATTTGGCTATCGTTATAGTAACTTGATGCGCACGCTAGTTAAAAAAGCTTATAAATGACAACTTACGATGATGGTCCACGATGTCTTCTTGGAAAAATGATTTTATTCGAGTAAACAATGGGCTGTAACGCATAAAAAGAACTCTTTACATAAGCGTAGAACATAACTGGCTTATGTAAGTAAGTACATTATTATTATTATTGAAGAAAATGGGCAAAGGAAGGACATGAGGCCGCTGTAAGAGTTAGTTGAATTGGTAAAAGTCAGTTAAGAATAAGAATAAGAATAATTTATTAAGAAAGTACAAGCTTCAACACAAACATTGCAATATGGTTAGGTAACAGTGGAGAATACCATTAATTGTAAGCATACAGCAGATTAGAGATGTACTTGACAGCGTTATTCAGGATGTATTACAATGGCTCCTACACTAGTAGGCGTAGCCTGTCTTGTAGGCAACCAAAACAAATTATGTGTTGCCAAAATAAAGACGCGAAAAATCAATAACTTACATAAAACTATTTAACGTTTAAAACTAATAATTAATGTGACATGTTTACTTATATTACAGATTATTTTAAAAGGTTATAAAAGATACAATTCAGTTACTACTTACAGTTAACTTGTGTGTTGTGAGCATGTGCGAGTATGTGTGTGTGTATGTGTGTGTGTCTGTGTGTGTGTGTGTGTGTGTTCGCGCGCGCGCGTGTGCGTGAGTGTGTGTGTGTGTGTATGCGTCCATGCGATTACCATGTCTACCATTCATTATCTGTTTATTTTATTATTTTTAGAATATCCTCTATATCGTCATAGCTCAGTGCAGTTAGCCACTTTTTTACTTTATGTTTCAGTTCTTTGACCGAGCATTCTTTCAAAGCTAATTTAGAGTTGACCCTATTATATACAGAGGGGTGAAGAGACGAAATGAATCTTATAGCAAAAGTTGTTTCATCATCATGATGGCTCAGGATAATTTCGCCCACAGTCCCGTTTCGTCACCTTCTTAAGAGGATACGATGCGCACTATTTCTCCATACAAACGTAGTCCCCAGTTTCCTCCCTGGATAATGGCTTTAGAGCCAAATTTTTTTTACTGTGTAATCTGTATCTACCATAGCTATGCCCCTATGTTTCGTTTTTTTCCATATTTCAATTAAGATAAGAAATATGAGCTTTCAAAAACTGAAAAAATTGCCCAATTTCAACGTCATTTTCAGACACTCATCAGAAAAGAATCCGTCATAAAAACAAAAAAAAAGAAAACATAGGGGCATAGCTAAATCTATCCTCTAATTATTTTTGAAAAAAATATTTGTATTGGTCCAGTTTTCGAGAAGAAAACAGGGGACTACGAAATGCTGTTTTGATCAATTTTACGCGCCTATTAACGGTCTGAGCTGCAGTTGTCCCGCTCTCGCTGTACTGACACGAAGGGGTTCGGGCGAGACAGCGACATTTCATTAAAATACCTATTTCTCAAAAGTCTCTCAGCCATCGCATCCTCTAAAATCGTCCACAGCGCCATGTCGTCAGCCTAAAATTCCTAAATCATCACCTTCCTAACTCATCCACTTTCTGATATCGCCAATATTCCATTTCGTTTACATTCCTATTTCGACTATTTTCGACCACAGTGCTAACGCGTCCACATTCTTTTACCGACCACAGTACTACGACTACGTGGTCACCAGAGCCAACTTATCACAGTCCTTTATCGACCACAGTGCTGCTGCTGCTTGATATAAATAGAAGTTGACAAGTTAGCACTGTAGTCGAAATAAGGCTGTTGACGAGTTGGTACTGTGGCCCACGTAGAAATGCGAACAAGACGTGAAAGTGATGATATAGAAATGTTGGCGAATCAGAACAATAGACCATAATATGACAATGAGAACGATTTAAGAAGGTGGTGAAAAATGGGTCCGTGGAAGAAAACGTCCTGAGCCATCATCTTTACCTACATATATTTTTTTCTGTTTTATGTTGCACCAATTATAATAAATTGATTTTTCGTATGATTAGCTAATACTATTGCTAAATATGATTTTTTCATAGGTGCTACTGATAGGTGTATTTACCATTACAAATGGGTGAATCAATTTTTTCTTGCTACCCGTTGCTATGGTTACAAAAATTTTGTCTCGTGGAAAACCTAAGCATTTTTCTATGAAGATGTCAGTTGGACAACCGGGGACAGAGTGAACAACACAAAAAGTTAATTCAGTCAAATATTTGTTGGAAAGAGTCTTTGACATGTCAATGACATCTCCATTTTGATTCGTTTTCGCACTTGAGAAACCAAATAAAAACATAGTTATGAGCATACGATGTTGATCTTTTCCAATCAGGGGGCATTTCAGGAACCAATCAAAAACAGTTCGAGGCATATAATGGGATTAGAAAGAAAGATGTGAACTCACTCTTTCTTTTTATACTCTTTGGTCACGATGACGCTGATGAGGGAGCTTCGCATCAAAATCTTCTTTTTAACTGGAAAATTAATCAAATATATTATCTTATCTTAAGTATATTATTAACGCGAAAGTTTGTATGGATATATGGATGTCTGGAAACGGTATGACGGATTCTGATGAAATTTGGCACATAGATAGTTTATAACCTGGAAATTTGTGCAAAATAGTTTGGGACGTGATATTCTGGGAAAAGATTTTTACCAGAAATTAGTTATCCGCCTATCCTCCTGGGTATTTATAAAGCTAGGCTATCCCAAATGGTAAAATAAAAAAGTTTTCACTCACACAACTGGTACGGTAGTTTTATAAGGCTTCCGAGGTGGCGATCCAAAATGTGTCTGGAATCATCAAACAGAAATGAGTCAATCAGTCAATTAATTGTTTCTTGTCACAGAAAATTCTCAAGCTTACGAGACGTTTAACGCTTAAAACATTTGAGAACCCTGTCCAGACAATACAATACAATACAATACAATGACTCTTTATTGTACACCAGGAATAGTAAGCAATACAGAAAACAGGTACACAGAGAGAAAGATACAAGGTAAGCAATAGGCGGCCTTATCGCTTAAGAGCCATCTCTTCCAGGCAACCCTTTACCAGAAAGAAGGAAAGACTAGTTTACAGCAGGTGGTGCATCAACAGTGGATCAGAAAATTAAAACGCAACAAAAATAGTACATCTACTCATGCATATATAGTACTTACATTATAATAGGTACACGTCTAAAACAAATATAAGCAGTGGGATAAACAGACACATATAAATAAATAAACAAACTATAACAAAGCTAATTATTACAAGATGACAGATAGTACACCTTAAGACGCTGTCAACACCAACGTCGGCGCACACTGTCTATTTGTATCGGAGTAAACGAGATGCCGCTATTACTGGGCAGCCGGGTATATTGAAATTTATCGGGCAAATATTGAATTAAAAAAAAACTGTGGATTATTTGTAAAATATGACTCGTTAGCGGTTTAGGTATGAATATGTTGACTTCATGTTTTTAATTGCAGACGCATACGCCAAAAAAATAAAGACATAGAACCGTTTAATGATGATTTTAAGACCTATCTTTGCAATTATTTTCTATCGAGCCGATTTCGTCCAATTATGTATCGAGTTCGTCCACGGTCTTTGAAATATGATGAATATTAACATATAATTTTTTTGATGTGCTAGAACAAACAGTTTTTCTTAAAAAACTGTTTTAAATGACATCAATTTCAACAAAATTAGGTGTTGTCAGCCTCTTAAGCATAGATTTAAGATTGACAGAGATTTTGCCCGTCGTAAGTCAATCGGTAAGGCATTCCACAACCGAATATCCTGGACAGTATAAGAATAGACATAAAATTTGGAGTTAGAGAGAGGCACGGTAAGGAGAAAGTTCTGAGAGCATCGAATAGAAGTTACGTAGCTAAACCGCTCTTTGAGGTAGCGTAGCGAGGAGTCAGACATTCGATTTTGGACCGAAAATGTTGCCGATTTGAATCGTTTTGATTTCTGTTTGACGGCAAATACATATATTGCCGATATCGATTTAAGGGTTAACACGTTCGGTGCCAGTGACACAAGTCAGTGATCAAAAAATGTTTACTCCCATGCTGGCGACACGTATGCGTGTCAACAGGATTTATACTCCGATGTCAGTGACACTCATTCCTGAATACGATCATTCGGCCGACATAGCATAAAGGCCACCACAAACCGAAGCGCGCGGCGTACGCGGGGTGCCGACGGAGCGTGCCCAGCGCGTTCTAAAACAATGGACCTTAATATACAGTGACACACACTGGCAGCGCGGTGTAGTGTATATGTTTCAGTGTTATACAACGCTGCGGTCTGTAGTGGCCTTAAGGGCTTAGTGGAAAGTTAACTCGTTCGCTGTCCCCTGTCCACATACAAAATAATTTGACAAAGTCACACGTCTAAGTGTGCATCCATTTTGAAGTTTGTAACACCCCCCCCCCCCCCCCTCCTACCCCCCCTAAACCCTGAACTGACTAACCTACCTACCCATTTGTACGCCTATATATGTATCTACCTATAGTTCCTATGTATGGCTACCTACACCTATATGTATGTCTTTATATATATCTATATGTATGAGCCCTCACCTACCACACTACCTGAAATACCTAGTTGATTTACCTTGTTTACGTCACAAAATTGGCCAAGTGATCGTTAGCGGTCTTAGATAAGGAACCCACGTTGTGTCCGTAAAATAACCCTCGGAACTTTTAGTATGAATATGGGAAAGGAATTGATAGTCATATAATTTAAGTTTAGAATAAAGATATGTTTATGATGAATAAATGAAGATGTCAATTGCCTATAGTCTTATAATCTAGTTTATAATAGAGATATGTTAATGACGAATAAAGTGAAGATGATAATTTCCTATAGTCATAAGAGTCGTATGTCCATAGTCTATGATATGTTCATTAGGTAAAGGTATTTTATTTAGTGGCTGAGTCTAGAGACCCATGACTCCCCGTCTCTAGAGATGGCTCCCGTCATCCAGACTTGGACAAGCCTCTCCCACTGGCTTAGAAGAAGCATACTACCTTATTCCTTGTTTAGGTAATAAGAACATAACATTATATTAATTAAGAGGGTATTCAAAGGGAAGTTAGTTACAGCCTGTGGCCGTTCTTGGATCCAACCTGTGATCACATTGCCTCTGCAATAGCTTAGCCGAACTTCAGTAGTAAATGTAGACTTCGATGGTTTATCATAATGACTAATGAGCAGTTACCAGATCCTTTGGTACCGGTAAACCACTAACTTGCATCTGCCTCAGTTATAGTCAGAATGACGGTTTGTAAATATAGAGTTTGGTAAGACTTTTACCTTTTAGATTTAGTAAGTATAACTAGCCACTACAGGACCAGATGATCCAAGGTTATTTCACCAGGGACGACCGCCGACTTCAAAGGAGATTCTACTTTCCAGCAAATAAATATTCATAGTGAGTTTGTTGAGTTTTATTTTGACTCACTCAATAGCAGCTACCAGCGTTTGTAATGTAGGACATATGGATGAGAGCAAACCCTGAAATCTTCCATCCGTCGGTAAGTACTAGATGTAGTCAAAGTCAAAAGTCAGTCATAGAAATATTAAAGTCTCAAGACTCCCATAATTAGATCTACGAATGTAACCCTTTCCCACCACACAAGATAGTATAATAAAGAACTGCAGTATTTAGATAATAGTATTAAGTAAGTCAGATGGCATAGCATTGCCCTCCAACATCAAATAGTATAATGATGAACAGTAGGTAATATTTGGTTAATGATAATAATACCTATTCCCGAAAAACCTATCCTAACAGCTAAACTAACCTTCTATTCTACACGACATTGGCAAGCTAGGAATCCGGATCCCACATTTATAATTACCGCGGGGCCCCTCTCCAACTGATAAGAGAGGGCCTATCCTAAGCTAATGCCTACGTTGAGTGGGTTGGCTCAAGACTTACTTTCTATACCCGTGTGCTACTGGTACCCTTCTGAGGGGATTGGGATAGAAGAATACCAGTGTGTAATATATATATAAATAGATAAGCGGACTAGGTAGATGATGAGGTTGAAACACCGGTTATGGCGCTCCAAACCCTTCAACACCCAGGGAGAACTTAGGTCCGACTCTTGAGTTATAATACAGACCCCCACCCATCTCCAAGAGGTGGTAAATTTACACTAAAACGCCTCCGAGATGGGCTAATCGGTACGTTAACACCGCAAGGTTTCGGGACTATCCCTTCTCAAAGTCCAGCTATTACTTCAGCTGATGCTCGAATAGGTTCTCCAACACTAACACAACCTAGCCTCTACACTGACCTCACAAAATCCACTAAACCCCAATTTAACTATCTCCCAACTATGTAATTATCCAAGCAATGAGCATTCCATCATCATGTCTTGGCAATAAATACGCAAAGCCAGATAACCACACTAAACCCCTCCCCATTAACTATCACAAGAAACTAACAAATAAACTCCCATACGAAATTCCCGCAAAATCCCGCTACCCCATCTTAACTAACATCAACTATGTAATTATCCGTCAATGAATATTCCATCACCATATTTGGCAATAAATACACAAAGCCGGGCAATCACACAAACCCCCATTAACTAACACAAGAAACATTTAAACACCCAATAAAAGAAACACGATAAAAGAAAACACAAGAGAAAACACAATAAAGTAAGAGAAAATACGGTAAAAGTCACGATAAAAATGATACCTCAAACACACTAGGAGAACCGTCTTCGAACCCGTAGCAAAATAAAGACTTCCCTATCCATCGTCTCGCTCCTTTTTATACCAAAATAGTAGCTTGTTTTTCCATACTGGCCACCCCGACCATGATAGCCGGAATGTCCCCCCGGACCACCGCTGCCGCATGGAACGTTTTGGCCGTTTGGACCGCTTAGGCCGAGAAATTGCTTTGAAAACCTCGTATCTCGACCCGTCAACAGCCGTTGAAGGTTACACGTGTCTCGTACATTGACCTCTCATGGTCGGTAGGTGCTGTCAGTGATTTTATTTGAATATTTAGTAATGAAATATTTTATCATCGTCATCATCATCATTTCCACATCCTATACACGCCTTATACAGGCCTCCTATTACAATGAAAGAGTTGATATGGAGGTGATTAGTTTGTTTTTGTTAAATTAACAATTAAACCACCCTATTTGTGTATGGAATAATTTTATTTCGCAAAGTTAAATTATGTTCACATAAGATGGAACATTACAGATTGAGGTCTGTAAGGTTACAAGTTGTCTTTGAAGTTGTGAACTCATTGTGCACGGACTCCTGAAAAAAGCTTCATGAATCCACATCCTTTTAAATAATTTATTGAATCAGGCGTTACTTTGCGGAGGTCCATATTAATGAACTAAAACAATTACTTTGCTCACCCGCGACCTCTTTAGTACATCCTTTTAAGTAACTCGAGGGCATAAATATCTATAGTCATCGCGTCAAATACATGCAAACGCCAACCTTATGATCAGTGACAGAGGCGTATAGATATTTTCAGAGGTCTTGGTAACGTACATAATATTTATGACTATAGGTACCTTGTTTATGAAGACCAAAGAATATTACCCTTTTGTGCGGTGAAGGCATAGTTGGCAGACTGAGTCAGTCCACGCCGCGTCGCTCTCGCTGTTTGAGCTCCCTAAATTTAGATCTACAAGAAATAAGTTCTTGTTAAGACTATCATTTTTAATAGAAGTTTTTTTTGCTGGCTGAACTTCTCCGGGTTAAAGGGCAAAACGGAGTATTTCGTCTAAAAAAAGAGCAAAACACAACTAATAAAAAAATGCTGATTCGAAAAAATAGCAGAGATAGGTAGTCGGTTTTGCCACAACTTAGCCCCAAAGTAAGCAAAGCTTATGTTATGTGTACAAGGTAACGGATATACGCACTTAAATAGATATTAAAAATCCAAGACTCGAGCACAAACGTTCGTATTTTTCACACAAATATCTGCCTCGACCGGGAATCGAACCCGGACCCCTCCAGCTTCTTAGTCGGTTCTCTAACCACTAGGCCATCCGGTCATCAAACCTGGCGACTCATGATTGACTAATCATCAATCATTAACGACATATCCGTACTTAACAATTTCGAATTCAATCCCATAACAAAAAGTTGACAAAGTAAGTTTTTATAAAAATTTCACTTTTTATTCAAACTTTTTTGCTGTAAATTTCATATCGATCCACTGGAAGTGGGTTAAAATGTACTTGCAAGATTTGTCCCAAACAAATTGAATTAAAGTTAAATAAAAGCTTGTAAGAGAGAGAAAAACAACTTAACTGTCTACAAGTCTGACATTCCTTGACTTTAATGGGTTTCGCGGGTAAGACTAGTCTAATATATAAAAATCTCGTGTCACGGTGTTTGTTATCGAACTCCTCCGAAACGATTTTATGAACTTTTTTCTCTGTAATCGGTAGGTCTGAGAATATGTCGTAGGCTACTATTCTTCGCGGAAAGAGTCGCGGGCAACAGCTAGTCTAATATATAAAAATCTCGTGTCACGATGTTTGTTATCGAACTCCTCCGAAACAGCTTGACCGATTTTTATGAAACTTTTTTTGTCTGTATTTGGTAGGCCTGAGAATAGGTCGTAGGCTTAGATTATTTATACACTAGATAGAATGTCAGTAGCAAGCACTGCGATACAAAACGTCCAAAAACCGATTTGACAGCAACGTTTACGATCGCGTTACGTCATTCAGACTGAAGGAGGCCAATGACATATAAGCCAACTGTTGACTTATATTAATCCGGACGTTTTCATGCCGCCTAAGCTCTATCTAGTGTATAAATAATCTAAGGTCGTTCGTAGGCTATATTATATTTTATACCCCTATTCTTCGCGGACGGAGTCGCGGGCAACAGCTAGTAACTTTATAAAACTGAATTAACCCACCTGTAGGTCGATTTAGTTCCGACACAGTAGATGGCTCTGTAGTTCCACTAATCCGCCGCATTCTAGTTCTAAAAAGCACATAAATACATAATTATAATTAAGAGATTTACGTTTAATTTATTGAATCAGGAGTTACCTACTTTGCGGAGGTCTATATCAATGAACTGAAACAATTAATTTGCTCGCCAATGACCTTATGACTCCTCCCTTCCTTAGGTCGCAGGTGAGCAAAGTATTTGGTTCAGTTCATAGGTATACGTTGTTATGTAATCTGTCAGTTTCATGTTTTACCCTACTAATAGTATAAATGGGTGAATCAACCTTTTAGTGCCACCCGTTGATATGGTTAAAAAAAAATTTGTCCCTTGGACAACCTAAGCATTTTCTATGAAACAAGACATCGGTGACTCGTGGCAATTTACAACATTTCATATTTAGGTGATATAATTTTTTTTGTTTTTTTTTTTATATATAATTTGATTCGTTCTCTGTATACTGTTTGGAAAGAGAAAGACGCTGATAGTTTTAAATTTTCACTAGGATTATTAATTAATTTATTACATTTTTTTAAAGATGTGCTTATTCTAAAAGAGCGTAACGATAGAATAGATCCATTACTTTTGTCTAGTCTCTATTAAAAAAAAGTTATGACGTAAATTTGACGTTAAGGTTGTTATCATTAAAATTTATGACAGCTCATTTTTCTAGTGAAAAGGGTAAACGAAACATATCTATTCTGTGGCAATATTTGTAAGTACTTACATAAATGTTTTTGTAAATTTGTTGTATTTTTTTAAATATGGAGAAATAAATTATAATAAATATTTTTCCGTGTTCAGGAGGCGAAACTCTTTCGATTCCTGTACTAATTTTCAGGTGTTACAAAAATGAAAGGTTGTCAATTAGGTGGCACTAGTGATCAGACACGGTTTTCAAGTGTCTTTTCAGATAAGATAAATTTAAAATTGAAAGGCTACATATTACTTACCGGGACTGCATCCAAAAGGTAAACTTGTTTATGAAAAGCAATGCTACCTAAATGCCACGAGTCGCCGATGTATAGATAATGAAGTGTCACTTGGACAACCGGGGACAGAGTAAACAACACAAAAAAGTTGATTCACCCAATTGCGAAAGTTTCTGAACAATTGCATGTGCGCTAAATTGTATGGGTTTGGATGAAATTTGGTATGTAGATATGTAGATCGCTGAACGTCTAGAACAACACAATACAATACAATACAATGACTCTTTATTGTACACCACAAATAATACAATACAGTAAAACAAGTACATGAAAAAAAAGAAATAAGGCAAGCAATGGGCGGCCTTATCGCTTCGAAGCGATCTCTTCCAGGCAACCTTTTAAAAAAAGAAAGAAAGCAAGGAATGCATTTCAGCAGGTGGTGCAATATAAAATTTAATAAATAATAACAAAAAAAAACAAACATTTTAATAAAACAACTGAAAACATCCAATAATACACATCATAAAACATACATAGATAAGTGATATACAATATACTTGTAAATAAAAGGACTATAATACAATTTTCAAGCACAGGATAATAGATAGTGTTGCTTAAGCATAGATTTAAAAATAGGCAAAGATTTAGCACGCCGTAGGTCTATTGGTAGGGAGTTCCATAGCCGAATAGCCTGGACAGTAAAAGAGTACACATAGAATTTAGAATTGGAAAGAGGAACAGTAAGAAGAAAGTTCTGAGAGCATCGAACAGAAGTAACATAGCTAAATCGCTCTTTGAGGTAGCAGGGAGCTACAGGATTAAAAAGAATGCCGTAGAGAAGGTGTAGAATGTGTGAATTTCGGCGAAGGCGGATTGGGAGCCACTTGAGCTGTGATCGAAAATAAGAAACAGTACCTGGGCGACCGAGCTCTGCTCGGGCAGAAACTCGGTACCAAGCGTTTTCCCAGAGATAAGACCAAGCTAGATCAATTTTTCATCCCCGAAAACCCCCAAATACCAAATTTCATCGAAATCGTTGGAATAGTTTCTGAGATCCTGATTATATACACCGGAGGGGTGGGGGGGGGTGAGAGGGGGGAGGAGATGCGGGGGAGTGAGCGCGGGGGTACTAAAGGGGGGATGAAAATTTCATTGATTTTGCCGTAGGATGCACCGTTTTCAAGATATTTGACAAAAACACCGGAGGGGGTGGGGGGGGGGGGGGGTGAGTCACGTTAAACTATCGTCCGTAAACCGACTTTACAGACAACCGGCTTTTCCTGTTCTGTGCTCCCAATAGGGAACGTGCACATAGACGGTGCTGCCAACTGGTGCCATAAGGGTGCCATCAATTTGAATGTTTTACCTTTATAAGTTTGTTTTACTGTCCGCATAGTGTCTCTTCTGTCGCATTAGTGCTGCCGCCTATAGTTACTGCACGTTCCCTATAATACTTTTTCTAACAAAAAAGTAACTTTTTCTCACAAAAAAGTAACTTTTTCTCACAAAAGAAGAAACTTGACGTTTTCTCATGAAAAATAAACTTAAAAAAAAAGCTAAAAATCTTGAAAAAAAACGTGGAATCGAACCGAGGTCGGCAGGATCCGCGACCACCCGATTTCTAATGTGCCATTATGATCTGCTCGATGTCGGCGAAATTTAGCTTTATATTCTAATGCAAACAAAAATAGCCGGAAAACACGAGTAAAAGCGATTTTCTGAAAATGAAACATAGCTAGATCAGTTTTTCATCCCCGAAAACCCCCACATACCAAATTTCATCGAAATCGTTGGAGCCGTTTCCGAGATCCTGATTATATATATACATATACAAGAATTGCTCGTTTAAAGGTATTAGATTAGATGATCGTACTGTAGGCAAGGCTCTATACCGCTGGCCAGTGGTAAATGTTGTCCAACTGGCAGGTTAGTTTAATGTTATTATGTATAAAATTTGTAAATAATTCTAGAACTTGATTTTAAATGAAATAGAGTTGTCTGCGGTATACGAGCCAGGGCAGATTGCTCCGAACAGCCAAAGGTGCTGGACCTAAGTTTGTAACACGTAGTTATACTGATCTGAAGGAATAAACCCACGTATGAAGATATCTATCTTATTATTTATTGAAGTTTAGCATCACGCGCGTATCCCCGTACTAGTTCTACCTAAACTCGAGCTCAGTCCCACAGTACTTACGTAGACCAAATATGAACCGAATGCACAGATTTTGAATTCGCTCAAGTTTATGTACGACTGGTTTTTTTTTATGAGAGGGAGGAAACGAGCAAGTGGGTCATCTGATGGAAAATGATCACCACCGCCCATATCAGCAACTCAAAGAGAGTCACCAATCTAACATAATCAATCAATCGTCATTTCCTAGTACCAAAATTTGCATTCGTATTTTTTCCCAAATGCTTTTTGCTCACTAAAGTTTTTTTCTGAAATTTATTTTCCCAACTTTAATCGACACGACACAGAAACATAGGTCGGTTTAGGTTATGGTAAGTTTGCATCGGCCCGAAGGGCCAGAAGCACACGGAAGAACACTGTTTATGTCAATTAAAATTGGGAAAAAACGCTACTCTGTGAAAATAAGCTTCAGTCTTAGATTATTTATGCACTAGATGGAGCGTCAGTAGCAAACATTGCGATACAAAACGTCCACAAATCCATTTGACAGCTTCATATTACGATCGCGTTACGTCATTCCGGTTGTCACTGTGTGCGTGCTTAATGATACCAGTTAATTTCACATTCCCCAAACTGCAGGGAAAGTGAAGCTGATTGGGGAATGTGTGGGGAGAGCTTCAATTCGGGGAAAATAAGGGGATTTTAAATATTAACACAAATACGCGACATTTGACATAAAATTTCTGCTAGACTTGATTAATTTCCTACAATTCATTATTCGCAACAGCTCGAAACTAAGTCACTCGGCCCACATAATTTTTCATTCCCCACACGTGGGGAATTTTGACAATGCGTTTGGGGATTTTAGCATATTACTATTGGCAACCCTGTGTCATTCGGAATGACGCAATTGACATATAAGCCAACAGTTGGCTTATATTTTTTCGGGACGTTTTCGTGCCGCCTAAGCTCTATCTAGTGCATAAATAATCTAAGGCTTCAGTAAAAAACTATAGTGAGAAAAAAATCATTTAAAGAAAAATGGGAATGGAAATTTTGCTATTAGGAAATAATGATATTGGTAAATTGATGTAGCCAGTCCACATTACTACTTTTTTCTACTTTTTATCCCGATATTACTACGAGATTCATGTAAAATTCCAAAATCTTAACCGCGAAGTCTACAGACATGAACTTTTGCACGGGTGTTCGTGATGCAATGTAAATGAAGAGTTGAAGTTTGGAAATCCCATGGGAATCTAGTAAAATCTTGAAGTTTTATTTCAACTGCGGGCAAATGCTGCTTAGTATGCTTATAATTACTAGATATAATTCACTTGTATGTACGTATAATAGAGGGGTCTCTGGCATTACAATAAACATATTTGTTTCTGTTACTTCCATTCCATACTAACTCTGATTTTCTAAAAGTCATCCCAGAATGAATCCTCAGGGCCATCGTCGCAATTTCTGTTGATGCACCGAGTTCTAGAACAAGATCGTTAAATAAAAAGACTATCAGAAAATTATTATTAAGATGCAGTAAACAAATAATTTTGCACTACAATCAGCAGCACAAGTAGTGAAGGACCAGAGACTTTACTGTCTAACACACTTGGACATACTTATGCAAACCGGAACCAACCCAAACTTCGTCAAAAATTGAGTTAAGTACACAGCAAAGTTCTAAAATGCACCTTCTGTCGACCCTGTAAATATCAAAGTGATATGACAACTTTAACCTATAAAAACTTTACGCACACAAAGTTACCAACACACGTTTTAATAACTTTATGATAAATCACATCTCACATGGTAATCAGATAATTTGCTAAATATGATTATTATATTTTATTCTAAACAGACTCAAGTAACATGGTTGGTAAAACGGACAAGATGAGGGTAGAACAGAAAGAGTCGGTGAATGAGATCGCTAGCGCACGCGCGTTACGCCGGCACCACATGCTCGATGTTTGCCACAAGTACCAAGAATCACCAAACATCGACCGAAATCACTCAACGAAAACACGGCGTCCTCAGACATACAATCTTCCACGTTCGCCAAGCCTGGTGATGACCATACTGATACAGTGTAATACGTTTGTCGAATAGATCGAATACCCTTTGATCTTAGATTATTTATACACTAGATAGAGTGTCAGTAGCAAGCACTGCGATACAAAACGTCCAAAAACCCATTTGACAGCTTCATCTTACAATCGCGTTACGTCAATCAGACTGAAGGGGGCAAATGACATATAAGCCAACAGTTGGCTTATATTTTCGGGACGTTTTCATGCCGCCTAAGCTCTATCTAGTGTATAAATAATCTAAGCCTTTGATTTGTGCAACTAACCGACACCAACGCCGATCACTGGCAAATAGAAACAAAAATCGGCAAACACTTATCCATACGTTCGGCTTAGGCTCAAAAAACTCACTTTCCCGAAATGTGCACTTTTTCAAAGGTACACATTTTGAGAAGAATCACTTTCACGTAAGGCGCACTGTCACAAAAAGTACACTTCCCAATCGGTACACTTTCTCAGATAGAGCACATTCTCAGAAGGTGCACATTCCCAAAAAGTGCACTTTCTCAAATGGAACACTTTCTCAAATAGAGCACTAGATTTGGAAAAGTACGTACTATATACCTATTCGATAAACGGTAAAAATGCACGAGCACGAGGGATTTATCTAGGTATACATAGGTAAAAATATGTTAACATCGCCATCATAGCTTAGGATCTTCATCTACGGAAAATTTTGTGGTGAAGATGACGTTTTTGACTAGTGTACATTTTGGGAAAGTGTGCTTTTCGAGAAAATGTACATTATTTAAAAGCGAAAAAGTTTTTGGGTGCGCCGGTGGGATTCGAACCCACGTCTCCTGGGTATGCGCCCCAACACGGGTGTTCTACCAATTGAACCACATCGCATCCATACGCACGACGCGACGCGATGCGACGTGGTTCAATTGACAACATTTCAAAAAAAAAATCATTCTTGTTATTTTGCTTTTATAATAGCTGGTTAAAAATCATACTACCTGTGTTTCTCAGTTTTCCTTTATTTTGCTTAAATTGGTCGTTAATAATTACTTAAAGAAATGATCATTAAAAAGTCCGTATATACAAAGATAGGAATAATAATGTCGCAGTCTTATCATGATATAAAATTTAAAAAAAAACATAACTGTCATAATTTGCCATTATGTCAATTCGCGTCACGTATTTTGTCAACCATGCGTTGCAAATTCACGAATTTGTTATTTTCTGCGTTTGTGAAAGTGAGTTTTTTGAGCCTAAGCCATAAGGTAAATGTCCACTATGCCGGGGTAGTACATTATGCCGTGTCATTTTGGTTTTTGTCGTATAATAAGAAAACTATCAGTAAAGTCATGATTTAATACAATGCTTCATTAACTATAGTTTAATTGGAACCAAAAAACACTATTTTTGAATAACCGTAATAAGTTCTAACAGCAGTATCGCATTTCCAAACTCATCAGTCGTAACCACGCAGTAGTTCCATACGTCGTGTTGTCGGAGAGCATAAGGTGACAATGGTAACTTCGTAAGGATTTGTTGTGATGCCGGTAAGTATTTTAATCTAAATTTGTAAAATTATTGTACAGTGGTTATTAACTGAAGGTTTTATAACAATTTCAAGTTAATATAAAGCATATTTTAAGGGAAATTGACGAATTTATAACTGCCGTAATTATGTTCACAGATCTGACGCTATGAACCTAATTGCGGGAGTATCACGGAATAAGAGAAACTCAGTATGAAATGTTTTAATCGTTGAATTATAACTGGGGCTAAATTTATTCATAAATTTGATGTAAACAAGTTTAGTAATGACTGCAGATTATTATGACGTAATTACGGTATATGTTTTTTTTATACCTGAGCCTTATAGCCTGAGTCTGAAATGATAACTCGTTATGTTATTATGTACGAAAGAATGGAGTACGGCATCGAAATTAAATTATATTTTTTGTATAAAATCATAACACAATTTTTTTTATATTAATGTCCAAATGTTTCTTTCATTGAAATGATCAAGTGGAATTATTAATTTCGATTTTTAATTTTGTACTTTGTATTATATTTTAATATATTTATACGATAAAATTGTATTTTTATTTCATGATTAAAATAATTTAAAACCGTTTAAGTAATTTTTTAAAGGAATATTTTTTGGGGTTACCTAATATAATGTGAACTTTGAAGCTAGCACGGAATTACGTGCAACGATTCCCGGGATTAGATCAAGAGCCAAATTTTAGAACGGAATTACGGACAAATTAAGGGTTTAGCAAAATAACGATTATTTCTTTAAATTAAAAGCTACGAGGCAAAATAATATCCTATATCCATCTAATAAGAACAGTCTCCAAAATAAAACAATTTCCACTTCTAGTACCTTCGTATTTTTTTTTAAATCTTTCCTCAAAGTAGAAAATTCCTTAATATGCCGTAATATGGTACATTTACCTTACTTTCGTGTTTGTTGATTAGTGTTATCTGTTTGCCTTTGCTTGCCAAGCATGTGGAGCCCGCATTAGACAATACGGCCCCAGGTTTGCCCTTTCATTTCTATTTTTTTTTAATATTTCTATGTTGTTGCAGGTCTAAGGCTATCGTTCCATGACTGCCAGGTAAAAAGAGGACAACCGCTCCACTTTTGCTGTTGACTGTATTTATATTATTAAATAATGTTACCAGCAATTCTTAGGTCGCTACATCGGGGTACTCCGGCTGTCTGAAACTAGACATGATATGAGTTAAAAACCAGCCAAGTGCAAATCGAAATGGAAAACACTAGCGGCAATAGAAATACAGATGTAGTGCAAAATGATTTTCCTTCGTACTTTATCGGAAAAGTTCGTATTTATCGTGCTCTCTCAATTAGCTTCAGTACCCATCTTATTCTGTACTTTGACATTTGACATTAAACAATAAAGTTCCAGTTCCATATAATGGATATGAAAACGTCACTCATTTAATACAATCATTGATTGACAGTTCGGGTTCCATCGTTTTGCGATTGAGATCCGACCGAGTGTTCCCGATGGAAAATCATTTTGCACTACATCTGTACACGGTACCTATTAACCCTTCCTATGCCTTGTACCGGTTCCGTACCCAATTTAAGGCATTCTTTTTGTATTTTTTTTAAAATCTGTATCATTGGATTTATATGAAACTGTTGAGACTAGAATGCACGACTTTTTTTTTTTTTACTTCCGGCATACGAAAGGTTTAAGGGTACAGTCGGGTTTCCATAGTAAGTCGGCCCTTACATCATATGGGCTCGGGTTTTTTTTCCGAGTACCTCATGTAATGAAGAATATTTCAGCCGAGTATGAACATTCTACTTGTAATAGTTTTTGACTTATGATTTTTTCAAGTTTTTTTTTATAATGTTTAGTTTTTCAGGATGTATTCAAGCGATTTGCTTCAAATTTTGAAATGATGTTCTTTAGACAGATTTGAATCGCCACTCTAAAAACTAACACTAGTTATAGTCTAAAAAAAGAAAAAAAAAGACCTAATCAAACAATAAAAAAAACATTTTTTTATGTGGTTGTGAAGTAGTGACACCTCTAGTTTTTTTCTCAAAATAAACCATTGGCCTACTACTTGCCTAAATATCAAAATTTTCCAGGTGGTACTTCCTACCAAAAATCAGCAAAATGTGTGGCCAAGTTCTGTATTCTATCGGTGTTTTTCAAGTGTAGTATACAAACTCTTCGATTATGTTTGAGTTCTCTTATCAGTTTGTCGTATTTAAGAGTAAAATGCTAACATAATCGAAGAGTTTGTATTCTATATGAAACACACCGACTGAATACAGAACTTGGTCATACATTTTGCTGATTTTTTGTAGGAAGTGCCACCTGGAAAATTTTGATATTTAGGCAAGTAGTAGGCCAATGGTTTATTTTGAGAAAAAAATCTAGAGGTGTCACTACTTCACAACCACATAAAAAATGTTTTTTTTTAATTTGGTCTTTTTTTTCTTTTTTTATACCATAACTAGTATTAGTTTTTAGAGTGACGATTCAAATCTATCTAAAGAACATCATTTCAAAATTTGAAGCAAATAGCTTGAATACATCCTGAAAACTAAACATTATAAAAAAAAAACTTGAAAAAATCATAAGTCAAAAAGTGGTCAAAAACTATTACAAGTAGGATGTTCATACTCGGCTGAAATATTCTTCATTACAAGAGGTACTCAGAAAAAAAACCCGAGCCCATATGATGTAAGGGCCGACTTACTATGGAAACCCCACTAAGTATAGCCTTTCAGCAGTCTTATCTATTATGGTTCTTGAGATACAGCGCCCTACAAAAATGGCTAAGTACTTACTTCTTCGATTCCTTTGTGTCTCTTGTGTTTTATAGATGGGCTTGTTATTTTGCTGACGTTTGAAGGTCTGCAAAATAATATAGACAAAATTTGACTAATGTTATAAATGCGACAGTGTGTATTAGAAGTCGATTCATATTTACAGACACCGAGCGTATCAGACAAGTGCCGTATCTATTCTAATACCTTTAAACGAGCAATTCTTGTAACTGTGTCTATATATATATATATATATAGCTGTTTTTTCCTGAATTTTCTTTGCTATAAACCTCACGGAGCCCGAGACCTTTCCAACGAATGCAAAACCGTGGAAATCGGTTCGTGCGTTCTGGAGTTATAGCGTCAGGAAGGAAAACCCGACTTATTTTTATATAGTAGATATATATATAACAAACCAAACATACCACATACCAAATTTCATCGAAATCGTTGTTGTCCTATATATATATATAATCAGGATATCAGGATCTCAGAAACGGCTCCAACGATTTCGATGAAATTTGGTACATATTATGTGGGTGTTTTCGGGGATGAAAAATTGATCTAGCTTGGTCTTATCTCTGAGAAAACGCTTGGTACCTACCGAGTACTTAGAATCAAACCAAGATAAGTCTGCAATGATTTTGATAGCACACGCAGTGCAAATGTTATATTAAACGTCAAACTTCTATAAAATTATGACGTATAAATAACACGAGCACTGCGCGTGCTATCAAAATCGTTGCAGACTTTATCTTGGTCTGTCTCTAGACGCCGACAAAACATTCATTCCGGGCATACTGGCTTGGCACAGCCCGAGTCTGCGCGGCCGTGTTAACATTTAACCCTTTCACCGCCGCGCCACGACAAAACGTAAACCAAACCTGCTTTGAATCTTATGTCATTGTGTCAAGGTCACTTTGACACTGTACTTTGTGACACCTATAATGTGTCGTTGGCGTTGAAAAGGTTAACGAAGTGTTTTTTTAGGATTCCTTACCCAAAGGGTAAAAACGGGACCCAATTACTGAGACTTTGCTGTCCGTCCGTCTGTCACCAGGCTGTATCTCAGGAACCGTGATAGCTAGACAGTTGAAATTTTCACAGATGATGTATTTCGATTGCTGCTATAACAACAAATACTAAAAAAAACAGAATTTAATGAATATTTATGGGGTCTCCCATACAACAAACGAGATTTTTTTGCTCGTTTTTGCTCGATGTTGCTAACGGCAACAGGTAGACGCTTGAAATATTCACAGAATATTTGCTTAGTTATATATTCACTTTAAAAATAAATAATTAAATTTAAATAAAACAAATATTTAAGGGGGGCCTCCCATAGAACAAACCAAACCTGATTTTTTTGACGTTTTTATAGATAATGGTACGGAACCCTTCAACCGCGACTCCGACTCGCACTTGGCCGGTTTTTTCATCTGCATAGACGTGTATCTGATAGCACGGAACACTAATAGCCCGAATCGACTCGATTCGCACTTGGCCGATTTTTTTCTTGTCTGTACACCGTGGGACGGGACGTTCTGCTTGGAGGGCGATTTGCTTTTACGTGTAGATCATTCAGTATGCTTAGTATAAGTTTTAAAAACAATAAGACTACAGATGTTTCATATTACTACAAATGTATTATTTTTCAAAAATATTGCATAATAATACATTTACAGTGATATGAAATATCTGTAGTCTTATTGTTTTGCCTTCAAAGCCTCTGGCTATATTTCAGCGCCATCTAGATTTAATAATCGAACTATAAAAACCGCGGCCGATCCGTACTATGGCGACTGCCAATCCAATCTATATCATCCTTGATATTACTACACAAATGCAAAATGCAAATTATTATGCAATATTTTTGAAAAATAATACATTTGCTATAATATGAAACATCTGTAGTCTTATTGTTTTGCTTTCAAAGCCTCGGGCTATATTTCAGCGCCATCTAGATTTAATAATCGAACTATTTTTCCGCGGCCGATCTGTACTATGGCGATTGCTAATCCAGTCTATATCATCCTTGGTACTACTATATACCGTGACAACAGGGCAATTGTTAAAGCTATACACGATTTTTCTGTATACATTTAATGTAATTGACTTTAGTTCAGCTACTTGTCACTAGATGGCGCTGATCCTAAAAAGCCCATTTTCATAAAACGCGCTATCGTTTCTCTGCCTCGAACTGGATAAAAACAAGTTAATTTTTTAACTAATTAAGCACACATACTGTCTTGCTATAGTGTAGAGATATTATGTCCACATCTATAAGAAAAGAAGATTTCAAAATATTTTCTTTTCTTCCTCACGGCAAGTGGACTGGACATAGTAATCTCTTTCTATACGATTGCAAGACAGTATGTGTGCATACATCTGGCACAAGTACATAGAACCTAAGTATACGACCGCTTAGCCTAGTTGGTAGTGACCCTGCCTACGAAGCAAGAGATCCTGGGTTCGAATCCCGGTAAGGGCATTTATTTGTGTGATGAGCACGAATACTTGTTCCTGAGTTATGGATGTTTTCTATATATTTAAGTATTTATTTATCTATATAAAAGTATGTTTATCGTCGTCTAGTATCCATAGTACAAGCTTTGCTTAGTTTGGGACTAGGTTGATTTGTGTAAGATTGTCCCCTAATATTTATTTTATTTATTTATTTATTTAATTTTTGCACGCAGTAGAGTAATAATGAAATTATGTCCAGTAATATCACTAGGTTAAGTCGCTTACTTTTTCTCTTCACAGCAGCTAAGTATCCATTAACGTCTTTGCTCCAATTTCCATTTTGATATTAGAAACGAATAAAACTTGCACAAACTGTTCATCCAGTGTTGTCACATCTACCAACTTTTTGGTATATCTACCTATTTTGCCTCCGGCCTACCTCTCTACCGCCCGCGGCCTCAAATCTACCTGTTTTTTCAAAACATTTCCGCTGCAAACCATTTCTTTGTTTCTATCCACTTCCTCAAGGAAGTGCGAATGTTGAGAGGCTGTTTTCGTCCATAAATAATATGAAACCTTGCCAAACTTTAGAGGGACTGCTGGCACACACAAAGATTTGTTTTTAAAAGTTGTGTTCCTGACTCCGACCATTTAAAATTGTTTAACAAAAACATGTTAAAGCAGCGTCAATAAATCCTTTTCAACATTTTAACGCATTTTTATTCAATAAAAGGGACTAATTTGACTAAAACGGTAGATCTACCTATTTTCATTTTTAGTTCTACCTATTTCGGAAAACTACCATTGATTGAACGACCGCTTAGCCTAGTTGGTAGTGACCCTGCCTACGAAGCAAGAGGTCCTGGGTTCAAATCCCGGTAAGGGCATTTATTTGTGCGATGAGCACGAATATTTGTTTCTGAGTTATGGATGTTTTCTATGTATTTAAGTATTTATTTATCTATATAACTATGTTTATCGTCGTCTAGTACCCATAGTACAAGCTTTGCTTAGTTTGGGACTAGATCGATTTGTGTAAGATTGTCCCCTAATAAAAAAAAAAAAAAAAAAAAAAAATTCCCAAATCTATATAAAACGGCAAAAAAATCTTGTATGGGAAGCCCCGTTAAATATTTATTGAAGTGAAACTTCTGATGCGACTTCCAACAAGGTTGCGTTAAACGTTTAACACTACCATGGAGGGGGTATGAAAGCATTAGTATATATCTGTACTGCCGAAGCAAGTACACTTGGTATATATACTAACGGATGTTAAAAACTTCGATAGTGCGATGCAGAACTCGTACTGTCTGTGCAAATGTATGAGACTTGATAAAAGCGCCATCTAGTGAGTAATTTAAACACATAGATGCATAAGTAAATTTAGTTTTTTAAGTTATTGCAATGAGGTACATATTGATGTATAAGTGCATTTTCATTTCCTCACTACGAAGTTTCACTTCTGCCGCGCGGAGGAATTGCACGCACTAGTTTTTTTTTATTCTGTTTGTTAGTGTTTGTTGTTATAGCGGCCACCGAAATACATCATCTGTGAAAAGTTCAACTGTCTAGCTATCACGGTTCATGAGATAGCCTGGTGACAGACGGACAGCGGAGCCTCAGTAATAGGGTCCCGTGTTTACCCTTTGTGTACGGAACCCTAAAAATGAGGGTTCAAAATTTATCTGGTTTCGATAGTGAAGAACTAAAATATACTATTTCATCACACTTCCTCGTCAATGGTGTTATTCCATGCCTGTATACTAAATGACAGTGGCCTAAATTGTTCTTAAGGGAGTTATGGATTTACTTACAATTTTTCTACCCAAGGGAGTTCTAAGTTTAGTTTTAAAATTTGCAAACAAGTAATTTCAGACTAAGGAGGTTTCAAGTCAGCCAACGTTTTATTTATTATCTTTAAAACTTAGCTATAACCCAAATTTTACAACACAAAACTTATCTACGCTTCATGAAAATTCGTTATTTTTATATTTTAAATTTATGACAAATAGTTTTGCAATAATTTTAGTAATATTTTTTTAAAATGTTGGTAGAATCTGGCCGTATGACCTTTCGAATTCTAAGCTAAACACAGTTTACATTATCTATGGTAGATGACTCGAAAAAGTGACAATCTGTAAAGTAAAGTAAAGTAAAGTAAAATAGTTTATTGCTGAAAACGGGTTTCACAAGATGGTAAATAAATGTAACAACACAATATTAAGGCTCAACCATTTTCTACTTAAGTAAGCATGCAATATGTCTCATTCTAAATTTGCTGGTACTGAAATATCCGTGCAAATTTAGAATTTTCTTAAAAACTAGAACTTAGGGAATTACTTAACAATAATATTTTATTTGTTTTTGGTTTTGAGCGTGAACATTTCACTAACATTATAGAAACACAATTCACACAGCCATTTGTACAATTCACTCTTAAATTTATTGAGAGGAAGATCTTTTATCTCTCTCGGTAATTTATTAAATATTTTTAAGGACATATGGAGAGGACTACGGCTTGTTTGTTTGAGGCGAGTTCTTGGTACAAATAGTAGGTTGCGCTGTCGAGACATGTGGTCGTTGTTCGTGTTAACATCACAGGTTTTTTGGAAATAATGCTTATTCAGATAGACAAAAATAGAAACTTCATAAATGTATAAAGAGGGAAGTGACAATAATTTGTGCTTCTTAAATACTGGCTTACATGAGTCGAGTGGATTGAGTGCAAAAACAGCTCTAATACATTTCTTTTGTTTAACAAAAGCTTGTTGTAAGTCAATTGAATTGCCCCATACAATTAATCCATATCGAAGAGTGGACATCACATAGCCGTGATATGCTACTAGAGCTGCTTCACAAGATACTGTTTGCCGTAATTTTCGTAGAGGGAAAACAAACTTATTTAACTTATTACATATATAATTTATATGAGTCTTAAAATTGCAAAATTCGTCCAGATATATACCAAGGAATTTATTATTTGTATCCATATTTATAGGATCACCTCGATATGTGACACTTAAGTCCATTTTGTTGCCTCGTTGTGTCCGAAATTGAATACATTTAGTTTTGTTAACATTTATTGATAAATTATTGCTTTCTAACCACCGTACCGCATCATCCAGAGATTTATTTATTTCTTGTTCATAAGTCTGAGTATTTACGCATGGAATAATAATAGAAGTGTCATCTGCAAACAGTATTGATGAATGTTTAATAGATTTAGGAAGGTCATTTATATAGAACGAGAAAAGCAATGGTGCCAAAACACTACCCTGCGGCACTCCAAATCTGTTAACCCTGTATTTAGATTTATAATAAACTGTGGATTTTCCTTCTTCTCTTACTATTTCAGTGCATTGTACCCTTTGGTTTAAAAATGAGTCTATCCAGCAGAGGGTGTTACCTCTTATACCATAAAGTTCCAACTTATCTAGTAGCTTTCTGTGACAGACGAGGTCGAAAGCTTTCGACATATCTAGGAATAAGACGCTTACAGGTTGTCCTTTATCAATATTTTGTATAATATCTTTCAAAAGTGTAAAAGTAGCAGTTGAAGTTGATTTGTTCTTTCTAAATCCGTGCTGTTTTTCACTTAAAAGCGAGTATTTGTCGGTGAAATTGGTAAGTCTTTTAAACATAACCTTTTCAAAAATTTTAGACAATACGGGGAGCAAAGCGATGGGCCTATAATTTTCGACATTGTTTCGTTTACCTTTTTTATACAGAGGTTTAATAATAGTTTTTTTTAGATTATCTGGAAACACGCCTTCTTCTAGGGAAAGATTTATAATGTGGGACAGAGGAACTGATATTGACTTAGAGCATAGTTTCAGAACTTTTGAACTTATTTCATCAAATCCATATGATTTTGTATTATTAAGTTTCATTATAATTTGGTGCACTTCTGAGGGGGTGGAAGGCTTGCAAAATAGAGTAGAAGGGTGGCGATTTAAGTTTTGGGGAGAAGAATGGTAGTTTTCATTTATTTTATTAGAGATATTAATGTAATAGTCATTAAATATATTTGCTATATTATTTGGATTTGATATGATACGGTTTTTATTCATAATGGCGGGTATTGGCGGGTAGCCATTATTTTATTCAATTTAAGTGTTTAGAGACAAAATAATTTTATTTTTGGATTTTTTTTTCTCGCAATGTGATGAAAATCAGTGTGTATCACGGGTAGTAAGGGGATTACAAACTCGAGTCATTAAATAGACCCTCGTTAGTAATCCCCTACTTACGGCCCTAGATGCACAATGTACTATAGTATTTTTATTTTTATTTTTACTACTCCGAATGGGGAGCTTTCTAAATAAAATAAGTTAAAATTAATTGGTTCCTTGTGCTGTGAGTAGATGACAAAAAATACTATCTACTAGTACACTTGTTATTGAAAATGCACTACTATTTTTAACCGACTTCAAAAAAAAGGAGGGGGTTCTATGTTAGACTGTATGTATGTTGTTTTTTTTTTTACTTTTTTTTAGTACAAATAAGTACCTGGTTGGAATCACTTTCTCTTGTTCCAGAGGAACGGGAACAGGGCAGTTTAATTCCTTCAGGAACTCTGTGGTCGCTTCTGTTGTTGTACCAATTTCTAGAACAGGCGTAAAACATTGGTATATTCAATACAAAGTATTTGACACATCAAGTATTTTACCTAGTATTTTGCATACTACGTATTTATACCTAAGTATTTTATTTACCAGGTATTGTTCACCTAGTATTTTATATACCAAGTAGTATATTACGTACCAAGTATTTTTAACTAGTATGTAAAGGAAACTCACCGGCACTTCCTCGAGTGATGTACTTCGCGCTCTGAAAATAAAGGTACCTGATCAGTCCCTGAACCCGGTTCATGAAGTCCAGGGCGCAGTAGCAGTCGGTACTTACGGACGGGTATGGAGCCAGGACGGTTGGGTCGGTGCGCTGGCTGAAACAAAAAGTCACAAGTAAAAATACTCAATACAACATTTATTCATGAACAACACAATGATTGTGTTTGAAATTAGTACATATATACTTAAAATATAAACAAATACTATAACTAGGATCACGTTAGTATATCATTTAGATTAGTAAATTAATATGAAGTATTTTTCAATGTTGTGCAAATATTTCCTCAATACTAGGTATACTTCGTTTTTTTTAGCATTAGAATGAAGATAAGCGATCTTGACGTGTCTTTTTGTTGAAAATCATTTCTGAAAAATAAGTTGCAGCTAATTATACATGTAACAATTTGAAAGGAAATGTGGTCATTAACACTCTTTTGGTTTCATAAGTAATATTTGCTATTTTTTAAAAAGCGTTTTTCAATAAAAAGACTCGTCAAGATGTTTTACGTTATTTCTAATGCTAAAAAAAAATGAAGTATATAAATAAATAAATATCAAAGGACAATTCACACCAATTGACCTAGCCTCAAAGTAAGCAAAGCTTGTGTTATTGTACAAGGCAACGGATAAACATACTTAAATAGATATTAATCATCCTTGACTCGAGCACAAACATTCGTATTTTTTACACAAATATCTGCCACGACCGATGAAGTGTGACTTGTAGTGTCCCGGCGCAATCCGCGGCTAGTTTCTGGTTCTGTTGCCGTTGTCCACTTAATTATAATAAGTAGGTACCTATTTGTTTGATATTCGGAGACCTTATACATCTCCAGCTCTTTTTATTAATATTATTATTAATTTTGACCTTGGAGGCTTCTTACACCTCTAATGTATGTAACTAGTTTACGTTGACATTTAGAGACATATAGTCTAAATTTAGATGAAGTATTTTCTATTTATTATTAACTCAGGGACTTTATATATCCCTTTGCTATATTTAAGGCTGTATATTGTTAAGCTTATGGATTTAAACTCTTATTTTTTAATTAATACTTTATTAACTAGTCATTGGCCCGCGACGTCGAAGTTCCTAAGACGGTCCCATAAGGCTTATGGGAACGGAAGCGATACATGCCCTCGGTACCGCTCTGCTTTCAGAGCATGACATGAGTGCGTGTGAGCCAACTTTGGGGGCGGCAGGCGTAAGCGTTTGCCTTTGGAATCCAAAAGTTTAATGGTTACTTGACCTGAAATGTGTTTTTAACACAATCATTTTTAATTATTGTGACATTGGAAGACATCTCCAATATTTTTATTTTTTCCTTTTTAATTTTTTTTTTGACGGTGGAAGCATTCTACACTTCCACTTAACGTAGATATAGTTAAGATGTAGGTATTGTTTTAGTTTTTTAACTAAGGGACCCAATACATCCCTGTATTGTTTTTTTATATAATTATTTTTTTTATTTACTTAATTCTATATTTGTATGATTTTTTTAATTTGTAATTTATTATATTTTGATTTGAAAAGATGACTTTCTGCCAAGTTTCTTGCGGCGCATTCTTCTTGGCAATGATGGTCCTTACGAAAGCGCTGGTAGTTTAAAAAAATGACATGTAAAAGAGCCCTTTGCGGCCTACTTGCAGAATAAACGTTTTGATTTTTTTTTGATTTTTTTTGACCGGGAATCGAACCCGGGACCTCAAGCTTCGTAGTCAGTTTCTCCATCCACTAGGCCATCCGGTCGTCAAAATACTATAGAAGCACCCTCTCAACAAATATGTTTTGAATTTGATTTCTAAACGCGACGCAGTTCGTAACTTCGTAACCATCTTCAAGTTAGTAGGAAGCCTTAGATTATCTATGCACTAGATAAAGTGTCAGTAGCAAACATTTGCGATACAAAACGTCCACAAATTTCTTTTGACAGCTTCATATTACGATCGCGTTACGTCATCCAAACTGAAAGGAGGCAAATGACATATAAGCCAATTGTTGGCTTATATATTTCGGGACGTTTTCATGCCGCCGAAGCTCTATCTAGTGTATAAATAATCTAAGTAGGAAGCTTATTAAAAATTCTTATTGTTTGGTTCCTAGTGCAAAGCTTCTCTATCTTGTGGTAAGGACAGAAACTATGGTTGAAATTTTTGGTGCGCGTAAGTAACCGCAACATTTGTTCCTCGACTCGAACCAGCTTACGTTGTAGTAGGTAGTGTAAGAGTTCCATAGCCACAAATTAGAATAACACCAACATTGTAACATTTTCGTATTTACCCCCAAAAGTAGACCCCCACGTTTAAAATTCATTCGTCTTTGGGTCACCGACTTACATAATGAGTACCAATTTCCAACTAAAATTAAATTAGAAGTTCCCGCAGGAATTCCGGAAAAATGTATACCCTATGTCACTCTCGCAACTGAGACGAATCTAATATACAGGGTGTTTGGTAGCTACGTGCAAAGCTTTAAGGGGGTGATAGCCGAGGTATTTTTGAACATTTTTAGCCATATATGTTTTAGCCGAAATTTGTTTTTTTTTTTTAATTGAAGACAGAAAATTTAGGAAAATACCCGGAATTTGATAGCCACGAGTCAATATGGCCCCAATGAGCGTTAATTTGGAAATTTTAAATATGGCACAGAAAAATGACGTAGACTTGTCTTTTTCACATGTTATTTACTAGTAAAATTTCAAGACTAGTGCATTCTTAGCGAGTGCTCCCTGAGTTTGTTTTTTTTTTATCTCAGATTTAGCAAGCAGAGCTAATGAGTGATACCTTAAAAGAAAGAACAATAAACAGGCATGTTTCTAAAAATGTTTGAACATTTCAAAGATTTTTTTAAAATTTTTTTTATGGCCCAGAAAAAAGACTCTGTTCCAACCTAAGACATTTTTCGTAATTTGGAATGCCTCCATTTTGTTTTTGTGGCAAGAAAGACACTTAAAAATTATTTCATTTGGTCCAATACACATTAAACTATCCGAAATATAAGATTTGGTTTCCAAATTAACGCTCATTGGGGCAATATTGACTCGTGACTGTCAAATTCTGGGTATTTTCCTAAAATTTCTAAGTCTTCAATTAAAAAAAGAAAACAAATTTCGGCTAAGACAAATATAGCTAAAAATGTTCAAAAATACCTTGGCTATCACCCCCTTAAAGCTTTGCACGTAGCTACCAAACACCCTGTATAATTAGGGCGGTGAAGGGATTTCTTGGTCGACTATACCACTATAAACTAAGTAGGTTATTTTGATCGTCCTACCCGCCTGTTTTGCAATGTCAGCACGCTATATAAGGCCGCAGGCTGAAAACCAGCGCGGTGAAGAGTAATCCTCACCGCACATGCTGAGCCTGAGCCTTTTGCCACATAATTTTGTGTATTTTTTATTTTCTTTTTTATGTGCAATAAATGTTCTTTTATTTATTTTATTTATTTAGAAGAAGCCGCGCAAGATCGAGCCAAATGGAAAACTCTTCTACGAGCCCTATGTCCCTAACGAGGGATAACAGGAATGCATCATCATCATCATTTATTTAATGACACCTCACACTTTAAAATCCATCGAGCCGTTTAGGTTGCAGGGCGTGCCAAAGAATGATACCACAGAGTACATTATATATAGGAGGATAGAGATATCACTCTATTCAACGGCACAACGCCATCTAACGCAAATTCCCGTAACTACTATTAGGAACCATACCTATAATATGAAGGACCAATAATCACACGTAACAATACCAGCCCTGCTGTGCCACTGCCCACGGGCCACTGCCACAGCTTTTTTGAAACTAGAATTTAAAGTTGTTTTCATCTATTTTCTACATGATTTGATAAATAATATCGCCATCTAGTGCAAATTGACGGAACTAAAAATAGACATGTTGGAAGTGAAAGGACCGTGAATGATACATACATAAATACATGCGCTCGAAAAACATAACCCTCTTTCGGCAGTCGGGTAAAATAACTATAAATTAAAAAAATTAAAAACCCCCAACGCAAGTCAAGTCTAAGTTCCCTTCCGCAGCATACCACCCTCCCGGTGCCACACGTCACGGCGGCTGCCAAACTTGCTACAACCAACAACATCTCGACAGCTCAACTCAACAACTCAACTCGTTTTTAACCCCCGACACAAAAAGAGGGGTGTTATAAGTTTGACAGCTATGTGTGTGTGTCTCTGTCTATATTTCACACTAAATACAAACTGAAATATGATGCACAGAAAAAAACCCAGAAAAAAGACCAGCGCTGGGAATCGAACCCAGGTCCTCAGCATTCCGTGCCGTGTGTGTGTGTGTGTGTGTGTGTGTGTGTGTGTGTGTGTGTGTGTGTGTGTGTGTGTGTGTGTGTGTGTGTGTGTGTGTGTGTGTGTGTGTGTGTGTGTGTGTGTGTGTGTGTGTGTGTGTGTGTGTGTTGTGTGTGTGTGTGTGTGTGTGTGTGTGTGTGTTGTGTGTGTGTGTGTGTTCCGTGTGTGTTTTTCTGGGTTTTTTCTGCGCATCCATATTTCAGTTTGTATTTAGTATGAAATATATGGTTTTCACGGGATGACCGTAAAAGTAATAAAAAACCGGCCAAGAGCGTGTCGGACACGCCCAAGATAGGGTTCCGTAGCCATTACGAAAAAATCAAGTAATATTTTTCTAAGGATTTCGTATGTGTACGGAATCTTCCAAGTTTAGATATGTTTTATACCTTAGGCTACTATTTACTCTTAAACTACAAATAATTGCCAAGCAATCTTAGCCGCTATAATTTTCCTTGTAAATTTAATATATTTACTACCATTCTGAATTTTTTCAAATTTTTCCACCCAATAGTTTTTTAGAGGGGGGGGGGGGGGTGGGACGATCGATTTTAATGCAAATTTTCATTTTAAAGTTGAATATTTTGCAAACAGATCACTGAATAGAAAAATCATGTTAGCAACCCCCAATGGTTTTAAAAGACCTATCCAACGATACCCCACACTATAGGGTTAGGCGAGAAAAAAAAGTCACCCCCACTTCTTTGGGAGGTACCCTAAAAAAAAATATTTTTTATTTTTTATTTTACCACTTTGTCGGCGTAACTAATATATATATTGATGCCAAATTACAGTTTTTAGTACTATCAACCTCTGAGCTTAGCCGCGGACGGACAGACAGACAGACAGACATGGCGAAACTATAAGGGTTCCTAGTTCACTACGGAACCCTTTAAATGCAGTTGAAAAATAAAAATACCTACAAAAAGATACTTCATATCAAACTTGTGTCTGTCTGTGGCATCATAACTCTAAACGGGTGGACCGATTTGGATGCGGTTTTTTTATTAGAAAGCAGGTTTCTTGGCGATGGTTCTTAGATATGTTACACCAAAATCGGTTCAGCCGTTTCAAAGTTATCAGCTCTTTTGATAGCTGCGGAAGGGATCATAGATGCATAATGGGCAACTAATTTATGTTCAAACATACGTGTGACATAATTGCGTTGGGTGTTTTTAAAATGTTTGAGTGAGTGAGTCTCACGGCGGTGTCATGTTTATAGGCTGACCTGTCGACAGGGTAGCGCTCCGAGCTGGTGCTAGAGCGTCCCAGTCTCGCCATCTCAATCACTCTGTTGGCGTCCGATCTTGGCGCTCGCTCGCGCCGCCTGCGCTCGCGCTGCCGCCGAGGCTTGGCCTTCGCATGGCGGGCGGTCGAACAGCCTTCAACAGAAAAAAGTTTTGGTTCACCATTATCCCAACCTATATACATCCCACTGTAGGGCACAGGCCTCCTCTCAGAATGAGAGGGCTTGGGAACTTCACACACACCATTAAATTTCTTCGCAAGTGCATAAAGGTTTCTTCACGATGTTTTCCTTCACCGTAAAGCTCATGGTAAATTTCAGATGTAATTAAATAAATAAATAAATATTATGGGACAAACTTACATAAATCGGCCTAGTCCCAAACTAAGCAAAGCTTGTACTATGGGTACTAGACGACGATAAACATACTTATATAGATAAATAAATACTTAAATACATAGAAAACATCCATAACTCAGGAACAAATATTCGTGCTCATCACACAAATAAATGTCCTTACCGGGATTCGAACCCAGGACCTCTTGTTTCGTAGGCAGGGTCACTACCAACTAGGCTAAAGAGGTCGTTGAACTTCACAGTTGTTTGGATGTTTGGCACACTGGTTACATAGATTAACACATAGGATAATATTATTTAAAAGCGAAAAAGTTTTTCGGGTGCGCCGGTGGGATTCGAACCCACGTCTCCTGGGTCATACAGGAGGTGGGTTGTACCCAGGAGACGTGGGTTCGAATCCCACCGGCGCACCCGAAAAACTTTTTCGCTTTTAAATAATCTTAGATTCGGTGAGCAGCCGTACTGCTAATAATAAATAAATAATATTTGACATAGGATAATGCTAGGAAAATGCAAACTTCCCGTGGAATAGGAATAAGTGAATTCTATAGCCGCTAACCCGTGGTGGCCTAGTGGTCAGACCTATGGACTCTTAAGCAGAGGGTCGTGGGTTTGAGCCCGGGCCTGCACCTCTGGGTTTTTCCGAATTCATGTAAATTACGTTTGAAGTTTACCATGAGCTTTATAGTGAAGGAAAACATCGCGAGGAAAGCTGCACACACCTGAGAAGAAAGTCAGTGGGGGTGTGAAGTTCCCAAATCGCATTGGGCGCGCGTGGGAACTACTGCCCAAGTCTTCTCGTTCTAGGAGGAGGCCTGTTCCTGACTGAAGCAGGATTTTTTATCCTGAGAAAGTGCAAAGTAAAGTTCCCGCGGGATAGAAATACCTTTTTTAACCTATTTTGAAAATCAGACACAGTGTAGCTGTTTATTAGTGAAATCATTTTAACAATCAGCCCCTATATTCAATTCACTTATTTCTATCCCGTAGGAATTTTGTATTTTCCCCTTTGATCAATTATAACTGAAGATACACATTGCCGAACAAAATCCCCTTCAAAAAATGTCCGAACTTTTTTATTTGTTTGCATAACAATTAAAATCATCACCTACACAGAAATTTGAACCTAGTCTTTACTTCAATACAGTCGAATTTCGGTTGACACTTGACAGCTAAACTTGACAATTTCACGCAACGTACGGAGAAAAAAGAAGGCCACTTTTATCAAAGTGGCGCTCATTTGGCTCGGACATTTTCGGGCGCGCGACTGTGGATCTACAGTTATAATTGATCAAAGATTTTCCCGTAGAAAAGTCAATCAAATGTCAATCAGGGATACTGTAGCATACCTACTACGTCGTCTTCACCTTCGCTACAGTGTTCTATTACACCTTTGCGTTCGCCGCATGCCAACATGCTGCACTTACTGTAATGCAGACTTAGTGTAATTGCCGCTTTACTCAGTTTACTCTCATATGATGATGACGATTTTTCACTTCTCTTCTCATAGTTCTCTCTCACTCAACCTCATACTGCTCATAATGCAAGCAAGTAAAGAAATGACAGACAGACAGACACGTGTCCTCCCTCACTGGAATTCATGGGGACACATTACAAAAATAAAGACATAAGTACATTTACTATAACTCTTGTTCGGCTTCCCAGGTATTTAAGTAAAATCACAGAGACACAACGGTAGCGTGTTTCTGGCACTGATCAGCGCCATCTATGATCTCAATAAAGAACTGATTAATACAATGAACTTGGGGGTTACTACGAAAATTCGAAGTTCGAAGTTCGGATCGTGTGGTCCCTCTCACTCTTGTAATAAATACCATTAGCGTGAGCGGAACGGCATGAAACGAAGTTCGAATTTCGCGCTTCGTAGTATAGAGCCTGGTGCATAGAGTAAAAATCGAGAGTAGCGTTTCATTACTTAAAATCAGGTGAAGTACTCGTTACTCGGTAACGAATACAGGTTTGCCACAGGCCTGTTTAAAAAAAATAAAAAATACAAAAAATTTTTTTTTACTTTTTTTTATTTAACCACTTTGTCGGCTTGACTAATATATATATTCATGCCAAATTACAGTTTTCTAGTACTAACAGTCTCTGAGCTTAGCCGCGGACAGACAGACGGACAGACATGGCGAAACTATAAGGGTTACTAGTTGACTACGGAACCCTAAAAAGACAATGGTGAAACACATGGCAGGCCGACAGGACGCAAACAACAGGTATGCTTCGTTCAGTTATAGTACCTGGGCGACCGAGCTCTGCTCGGGCAGAAATTCGGTACCAAGCGTTTTCCCAGAGATAAGACCAAGCTAGATCAATTTTTCATCCCCGAAAACCCCCAAATACCAAATTTCATCGAAATCGTTGGAGCCGTTTCCGAGATCCTGATTATATACACCGGAGGGTCGGGGGGGGGCGGGGGTGAGAGGGGGGGGGGGATGCGGGGGAGGGAGCGCGGGGGTATTAAAGGGGGGATGAAAATTTCATTGATTTTGCCATAGGATGCACCGTTTTCAAGATATTTGACAAAAACACCGGAGGGGGTGGGGGGCGGGGGGGGGGTGAGTCACGTTAAACTATCGTCCGTAAACCGACTTTACAGACAACCGGCTTTTCCTGTTCTGTGCTCCCAATTAGGGAACGTGCACATAGACGGTGCTGCCAACTGGTGCCATAAGGGTGCCATCAATTTGAATGTTTTACCTTGATAAGTTTGTTTTACTGTCCGCATAGTGTCTCTTCTGTCGCATTAGTGCTGCCGCCTATAGTTACTGCACGTTCCCTATAATACTTTTTCTAACAAAAAAGTAACTTTTTCTCACAAAAAAGTAACTTTTTCGCACAAAAGAAGAAACTTGACGTTTTCTCATAAAAAATAAACTTAAAAAAAAAACTAAAAATCTTGAAAAAAAACGTGGACTCGAACCGAGGTCGGCTGGATCCGCGACCACCCGATTTCTAATGTGCCATTATGATCTACTCGAAGTCGGCGAATTTAGCTTTATATTCTAATGCAAACAAAAATAGCCGGAAAACACGAGTAAAAGCGATTTTCTGAAAATGAAACATAGCTAGATCAGTTTTTCATCCCCGAAAACCCCCACATACCAAATTTCATCGAAATCGTTGGAGCCGTTTCCGAGATCCTGATTATATATATACATATATATATATATATATATATATATATATATATATATATATATATATATATATATATATATATATATATATATATATATATACATATATACAAGAATTGCTCGTTTAAAGGTATTAGATAGATAGATAGATTAGATAAATAATATATAACTAAGAAATAAAAATAAAATAAAAACAAAATTAAATTAAATTTTTGCGAATTTTTCTTATCAAAAATAGATAAAAATTAAAAAGAAATGATAATTTGCATAGTATTTCGTAAAAATTTCATCATAAGATCATTAACTCATATTTTCATACACTCACTCATTTCATTCATTCACTACTTTTTTGCAATCAGTACTTTATGTAGCAGTGTGTGTAATCATCAGAGGGCAGAATTGCTCATGGCAAAAATCAAACGTCAATAGAGTTGGAACGTTTAATTCTATCGACTATCGAATAAACTGAAATAGGGTAAAAAAAACACTATTACAATTAGTCCGACATTTAAATTATCAAAAAATATTGAACACGTTTTTTTTTCTTTTGTCAATTGAACAAAAAACGACAAAGATAAAGCGCGACAAAGTTCGGGAGTGGGGGCTCGTGACGTCACGGTTCGCTAAAAAGTGTAGCGAATCGTGACGTCACGCGGAACTTCAACATACTATATCTCCGTCATTTTTTGTTCAATTGACAAAAGAAAAAATACGTGTCCAATATTTTTTGATAATTTAAATGATGAACTAATTAGATTTTTTTTAGGAAACTAGCCTATTATATTTACCTACTTAATTATATTTATTAACAAAACTTAACCTCAAACCCATAAGCAAACAATAATAGACTTCTACATATATGAACATTACGGAATAACATTTAAATAAAAGACAATATAAAACGATAATTTTAAAAAAACCGGCCAAGTGCGAGTCGGACTCGCGCACGAAGGGTTCCGTACAATCTTTGATCAATTATAACTGAAGATACACATTGCCGAACAAAATCCCCTTCAAAGAATGTCCGAACTTTTTTATTTAAATAAATAAATAAATTTGGTTGCATAACAATTAAAATCATCACCTACACAGAAATTTGAACCTAGTCTTTACTTCAATACAGTCGAATTTCGGTTGACACTTGACAGCTAAACTTGACAATTTCACGCAACGTACTGAGAAAAAAGAAGGCCACTTTTATCAAAGTGGCGCTCATTTGGCTCGGACATTTTCGGGCGCGCGACTGTGGATCTACAGTTATAATTGATCAAAGCGTACAATTATCTATAAAAATCACGTTTGTTGTATGGGAACCCCCCTTACTTAAATATTTTTTTATTTTAATTTATTGATTTATTTTTATTTATTTATTTATTTAAAGGGAAACAAACAGCTCAAAAGTAACACCTCTAAGATAATCATGATATATAACACATAAGCCAAATCAGTTTCCACTTATAGTTCATTTACATTTTTTATCTTTATGCTCAGATGTAATTTAAGTAGACATCACAGAACAAACACATAATATTTTATGGAACTACTAGATTTGCGAGAAGCTAGGTAGATAGGTAAATTGGAAATAACTATTCCACATGTAAAATTACAAAATTAACTTATACTAAGATGACGTTGTACTCTTACTTTTTTTTTCTTATTTCAGACACAAATTCTTGCAATTTCATTCAATACATAATTAAATATTCTGTGAATATTTCAAGCTTCTACCTGTTAACAAACATTAACATAAACTTTAATTAAATATTTATTTTTATTATAAGAAACGTTTTTTATTTCCTCGCATTAGTCGTGAAAAGCACAATGTTTAGTCTCGGCCAAAAGTGCAATAGATGGACTCGTACTTTCGAGGGCCTCCGCTACGCGTCGGCCCTCAAACAAACTCGTCCATCTATTGCTTACTTTCCAGCCTCTACAACAATGTACTATTTATTCCATTTTTTACTATTTGTTTTTATAGTGGCAACCGAAATACATCATCTGTGAAAATTTCAACTCTCCAGCTATCACGGTTCCCGAGATACAGCCTGGTGACAGACGGACAGACGGACGGACGGACGGACGGACGGACGGACGGACGGACGGACGGACGGACGGACGGACGGACGGATGGACGGACGGAGGGACATCGGAGCCTCAGTAATAGGGTCCCATTTGTACCCTTTGGTTACGGAACCCTAAAAACTACTAAACTTAGTTACTGCAATAAAACTACCTAAGTTTCACAACCTAAGGATATCTAGATAAAATTTCCGTAACAACGATTCGTCCGGAAGTTTTTTCGATGAACAAATATATTTTTCAAAAAAAATCCGGAAATGTGGATTAAACTCAGGTCAATGTGTTTTACTCGTTATGTGAGTTTCAACGCAATATTTTTTTAGTTGCTTTAAGTGAACCTTACATTTAGAGCAGTATATTGTTGAGTTGATAGTTAGACTCATTTGCATTCACGCTAGTTACCTGTTAACTTCTATAAAAATCGGAGTCAAAATTAAACTTACAAAGTTTTCGAAAATGCTCGTGGGAGCTACTAGCCAGTCACGTCGCTCGTGCCTAAAATACCACGTTCCCAAAATACCAAACTTTTCAAAATACTACATTATTTACCTATTTATATAGCATTCCCATTATACCAGGGGCCTGTTGCATAACAAAGTACAACTAATATTACAAGCGGAACTCTCGCTTCAGTTATATTAACTAGAAAGGGAGTTCCGCTTGTACCTAATATAAGTTGTACTTTGTTATGCAACAGGCCCCAGATGTTCAAAATAAGACATTCCACCAAAGAAATCTATTCCTTGAGTTCAAAATGCCTCTTTATTCACGAAGGAAAGAACATTACTTAAAGGTGTAAGTAATCTTGTCTTGAGTAATCTTCGGTTTTATAACGTGGTCACAGATTACTTAATAGTTACTTCGTAACAGATACTGCATCCCGTACAAAATCTTGGTACTTACCGCGATTGTAGCCACAGATTATACTACTCCGTCTCCTTAAGAATGTGTGCGTGCCGACAGTGACAAGGGCTGGCAGTTTGGATTAAAAATTTTTTTCTACATGATGTTTTACCATTTTGTCGGGATAATTGCTATATATTATATCCATGCAAACTTTCTAGCACTAATATTCTTTAAGCTAAGCCACGGACGGACAAAGAGACAGACGGTCATGGCGAAACTATAAGGGTTCCGTTTTTGCCATTTTAGCTCTGGAATCCTAACAAAAAAGGATATTTATTGTAAAGCGCAGAACACATTGCCATACTCACAGTACCCTAGCGTTATACTAAATACGAAGGTCAACTTTCGAACTTCGCATCGTGCCATCCCGCTCACGCTTATAGCTTTTTATAGAAGAGTAAGAGGGACAGCACGATACGAACTTCCAAATTGTTATATTAGCTATTAATTCTAGCATAGTCATATTAAAATTTGCCCCCTGTTTCACCATTCACTTATAAAAGTCCAGGCGGCATATCCGTGGAACACGAATGAACGTGCGTCGGCGCGCGCTTGTGACAACCTACTGGAATTTCGATCTTAGCAGATCGTCCCCGCGGTAGGTAAATATCGCGCGTAAGTACATGGCATGCATGAGGCCTGACGTGGTGCTACGAGTATCTGGTAGGTAAGCTAGAAATATGGTAAATAGGTACCTAATGCAGTATTTTGAAAAATGTTTTTTGTGAACGTGGTAAACAAGGCACGAGCGAGTCACGTGCCTTTTTGTATTTACTGTATTTATTGACAAGAGATTTCAAACACTGTCATTATTGTATTAAGGAATAAATTTAATCGAAATAAATAAATAAATTGGCAACCGTAGTTTCACAAAGCACGTGAGTGGGTAAGTAATTCGAATTCATATCGTGCCGTCACTAAACTTTCACTCTCCTATTTGCGCAAAGGGAACGGCCCATACAAAGTTCGAAAATCTAATTTCGTTGTATATGGCCAGGTACTTACCTTGAAAAATACGCTGGGAGCACCCAGAACAGAATATGACGCCTTTGAAGACCTCAGCATTACGGAGATCGGTTTCGCTGCACACGTCTGGAAGCAAAGTACAGCCAAAACGATCAGTTCGTAGAATTCTTCTTTCGTCGAATTATCGTTTCGTCAGAATTCTTCAGTTACAGTAAATAAAACAAAACTAAGGAAGGAATATGGAAACTATACTTCCCGCAAATCCTACTAGGTAATATTATAAACGTGAAAGTTTGTACCTATGGGTGGATGGATGATTGTTACTCTTTCACGTTACAACGGATTGTATGAAATTTGGAACACGGATGGTTTATAACCTAGGTTAAAATAAAGGATAATTTTTATCCCTGAAAATTGCATATTTCCCCCTGGATAGACGAATTTTTCGCAGACAGAGTAGCGGGCAACAGCTAGTAATATGGATGTTAATTTATAAGCAATAATGTCGCAACCCACTAAAACTAGAAAATTGCGATTTGAATACGAAATTATACCTTTACACCTTTATACCTTTTCTCCTCTGCATTTTATGAAAACATAACCCTCCTTCGGCAGACGGGTAATAAAAAGTTATGTGACTTAAGGCGAGGTACCTCGAAGAAACGTAATTTTTAATTTCATTTTATTTAGAAACGGTAATGATTAAACACGTGAAAAAAATATATGTTGCTTTTGAGACCTTTCTGTAAGTACGTCGGGCACTCGTTACATAATTGGACAAACTTCGCTCGATAGAAAAAAAATCCAAACATACCCCTATTTTGTACCTTTAAACTCATTTCATTTCAATATTATACTACTTGATGTATTGAAAGTCACATCAAAATAAACGTCTGTAATGATGTAATGTCCGTCGGGTTTAATTTTGTTAATTTTGTAAAATATATAATTTTTAAGCCAATATTAACGAAGTTCACGGCACGATTTACTGGCGCCCCGCTGCCAGCCCGCCGCTCAGTCCCGAGCGGAACGTGTTGGAGGTCGGACGCTTGCCAGTTTTTGAAGCGCTCCACATTAAGACTAAATAGGTATCCTTGATGTGGGTAGTAGTATCGTCATTTATTTCTGTTATTTACCACTACTCGTATTCAATGTAACCGCCACACACAAAAAGAAACACCCATCCACGCAACTATACACAGTACACAGTGTACAAAGAAAAACAGTACGAGCACAGAGTAAAAATGTAACCAGTTATTCAACTTCATACTAGAGCGCCCGAATCGACGCACGCACACAGCCAAGCGTATTACACGGCCGCTAAGTAATCTTCGGAATACAAAACAATGCTGCAGTCCCACGCGGTGCGCCGTCTATGACGCTTGGCTGTGTGCGTGCGTCGATTCGGGCTCTCTAGTATGAAGTTGAATAACTGGTTACATTTTTGCTCTGTGGTACGGGTCTATCAAATTTTTTACAAGTGCCTGTAATATAAATTCGCAATTATTGACAAAATTGCCACAGTACAAAGTTTACTAATGTTACCGCTGCAATCGCCGAAATGATAATTCTTATTATTTCAGCATGAAGGTGACAAAGATGACTGTTTCACACATCTAAATATACACGATGATTTTTAATCGGTGATCAGGAGTTGAAAAATCGTGATCCCTAGACAAAATGGAATTTAATAGACGAGATCTTAAAGCAATGAGGTCTCTGGTTAATTAATAAATAAAAAAAAATGTTAAAACTTCTTCCATCCACCGAATGCATGGTCATCGTACATTTGTTTTAGTTAAGTAGTTCTGTCAAGTTTAGTGTCATCGCTTTGGCGGGAAATATGACAGGTCTCACGTCAAAGTTTGTTAAAGAAACTGACTTGTCAAAGAGGTTTCAGGCTCATAGACTAAACCATGCGTAGGGTGACAATGATTTTAGTTAAAAAGAGATTTTCCAAATAATTATTGTTTAAAAAAATTGATGGATTTTTTCGTGTAACTGCGACTTAAACATGGTCGCCATCGAATACTGATCTAGAAAAATTGGTTCCTGATCACCGATTAAAAATCATCGTGTATAAAAGAAGAAACTGACTGACTAAATGACTGAAATATCAACGCACAGCCCAAACGGCTGAGTCTAGAGATTCCAAATTGCCAAAAGGTTCCTTATAAGGTCTAGAGGTGCACTAAGAAAGGATTTTTCAAAATTCACAACTTAAGGGGGTGAGACGGGGGTCCGAAGTTTATATGGGGAAACAAGATTAGTTAGACTATTTTATTCGAATTTTTTCAGGAGAACTAACGATAAATGAGTAAACACGTGTTTCAGGTTTTTTGGGAATTCAACCCCTAAAAGAGGTCACAAGACCAACATAAAGGCCCATTTAGATGGTACGAGTTTCTCGCACGTTTTGGGGCGAGAAATCGTATGACATTCTCGTATGCGATAATCGCCTAGCGAGTATCGTACGAAAATGTTTACATTCATGCGAGAAATAAAAACTCGCGTACGATTATGTCATTCGATATTCAAAAGGAGATTATCGCCAGGCGATGTAGTTTACACGAGGACCTGCATTCTAGGGAGATTTTCGCATACGATTTCTCGACCTGTCTAAACTCGTTCTCGTATGACATTTTTTCACGAACATGCGAGAATCGCACGAATCGGTTCGAACCGATTTTCAATACGAGTTTTACCAGATAATTTACGTGGTTAGTTGAGTTCTAGAGACTTGAAATTTGGCATAAGTGTACTTAAAGCATCATAGAAATGCATTTAGGGAGGATTTTTTGAAATTTCCAAGGGCTAGAAAAATATCTAATCTTTTATTTCTTTGTTTGTAGGGGTTAATCTTTGAAACTACTGAGCCGGTTTAAAAAAAATCACCAATAGGAAACTACATTATCCCTGATTGATACTACTATTTCTCCGGAAAAATGCAAAATTCCCGTGGGATAATCCCTGTTCGTGGCCGAGGCTTGTATAGAGTTTTTCTCAAACATGCATCATCATCATCATCATCATCCTCACCATCATCATCACCACCATCACCACCATCATCATCATCATCATCATCATCGTCGTCGTCGTCGTCGTCGTCATCATCACCACCATCATCATCATCATCATCATCATCTTCATCACCATCAGCATCATCAACATCATCATCATCGTCGTCGTCGTTGTCATCATCATCATCACCCACCATCACCATCATCATCATCACCATCATCATCATCGTCATCATCGTCGTCGTCGTCGTCGTCATCGTCATCATCATCACCATCACCATCACCCACCATCATCATCACCATCATCACCACCAAAGAAGATATTAAGATAGATCAAAACGGATATTTCTATCCCGTGGGAACTTTACACTTTCTCGGTATAAAAGCAGCATATGTTAATCAGAAACAGTGTTGCTATCTATTAGTGAAAGAATTTTTTAAATCAGTCCTGAAGTTGGGATCACTTTATTCTACCTATCCTGCGGGAATTTTGAATTTTTACCAGGGAAAAAACAGCCTATGTCAATAGTGTAGCTTTATATTGGTGAAATAATTTTTAAAATTAGGCCGAAATTTAATTCACTTATTTCTATCCCGCGGGATTTTTGCATTTTTTGGGAGGAAAACTAGCCTTGCACTTAGTATTGAGCTTGTTTTTTTTTTTTATATAGGTACGCAATACGCATGCGATGTCATGCGATGCACTCATGATCATGACATGACGGCGACTGAAAAGTACACGAACTCGAAATACGATTCTCGTATTCAAATTTTGTTTACACGGAGACATTCAATCATTAAAGGCGAGGCGATTATCGCCCCTTCTCGTGCGATATCGTACGTGTAGTTTACATGATACTATATTTTTTCTCGAGCTACGATAATCGTATGGTCGAGGCGAGAAACTCGTACCATGTAAATAGGCCTTAGGGACAAGGTCTGGAAATCAACATGGGTATTGTTTCTATGGTTTAGGGACCTTATCGGGTCGCGCTGGTTACGAAAACAATAACAATTTTAAAATCCAACGTGGCGGACGTGAAATACCATCTCCCCCGGTGGGGTGCGAGGCGTTGAAATATCTAAATATCAATATGGGTGTAGTTTTAATGTTTTTTTTGGGACGTTAATTACGAAAATGACATCGATTTTGAAATTTAATATTGTGGACTCCTGACACCTATCATTATCCTAAAGTTTATAATCTCAGTGACTTTTAGGTTATAAACAATATGGAAATGACAGGTGTCAGGATTTACTTCTTAACTGCCGACCACTATGTATATGCTCATTTTTTCATAAATCTCAAATTCGGTTTTTACAATATTGACTTAGACCGCTGACTACCGAGACAGTGCCACTTTTAGCAATTTTTGTAGTGTGTGGGAGCGTGAGAAGTATGGTGTCATATGGCTTACGAGGCTCCTGCGAGTGTATACATATTTTTGACCACTTGATCCGTGAAGAATGACCGACAACTACCGTTATTTGTATTTTAGCGCCATATATAGTTTAGTTTTGTATCTAACTGAAATTCTGGAACTGTACAAGCTGCGGACAAAGAAGTATCCACTTCGAAAACGTTTCATATTTTATATTTATAACACAAAAGTAATTTAAGTAATTGCACCTAAACATTTAAATTACAGCGTGATCTTGGTCTCGGTCGCAACTTACACTACTGTAAATTATATTACACTGTTGCTTGCAAGCGTGACCTCCGTCGGCGAGTTCACGGCGCGCGCGGCGATCGTAGCTTTTGCGCGGGCGGGGTGCGGGGTGTAAATTAACGTGGCGCGCTTCAAGAACCTCGCCTTAACATAGTCACAATATCGCAAAACGACATATATATTTTTGGAACAAACTGGAATATCCCATCCGTAATAAAAATCGTTAGCGGCTGTTTTCTCAAAATGACGTTCGTGTGATGATTCAAATGCGAAGGTACCTTTTTTTAACGAAGTGGAAACCCTTTACGTGTACCCCCGGGCCCGGGGAGACCCAGATGGTTATGTGGGGCTCTCTCCCCCATCCTCTTCCCCTAACGGGAAGGGGACGGGTAGTATACCCACTAAAACCACTCCGACGTTGCCCTCTTGCCGAGGTTGGTAGGCGCCGTGGGGTCCCAAAGATTCTACCTCGATCAAATATTCTACCACGACCAAAGATTCTACCACGACCAAAGATTCTACCACGATCAAAGATTCTACCACGAAAATGCGAAAGTACCTAACTTAACCTTGGACCTGACTTAAACCGCTATTATCCCAGACTATTACATAGTTAACCAACGAATTCTTGGCTAACGAAATCGCGGACAACTAATAAACAAGTAAGTAAAGGTGTGTAAAGTAAAGGGATTTCACTAACAGCACTTATGACACTTCTTGTGGTAGCTCCATCCCTCTCGCACAGCCGCGACGCCGCGCGGCACGGGGGTCATGCAGTGCGCACAGACCTCGCAACTGACATACAAACATATCTCTAATACACCTTATAGGTACGTACATCTATCTAAATACACATTAAGAGCCATGCCACACTGCACCGGCCTGCGTGGGAACTACCACCCAAGCCCTCTCATTCTGTGATAATGTCACACTGGCGATTTGTGAATGTATTAAAAGTAAAGCGAGCGAGCAGCGTGTTCGCCACGGTGCAACGTATTCGCCGAGAATGCGTCACGTTTTCGTCGCGAGCTAAGTAGGCGTGAGTGTACACGATCGCTCGTTCCCTAAACATCAGAATTGCAGAATAGAGCTTGTCTACGCTAAAAGCCCCTCTACTGAATCAGTTGATTTGTACGAGTGCGTGCAAATATTAATTACAACTCTTCATCTACTTGGGAGCGTCAACTATTCCGTTAACTATGCTCAGTGTGCAACATCACGATCGACAAATCGCATGAAAAATGCTGTGCGTAAATGCGGTGGTGGGGCGCGTCATTTTAAATTAAACAAGCTCCACTAGATTGCCGACTTACCCTATTTCTAAAATACCAAATTCCCAGAATACCAGACTTTCCTGTTACCGTGTTTTTCTCTACAGGGTTATTTTTAATTCACTGACATCCTCTTAACCCTGAATTCCTATCACTCAAACAAATGTTTTTTGTTCTACGACTTTTTAAAATGAAGCACTTTTTTCCCATACAAATACACAGAGTATCGTAAAAATAAGAGGAAATCTCAAATTTTTAAAACGTTATTACACCAAAAATATTAAGTTATGACAAAAGCCGTAAAACAAAAAACATTTGTTTATGTGGTAGGAGTTTAGGGTTAAAAGGATGCTAGTGAATTACAAATAACCCTGTAAATCAGATTGCCAAAAAAGCTTGTTTTCAATACACCATGTTCCATTCAAAACCGAGTTCCCATAATACCAGATAGTGAAATCACCAGCTCGTCAGGCAGGTCGTGGTCGTCGTGGGGAGGCGGAGGTCGTGTCTTACGAGCCTGGTGATTTCACTATCTGGTATTATGGAAATTCGGTTTTGAATGGAACATGGTATATTGAAAACAAGCTTTTTTGGCAATCCGATATAGAGAAAAACATGGTGACTGGTATTCTGGGAATTTGGTATTTTGGTATTTTAGAAATAGGGTAAGTTGACAATCTAGTATTCTGCAATTCTGATATTTAGGGAACGAGCGTACATCATGGCGTCCCAGCCCTATAGAGAACGTGCACATTGACGGTGCTGCCAACTGGTGCCATCAATTCGAATGTTTTACCCTGATAAGTTTCTTTTACTGTCCGCATATAGTGTCTCTTCTGTCGCATTAGTGCTGCCGCCTACAGTTTCTGCACGTTCTCTATAGCGCGCTCGCGACGAAAACGTTGCGCGTTCGCTTCACTTTTGATACGTACGGCCGTACGGCCCTTACAGTCGGCCACCTGAGTCGTCAGTCGCGAAGGTGTGCGACGTAGACTAGTAGCTACTTAGGCCAGTTGCAGTTTAGACGAGATGCGTTTTAGACTAGCAGCGTCTTAGACCGGTTACCGCTAGGACTAGTGGCGTTTTAGACGAAATGATACTAACCCTAACCAACAATTGCTAAGGCCGCGTACCTGACTGACTTATGGCAATTTTTACAGGAGACCATTAAAATTGAACATCTTCGTATTTATTGATGCCAGATTTACCAAAACTAAAATTTGACACATTTTGTTAGTTACGCGGCATTAGGCTCCATGTTGGTTACGCGGTTTGCAGTTTCATCGACGATTGCCGTGTAACTTATGTAGAATTGCAACAAAAAACTTGTGTGGAATAACATATTATGTGATAACTTACGCCATATTTTAGTTTTTTAGGTTTTTTTGTACATTTTTAAATTACTAGCGTAACATACGGAAAATTTTACATTTTTTTCGTTTTCGCGCTTGGATACTTATAACAAATTGATTTTGACGTCTTCACTTTTGACGATGAATGTCAAGATTATTTTTAAGAAATTTACTGTTATTTCCTGTAAAAAGTCTACGCTTCTGCTGCGAAAAGGCCAACCCGTATTATTATTATTGTTGGTACGGATTTCCGATTACGGGCCCATGGGGACTCGGTCATTTAAAAGGCATTCATGGGGCCGAAGCCAACATGAAGAGGCCTTTGGTACCATATGTATAAATGAGATGGGCGCAACTATGGAGGTCTATCCCCTAATACACCATGAGGATGTGCTAGCGGACAGTTCTCCACAGTTGCCAAACTATTGCCAGGTAGGAAGCGACATGGAATTGGCTATGGGGTTGGGATGTTGTGGACAGGATTACCGGGCTATGGAGTGAGATAACGGACACCTACCATTTCAATATCTCATAAACTGAATTTTTGGTAGGCGGTGACTCGCCATTCACTAAATGGGCCCCTCAAACTATTGCCCGCTCGGGGCAACGAGGCGGCAACATTGGTGTGAACGGCTAAGGATGGAGAGGTGTTCCTGGACTTTAAACTTCAAAATGCCAACTCGCCACTTACGGAAACACATCCATCCTTCGAGCATTTAGCTCTTGCGCTCCACTCTAGGCGGCCAACAAAGGCAAACTAGAGGCGGGGTGGGTGTGTAACTGTGTGTGAGTGTGTGTATAAGCGCATGTGTGTATGTGTACCCCTGGAGGTCTCGGGTTCGTGGTGTCGCTACGCACCAACAGCTCGCCACAAGCCGCCCTGCGATGACTGACTGCACTGGTGACACGACAACACCAGCGGGCGATGAGGTCGTCACATCCCTACGCCTTATTATTATTACTATTATGTTGGTACGGATTTCCGATCACTATTATAGGCTAGACGACTAAAAAAAACTGTTTGGTTCGTCAGTTAGATTATTAAAAAATATTGTACACGTATTTTTTCTTTTGTTTGACAAACAAAAAATGAGGAGGATACAGTGCTTAGAAGTTTCGAGTGACGTCACTATATGGTACAATTTTTACCTAAGGGTGACGTCACAAGCCCCCACTCCGGAAGTTTGATGATCTATATCTTTGTCGTTTTTTAATAATTTGATAAACCAAAAAATACGTGTCCCATATTTTCCCATAATCTAACTGACGGACTAATTAGAATGACAAATTTTTAACTCAGTCGTCATCCCTATTATAAAATTAAATAACTATAAATTATAAAAAAATCGTGCGTGCAGCTCCTCCGCGCGGAAAAAGTGAAACTTCGTAATGTGGAAATGAAAAAGGCACTTATACATCAATATGAACCTTATAGCAATAACTTTAAGAACTAAATTTACTTATGCATCTATGTGTTTAAATTACTCACTAGATGGCGCTTTTATCAAGTCTCAAACAAATTTTCACAGACAGTATGAGTTCTGCATCGCACTGTCGAAGTTTTTAACATCCGTTATTATATATACAATGCGAGATTACTTGCTTCGGCAGTACATATACTAATGCTTTCATACCCCCTCCATGGTAGCGTTAAACGTTTAACGCGACCTTGTTGGAAGTCACATTATAAGTTTTTATTTAAACACTGGTTTCTTCGAGAAATTAACTCTATTTGCCCTGAATAATCTTTCCTTAAAGTTAACGGAAATCAAAAAACCGGCCAAATGCCAGCCGGACTCGTGCGCGAAGGGTTCCGTAGCCCTCTTAAATATCGGTTTTATTATAATTTAATAATTTACTTTTATAGTGAATAGGTATATGACTAATGTTCTGTCAATATTTCAACCGTCTACCTACCTGTTGCCGTTATCAATATCGAGCAAAAACGAGCAAATCAATCACGTTTGTTGTAGTATAAGGGAAGTCCCAACCTTAACCCCTTGAACTACCGGCTCTGGACAGTTTTAGAGAAGAAGGTGTGCTCGAACCTTACCGTATTTAAATCGAGTCGTTGAATCTGACTTGGAGGTAGCAGCGGCTTCCATACCTCTAGAAAAGGTGCGTGCGGCGATAAACGATTGACCAGATCAATTGAAGATGTGTGTGAAAGCAAAACGTAGTCATTTTGAATAAATTGCATGTTTATTCAATAAATTAGAAAATAAAAAATAACATAAAAATGTATTTTATTCATTTTTGTTTGTTTAGCTTTGAGATAGGTACGTACAATTTTAAGAGGGACGTAATTTATGGCAAGACTAGGTAACCAAAATCTAAAAGAGTTTTAAAGCAAATATTGTAATACCATGGCGATCCGTCGGCACTGTAACACACTTCTTACTTCGCTACTTCCTACAACAGACATATTAATATAACAAGCTGTTGCCCGCGACTCCGTCCGCGAAGAAGCGGGGTATAAAAAATTGGCTACGACCTATTCTCAGACCTAACAAACATGGAGAAAAAGGTTTCATATAAATCGTTCAAGCCGTCTCGGAGGACATCGAAAACAAACACCGTGACACGAGATTTTTATATATTAGAAGAAGAAGATATTAGAAATGTTGCTTTATAAGTTAGCTTAGGTACTTTTTCCTCTTGACAGCGATTACCTATACATTTCATTCACAGTCTTTTAGTTGTTCTCGTTTCCAACTTGCTTTTGGGAATTTATAAAATTTGAGATCACTGATTTTTCTTCCCCATTGTTTTTACAGTTAACTACGCAGCAGGTTTCGTGACCCACATTTATTTATTTTAATTTAATAATACACGAAGACGTAAATTTCACTAGTAAATAGTGACAGTTGCTCCACCCACGGTTTCTTGTTTGGCCACGGCGGGCGCTGCGATCGATTCGTGGTTCCCCCACCTCCTGCTACACACCTAGCGAATATTACCAATCATAAAACCAAAAGAATGTACTTATGTTCTAAATGACTATAATATCCTGTCCTTGCTAATTGTTACATTATTTGCTGTGATTTATTTTTAACCCCCGACACAAAAAGAGGGGTTTTATAAATTAGACCTCTGTGTGTGTGTGTCTGTCTGTCTGTCTGTGTGTCTGTCGGTGGCATCATAGCTCTTAAACCTGTGGACCGATTTGGATGCGGTTTTTTTTAAAAGAAAGCAGGTTTCTTTTCTTGGCGATGGTTCTTAGATATGTTTCATCAAAATCGGTTCAGCCGTTTCAAAATTCAGCTCTTTTGTTAGCTGCGGAAGGGATCTTAGACGCATAACGAGCATTGACTTAATGTTCAAACATACGAGTGACATAATTGCGTTGAGTGTTTTTAATTTTTTTATTTATAGTTATTCAAAAGTGTTTTTCAATAAAAAGACCCCAAGATCGCTTACCTTCTTTCTAATGCTGATAAAAACGAAATATAGGATGCATTAGCGCAATAGAACCCAAAAAAAAAAATTCGAATATAGTCTGTTTGTCTGTGCGTTTGTGGACGCTAATGTCACTGATGTGCTTTGATCAATTATAACTGAAGATAAACATTGCCGAACAAAATCCCCTTCAAAAAATGTCCGAACTTTTTTATTTGTTTGCATAACAATTAAAATCATCACCTACACAGAAATTTGAACCTAATCTTTACTTCATTACAGTCGAATTTCGGTTGACACTTGACAGCTAAACTTGACAATTTCACGCAACGTACTGAGAAAAAAGAAGGCCACTGGCGTTCATTTGGCTCGGACATTTTCGGGCGCGCGACTGTGGATCTACAGTTATAATTGATCAAAGCTGATGTGTTATCCTTTTCTTGGGGTTAACATTGTGTTCATTTCATTTAAATCGGTAAACAAATTAAAAAGATATGTCAATGCGACAGTAGAGACACTACTTGGCCGAGATTGGCGAGCTTTCAATATTGTTTTCTCTGATTTATTTAAGTTTAAACTTGTGCACGAACATTCAGTGGTGAAAGTGATTAATCAGAAGTGATTTACAAACAATACGTGTTAATTCACGATGGGCCTCATAAGAAAGCTCAAAGTCACGCAGAGGGCGATGGAGAGGGCTATGCTTGGAGTTTCTCTGCGGGATCGCATTAGAAATGATGAAATCCGCGCAAGAACTAAGGCCACGGACATAGCTCGAAGAATTGCTTGACTTAAGTGGCAGTGGGCAGGCACATCGCCCGTAGAACTGACGGCCGATGGGGCCGAAAGGTTCTCGAGTGGCGTCCGCGGACCAGAAGACGCGGTGTAGGTAGGCCTCCAACAAGATGGAGCGACGACCTGGTGAAGGTGGCGAGAACGCATTAGATACGGATGGCGCAGGGCCGTTTTGTTCGGCGAGCCTTGGGGGAGGCCTATGTTCAGCAGAGGACGTCTTTCGGCTGAAATGATGACGTGTTAATTTACAATCCAAAGACACCAATTACATCATTAACGCGCACGAAGGGTTCCGTACAATTAATTACCTGTCTATAAAAATCACGTTTGTTGTATGGGAGCCCCCCTTAAATATTCTTTTTACTTTAATGTGCGTGTGGTTTATATAATTAAATATTATGTGAATATTTCAAGTGTCTATATGTTGCCGTTATCAATATCGAGCAAAATAACTCTATACTAGCGCCACCACAAAATGTGTGCAAAATTAGAACTACTGAGGTGATTGGTTGTCAGACCGGCATCGATTGTTAGTTAATTAGCAAACCATCTAGTTCGGCAAATACATTGTAGATGGCGCTGTAATAAACAAATCATGTTTGTTGTATGGGAGCCCCTTAAATATTTATTTAATTCCATTTTTTAGTATTTGTTGTTATAGCGGCAACCAAAATACATCATCTGTGAAAATTTCAACTCTCTAGCTATCACGGTTCCCGAGATACAGCCTGGTGACAGACGGACGGACGGACGGACGGACGGACAGCGGAGCCTCAGTAATAGGGTTCCCGTTTTTACCCTTTGGGTACGGAACCCTAAAAACCCCCAACGCAATTATGTCACTCGTATGTTTGAAGTCATTTGCCCGTTACGCGTCTAAGATCCCTTCCGCAGCTAACAAAAGAGCTGATAACTTTGAAACGGGTGAACCGATTTTGATGAAACATATCTAAGAACCATCGCCAAGAAAACTGCTTTTTAATAAAAAAACCGCATCCAAATCGGTTCACCCGTTTAAGAGCCATGATGCCACAGACAGACAGAGACACACGCACATAGCGGTCAAACTTATAACACCACTCTTTTTGTGTCGGGGGTTAAAAATGTAATTCGCTATTTTGTGGCGGCCATCTTGGATTTGAAATTTGTCATAGTGAGTATTCTACTGGTCAAGGCCTTTCATTTGATACCCATAACAGGGTAGTGAAAAAAAAAATTGCCATTTTGTGGTGGCGGCCATTTTGGATTAGAAATTTATCATAAGTGGTTTAAAGTATTCTACTAGTCAAGCTCTTGCATTTGATACCCATATTGAGGCAGTTGTGAATAAACATGTACTTACTTAATCCGCCATTTTGTAGCGGCGGCCATCTTGGACCGATTTTAATCAAACATAGCTAAGAACACTCCCGACTACCTAATTCACCTTTCAAATAAAAATATTCATTGTATATTGGTTGCTGCTAGTATGCTGGTATACAATTTCATGTTAGACGGGCGTCCGTTCCGGGTAATCCGCGTCAGCTAGCGTAGGCCCTTCGCAAGTTGAAATGTGATGCATAGGAAAAATTTGTGTCTAAACTCCTGACCAGTGGTGGAGTGGTGGTGTAGGGGAATAGCACGCGGCACGGAATGCTGAGGACCTGGGTTCGATTCCCAGCGCTGGTCTTTTTCCTGGGGTTTTTTCTGTGCATCCATGTTTCAGTTTGTGTAGTACCTGGGCGACCGAGCTGCTGAAACTCGGTACCAAGCGTTTTCCCAGAGATAAGACCAAGCTAGATCAATTTTTCATCCCCGAAAACCTCCACATACCAAAATCATCGAAATCGTTGGAGCCGTTTCTGAGATTCTGATTATATATATATAGGAATTGCTCGATTAAAGGTTTATTAGATAGATTTAGTAAAATATATAGATACCTTGTCTATACCGTCGTGGGTAAAAAAATTTTGCAAAAAAAAACTCATGCGTTTTAATATAGTATCTTTTTAATTCATACATAAAAAACATGAAAAATAGGTAGGTACATACGTGAACAACAAATTGTATTCAATATCACTAATAAACAATACAAATACAAAAGGGTTTTTAAAAGGTAAAAGGATTTAACTTTCGTTTTTTTGCATCAGAAATAAGGTAGGCGATCTTGACGTGTTTTTTATTGAAAAACACTTTTGAAAATTAAGTCTTAGCAAACTTATTGTAATAACGTAACAGTTGCATAAACTACTATTATAGCACCGATTTGAGCGGAAAAATTATATACACGATGAGTTTTAATCGGTGATCGGAAGCTAATTTTTCTAGATCAGTATTCGGTTGCAACAAAACGTATTATTCACACCTTTCATTCTGAAAAGTAGCTCAAGCTACTTTTTTAATTTATTCAATGGCATGTATCATTTACGCAATGTGCCAATTGAACACAGAACTAAATAAAGTAATTGATTGTTATTTCATCGTAATCTATTAAAAACGAACATATTTGAAATATTAACTTAACAAAGTTACATGAAAATTGATGAATTTTTCGTAATAGTTAAAAAAATGTCACAAATTAATTACACGTTTTACTGAAATCAAAACTATCGATGACTGTTATTGTGATTAAATGAATATTGGTATCCGATACCATTGTAATATTCGACTAGATTATTAATTAAAACTTGTTTCATTATTTTTACAGCATTTTATTTAAATTTTCCTCATAGTCGGTGTGAAAAGTTGTGTGTCACTCGGGAGCAAAATTATTTTCGTCTTGAGCACACACCCTCAGGACGCTCAGGATTCTAACTTAGAATCCTTCGCTTCACTATGGATTCAATGTAAATCCCTTTTAGATTAAAATCATTGTCACCCTACTGATACATGGTTTAGTCTGTAAGCCTAAAACCTCTTTGACAAGTCAGTTTTTTAAACAAATTTTGACGTGCGACCTGTCAAATTTCCCGCCAAAGCGATGACACTTGACGAAACTACTTTTCAACCAATTCAGGATGACCATGCCTTCGGGAGATGGAGGAAGTTTTAATTTTTTTTTTAATTAAACATATACTGAATTGCTTGAGACCCTACCTAATAAATTCCATTTAGGCTGGCTATTAATATTTTTCAACTCCTGGTCACCGATTAAATAACACCATGTAGAACCCTTTAGGATGGGTTCATCTGAAGCCCTTGTCAAGATGCACGAAAATTTCAAGTGTCTAGCTAAAGAGATAGAGCCGTATGACAGACGGACGGACAGACAGCAGTCTCAATAATAGGTTCCAGGCTCCCGTTGGCAGTCATTGGGAACCCTAAAAACGCTCAGTAAAAAAACCACGCCATCTCGTTCCCATAGACGACATTAACGTCAGATGACGCTGTGTTGCGACCGCTAGATGGCGACACTAGTAGGAAACCCTTTTAAGCTCCAAACGCACAGACAGCGCAACGGTAACGGTTGTAATATTCTAACTTGTATGAACGGTTGTGCGGTACCGTACCGCGAACTCGTTCATACAAGTTAGAATATTACAACTCTGCCTCTGCTGTATGTGCGGTCGGAGCTTTACGCTGGTGGGCACCGACGGTCGCTTACCATATACACTAAACTAAACTAGAGATTCTAAAATAATACTAAACTTAACAATATTTATTTAAACGTAATATCATAAAATTCTTGCATGTTATTACTGGCCGGCAAAATACTGGTTAAAAGTTTTATAACTAGGAAAATAATCAAATAAAGCGCTGAGCGTTAAGTTGCGATTTTTTTTACTTCCCCATTTAACTTAGCGGTCAAACATATCGTCATGGTGGAGGGGACACAAAGAATCACAGTACCAATTTATACAAATAAGAAATAATTAGATTGTGGAGACGCGCGAATTCTGTTATAAAACAAATGTCGTACTCAAAACCGTCAATTAGTATATTATTACTTACATGCCAAAATTTAGTTTATTTCAAAATTGACTTTTATTTACTATTTTGATTTACATTGTGTTTAATACAGCGCCATCTACAATGTATTTGCCGAACTAGATGGCTTGCTAATTAAGTAATAACAATTGATGCCTGATTGACAACCAATCACCTCAGTAATTCTAATTTTACTCACAACTTGTGGTGGCGCTAGTATATGTTATGTATATAAGTTAAGGTTTGAGAGTATGTCTGTCTATTCCCGAGCAATCGGCTTCGAATTATAAGCTCCCAAAAAACACCCTATCTCTCATTTCTGGGCACCCTATTTTACACATTGACTAATACTAGTAATGTTCTAACACTCGTTACCTGAGGTGCAACTATTAACGCCAAATTTTGATTCAACTGTATACATTCGAATCTTTGATCAATTATAACTGAAGATACACATTGCCGAACAAAATCCCCTTTTAAGAATGTCCGAACTTTTTTATTTAGTTGCGTAACAAATAAAATCATCACCTACACAGAAATTTGAACCTAGTCTTTACTTCATTACAATCGAATTTCGGTAGCGGCAAAACTCCACTTGACAGCTAAACTTGACAATTTCACGCAACGTTCTGAGAAAAAAGAAGGCCACTTTATCAAAGTGGCGCTCATTTGGCTCGGACATTTTCGGGCGCGCGACTGTGGATCTACAGTTATAATTGATCAAAGATTCGAATGTTCTTTTTAAATAGGTAAAAATGACACTCGGCCAAAAAAACTCGAAAAAAGATAAACCGTAGACTGTTTTACTATTTTCTTCATGTTTATCAAACCCTCTCACATAGGAGAATTTCAATGGTTAGTGGTTACAATCCGTAATCTCAAAAAAATGCCTTTGAATTTATTTATCCCGTGGGACGTCCCGCGCTGCACGGTGCCGCCGTAACGGAACTGTTTTTAATTTGCCAATTTTTGTTACAAATTTCGAACATAAGTAGAATGCTTATACAACATGACCCAAAAAGGTCGGTGGTCATTTTTGCAAAATATCCGTCAATATCTTCGTGAGGTAGATCGTGATTCCACATAAATATTTCTGCATCAGAACAACATGTTATGTTGTTGTTAATGTTGTGTGTCGGTGTGATGGGGTGCCGTTAAAAAATCTTGATCAAGTGCGGGTAGTTCGAGATACGGGTGCTGATTCTAATCGGGGTCAAGTGCGGGTAGTTCGAAATACTATAGCGGCTAAACGAACTTGACACCCTACACTTCAGTCGAATCGTGACCACGGCTGCTGCAATGTGGCCGAAACGTCGAGGTAAATATTGTTTGCGTGATAAGTCCCGTTTAGTATAATAATTATAACATGTTCTTTAACTACGAGCCAGCGCGTACGAGTCTCCATTCAACCTTCAAGGAATCGACAAACGACAATCGATGAGTGACGCACGAGTATGTCTCTGGCACATCGATAACTTATCGCACCCCAGGCGGCGAGTGTTTCACACTATTAAAATCCATCTAAGAAATCGCGCGTTTTTATTTTACATAAAGTTGAATATAATTTCTTGAGATCAACCATATCATAGACAGAATACCCAATTTGAGATCAATACATTGCTTTTAGTTAATTTTTCAAAGATCGTTGTTACTAACTACATATACTGGCGAGCAAAAATAGAGTCTGTAAGGAAACTATCGTACTAAATTGTCCGATATTTTGGCTCGTCAGTGTACTACTACAATTTATACAAAACTATAGTTACTATTTAATTTCAAAAATACTGGCCCCGACGTTACTTTAAAACTAAGTTTATTTGCGCTTTGATAAATCAATTCATTGCCATCTATTTTTTTAATCGTTAAAATGATAGGGTAGTGTTCTAGGTAAAAAAAAATATTATAATTAATCTGTCAGTAAGTTTATCGAAAAATATTGGACACGTATTTTTTTTCTTTGGCGGGAGGGCCGTATTTAGCAGACTCTATGAGGGCCCTTCTAACACTCTTTCTATTATTCCAGGTGCCTAAATTAAGTATGTAGAATAAGCGGAAATAACCTCGAATCTATATGTTTTTTTTTGGCTTTTAGATATTACATAGGACGGCAAAGAAAAACTTTAGAAAGCGCAAATTCAAAACTAAACAAAATCTACATTAATATAAACATCTGAAACAAAACAATACGTTCTACGAACACTAAAAGTTTTAAGTACAAAAAATATAGTTTTATTACTTAAAATATAGGAATATTTTTCTTACATCTAATATTTTAACTAATATTGCCATAACTGCCCTGTATTTTTTTCGTGGAACTTTTTTTTGAGCGCAAGCTTAATCTAAAGTACAATCAAACAATCAAATTATCTTTCAGATAACTCTACGCAAATTAAAAATACATCTAAAACTGGCAAATATACTTCACTTACTTCCCCTAGTTCTCCAACACTGACTATTAAAAAATAATCCTATTTTACCAATCACCGCCAAACGCCGACAGCTATTGGCAACATAGAAGTACTTTACTGTAAAAATATTAAAAAAAAAACATATAATGTATTCCTCAAACTATACTCCAAAATATTAGACTTAACATAAAAATAACTAAAAACATAAATGTAACTGATACTGGCCCTAGTTTAACTAATTTAATCATTAATGCCACGTGAAATTCATGCATGATCAAATGATCAAATGCTTTATACACTGCGTAAAACTCGAGTACATAGTTTTCTTATAGTTTGCTAACGGATAGAAGGAAGACCCCTGTATTGTAGTTATTTTATTAGTGACTTGAAGGCACTGGTCCCACCGCCGGCGATGAGCGATAAACGAGTAGAACTAGAAACTAGAAACGAGTGGGCGAGCGGCGAGAAGCGAATGTGTAGTTTCTATAGGGAACGGTCACATAGACGGTGCTGCCACTGGTGCCATCAATTCGAATGTTTTACCCTGATAAGTTTCTTTTACTGTCCGCATGGTGTCTCTTCTGTCGCATAAGTGCTGCTGCCTGTAAGGAACGGTCACATAGACGGTGCTGCCAACTGGTGCCATCAATTCGATTGTTTTACCCTGATAAGTTTATTTTACTGTCCGCATAGTGTCTCTTCAGTCGCATAAGTGCTGCTGCTTGTAAGGAACGGTCACATAGACGGTGCTGCCAACTGGTGCCATCAATTCGATTGTTTTACCCTGATAAGTTTATTTTACTGTCCGCATAGTGTCTCTTCGGTCGCATAAGTGCTGCTGCCTGTAAGGAACAGTCACATAGACGGTGCTGCCAACTGGTGCCATCAATTCGAATGTTTTACCCTGATAAGTTTATTTTACTGTCCGCATAGCGTCTCTTCTGTTGCATTAGTGCTGCCGCCTATAGTTACTGCACGTTCCCTATAGTTTTGTCGCTCGGCTATAAGCGAGTTTTCGAGTGCGACGGGCGATTGTAGAGATAAACTACGATAACATGGCCCGCCCCTCCAAATTACTATTTCAATGTGTTATGTCACATCCTTACGAAAGAGTGTGTATGTAGTAGTCTGCTTTTGTTTGATTGCTGTCTCACAGTACGCACACATGCGTTGAAAGTTTTGGTGGTGCTTTATAAACACTTTCACAAATACATTGAAGACTTCTTGAATTTTGAAGGGGCGGGCCAAGTTATCGCAGTTTATCTACGGCAGAATGATCGCTCTGATCGCCAAGCGTTCATCGCCGAGTACCGCTGAGCGAGTTTTAACATTCACAGATTTTATCGCTGCGATCATCTAGTGAAGAGAGAGTCCTCGCCGGCAGTGTGAACAGCCAGCGATGAACTATAAATATATATCTGTCTCTTTTATTTACACGGGAGCGATTATCATTTGTTCGTTTATTGGGCAAGAAAATCACCGATAGCTCATCGCTAATCGCCGGCGGTGGGACCAGTGCCTAAAATGGAAGCCTTTCTTCCGTTAACCAACTACACTTTATAGTATTTACAGAAATAAGCCGGTTTTGCACTTAGTACCAAAAACTGATACTAGATGGCGCTGACAGTGCCGCCATATGCGCTCAAGTTCGATAAGTATAGTAGGGGCCATAATTCGAGAGACACGCTTGACAATTAAAGGGTTACCAGGGTTAGACGAAATTAAATAGTGATGTGGCCGATATCGATAATCAGTGTCGACTGGACTATATGATTTGATATAAGACGGGTTTTTTTACTTCCTTTAATGATATTTTACATTGAAATGTAAAGTGTTACATTAATTTAATCATATCACCGTAAGTAATGAATAAATACCACAGGTAACCAAAGCCGTAATGTTTTTTTTTATTATCGACACGAACAGCACTACCCTGTCTGTGGCAACATTTGAGCAAAATGAATTGTCAAAGTTGTCTCTCGAATTATGGCCCCTACTATAGGACAGTCTCAACAGATTTATAGTTCCAAAACACGCTACTAGATGTCGTTAGTGGCGCCGCATGTGTAGCCCCGTATGGCCAGAGCGCAGATTCGGTGGTAAAAATATTTATACATTTACTAAATTGCGAAGCGTTGATCCTGCTCCAGTATCGCCTATGTGTTTAAACGCATTGAGTTACAAGCGACGCTCTCAGCAGATCTGTAGTTCCAAAACTCGCTACTAGACGACGTCAGTGGCGCCGCAACTCCATATGGTAAAAACGCAGATCAGATGGTATAGAACTTGTATACTTTTACTGAATTGCGAAGAGTTAATCCAGATCATATCTCCAATATCACCCTGTGTGTTAAAACGCACTGAAGACTTGTAGTTCCGAAACTCACTACTAGATGTCAGTGGCGCCGCATGTGTAGCCCGAGATGATCAGAGCGCAGATACAGTGCTAAAAGACTTGTATACATTTACTCATTTACTGATTTGCGAAGGCTTCTTGATCCTTATTACGTCTTTGTTTAAGCGCACTGAAGACTTGTAGTTCCAAAGCTCACTACTAGATGTCGGGCGCCGCATGTGTAGCCCCAGATGGTCAGAGCGCAGATACAGTGCTAAAGGACTTGTATACATTTACTGATTTGCGAAGGTTTGATCCATTCCACGTCTCTGTGTTTAAGCGCACTGAAGACTCGTAGTTCCAAAGCTCACTACTAGATGTCGGGCGCCGCAATGTAGCCTCAGATGGTCAAAGCGCAGATACAGTGCTAAAGGACTTGTACATTAACTGATTTGCGAAGGCTTGATCCATACCACGTCTCTGTGTTAAAGCGCACTGAAGACTCGTAGTTCCGAAACTCACTACTAGATGTCAGTGGCGCCGCATGTGTAGCCCGAGATGGTCGGAGCGAGCGAAAGCCCGTCGGCACAGCGGGCACGAGAACGGTCTGTGGCCGGTGTGTTTGCGAGTGTGTCGCGTCAGCTCGTCGGAGCGGGCGAAGCGCCAACCGCAGCCCGCCCACATGCACGAGTAGGGTTTCTCGCCTGGAAACATAGATGGCGCTGTTAGTAAACTGGGTAAGTCTAAAAAGTAAAACCGACTCTTTTGCGGGTCCTTATGTAATCTTACTAGAACAAAATGGATAACTTGATTTTGTACACCGCGAAGTGCAGCGGTCAAGCTATGCAAAATGGTTTTCGATCGTTTGCCCGAATTTCATATGCCATGATTTATCGTTTTCTATAATTTTAATTTGACATAAAGTGATCTATCTCTGAAATAATTATGCAGTGTGTGTGAAGTTCGCAATTCGCGCTGTGCCTGAGCTCTTTCATTATTTCGCAAAAAAGAAAAAAAAAACATTAAGAAGGAAAAAATATAATAAATAACAAAAAATAAATCAGTGGACGATCGAAACCAATTTACCTAGTCCCAAACTAAGCAAAGGTTGCACTATTGGTACTAGACAACGGATAAACATACATACTCAAATACATATTAAACAACCAAGATTCGAGCACAAACATTCGTATTTTTCACACAAATATCTGCCCTGACCGGGAATCGAGCCCAAGACCTCAAGCTTCATAGTCAGGTTCTCTAACCACTAGGCCATCCGGTCGCCTACAAATAAAAACATCAATTAGTATAAATTGGGCCCCACTCAGCATAATGTTGCGGCAAGCAGCAACGCTGTTTTTCAGTGGGACCCATTTAAAAAAAACTAAACACAAAGACATGCACATGGTCACGACGCGAACGCCAGCGGAAAGTTTAGTTCGTGTATGTATTGATAACTAGATGGCGCTAGACGTCGCTACTAGGCTGCACTGAAAGTTTCGGGAATCGTTTATTTATTGGTATAATAGTGTTTCAAATTTAACGTTTTTATAACCATAGAGGTCTTGTCAACTCATTACAACAGGCAGTTTGAAAAAAAGTAGATACTTTTTATTTTAGTAATTATTTTTTAAAACGGAGTCGTTGCCGCCAAAATTGAAATAAAGCGAGAAAAGCCTTGATCGGACTTATGCATTTGTGGAAGGAGTTGCATGAAAGACAACTGTGTACCGCTAGTTTTCTGAATTTTACCGCGATCATGAGAAACTCAGTGATGATTTTCGTGAAGGGCGGCCGAAATCTGGGGTTACTCAAGAAAACGTCGTATTCCCGAAACTTTCAGTGCAACCCACGTACAACTTTTATATGGAGTAGGTTTCAACGTAAGGATTACCTGTATGCGTCCGTTTATGCGCTTTGAGGTGTGAACTCTTCGTGTAAACCTTGTGGCATCCGGCCACGTCGCACTTATGGAGTCTCCGTCGACTCTGCTCGTCGTCTTTGTCTTCTTTCTAAAACACATAACTTTTGTTATTTGAACAGGAAGAAAGAACCTCTGGAAGAAACACTGTTAAACTAAAAATTGGTGCAGGGCGGTCCAGGGCGAGTCGGAATCGCGCGCTAAGTACATTGTGCATCAAGGGCCGTAAGTAGGGGATTACTAACGAGAGTCAAGAGTCGAGAGTGGGGTTGCTTGTCGGTATTGCATCTAAATATTAATCGCCTTCGTAATAAAATTCACAATTTGGAAGCCCTATTGGAAGCTGAACTTCATATTAGACCGTGCTTTGTATGCATAACCGAAACTTGGTTCAAGTTGGGCGAAGAAACAAGCACATATTTACCCGGTTATCGGATTATAGAGAATTATTCTAGGTCAAATAGTAGGGGGGGTGGGTGTATTATTTTTGCTAGGAATGATGTTTCTAATGGCTGTCTAGTTTGTGATGTTAATAGTACATTGTGCATCTAGGGCCGTAAGTAGGGGATTACTAACGAGAGTCTATTAGAAGCCCGACGCCGAAGGCGGAGGGCTTTTAATGACTCGAGTTTGTAAATCCCTTACTGCCCGTGATACACACAATGATTATCATCACATCAGCGAGAAAAAAATCCAAAAATAAAATTATTTCGTCTCTAAACACTTAAATTGAATAAAATAATGGCTACCCGCCAATACAGATTGTCACTTTTTTCAAGTCATCTACCATAGATAGTGTAAACTGTGTTTAGTTTAGAATTCGAAAGGTCATACGGCCAGATTCTGCCAACATGTTTAAAAAAATATTTTTGCTAAAATTATTGCAAAACTATTTGATATAAATTTAAAATATAAAAATAACGAATTTTCATGAAGCGTAGATAAGTTTTGTGTTGTAAAATTTGGGTTATAACTAAGTTTTAAAGATAATAAAAAAGACGTTGGCTGACTTGAAACCTCCTTAGTCTGAAATGACTTGTTTGCAAATTTTAAAACTAAAGTTAGAACTCCCTTGGGTAGAAAAACTGTACGTAAATCCATAACTCCCTTATGAACAATTTAGGCCATTGTCATTTAGTATACAGGCATGGAATAAGACCATTGACGAGCAAGTGTGATGAAAAAGTTATTACAGGGAGAGAGTCTTTGAAGTGTGTTGTCTGTCCATACAACTGTCGAGTACGCACAAAGTTTTTGTAAGCACAGTTTATAGAAGTCCCGGTAGTGATGTTAAGGGTTTCTTGACACAATTGGAGCTATTTCTTAGTAGTAATAAAAATCATAGTTCTATAATGTGCGGAGACTTTAACATTGATTTAAAAGGGGAAACAGCTGTTGCTAGAGATTTTCTGCAATTACTTATGGAACATAATATGAGACCCACAATACAAGATTACACTAGGGTAACGGAAACGTCTCAAACATTGGTGGATAACATATTTTCTGATATGGACGACAACTATAATGCGCATGTGGTTCCTTGTAGCTTTTCGGACCACGATGCTCAAATGGTATTTTTTCCTGATCGACTAGTATTGCCAATTAAACAGCTTAAATCACAGGTCAAACGAATATATTCACAACTTGCTTTAAAAAACTATAACTTGATCTGGAAAGGGTTTGCTGGAATAATATACTAAAAGAAAAAACATGTGAAGGAAAGTTACAATTGTTTACAGTACGCTATATAAAATTATTGATAAATATTTTCCTTTAAAAAAAGTAAGAATAAAAAATCACAAGAAAACTTGGTTAACACGAGGAATTAAAGTATCATGACGGAAAAAGAGGTCCTTACTGTTGGAAACGCGTAAACGGAAACATGATTTAAGTCTTAACAAATTTTATAAATCCTACAACAGCATGTTAAAAAGAATGATATTCGCAGCGAAAAACCTACATTTCAAAAATACGCTACAAAGGGCAAAGTCTAAAAGTAAAGCCGTATGGAAAATTGTGAACGAGAACACGGGCAAACATTCAAGTTCAAACAAAGGCGGAATTAAACTTATGCATAATAATAAATTGATTGAAGATCCTCAATTAATAAGCAACATGTTTAATGAATATTTTGTTAACGCGGGTAAGGTTTCAGATAATAATGCGGATCACAGCTGTCGGCATATGACGCTCTTACATAATAAAAACATAAATAACGTACAGTCAATGTTCATGACACCCATTAATAAGAATGAAATTATAGAAATAGTTAAATCCTTAAAAAATACAAGCTCCTGTGGTCCCGACGATATAAGTACCATATTCATAAAATATAACATTGAAGTTCTGTGTATTCCGTTGTGTGACATATTTAATGCATGCATATGTGAAGGAGTTTTCCCTACACAGTTTAAATCTGCAAAAGTGATTCCTCTACACAAAAAGCATAGCAAAACTGACATAAATAATTACCGCCCGATATCTCTGCTGACAGTAATTTCCAAAATATTTGAACGGTCAATAGCGACAAGAATAACCAATCATTTTGAAAAATATAATTATTTTTGTCCTCAACAATTTGGTTTTAGGAAAACTCGTAATGCAATAACAGCTGTTACTGAATTGGTCTTACAAATTATGAACAACCTTAACCGTGATCTTAAATGTGCTGGCATTTTTTGCGACCTAAGTAAGGCGTTTGATTGTGTTAACCATAAAATATTATTGGATAAATTGCAGTATTATGGAATACGGGGATCTGTTCTGAATTTGCTTAAGTCCTACCTGACCAATAGAAATCAAATTGTTCAAATATCAGACGTAGACAGTACAGGATGCATTAAATTGGTTAATTCTGCAAGTAGAGTGATTGACTGTGGGATTCCTCAGGGATCTTTTCTTGGGCCATTGCTATTCAATCTAATACCTTTAAACGAGCAATTCTTGTATATATGTATATATATATATATATATACATATATATATATATATATTATTAGGAATAAATAAGACTTGCAACACCACTGCGTTGATTTTAGAGATCGTCAATTGACTTCCGCCATCGTTATGTCATGGTGAGCGCCGGAGCTCAGTCTCGTGAGCCATTCTTACCGGGCACTTGGCATAGGACGGTCGTATTGCTCTGAGCTTATCCTTTCGCGCCTAATTTTAAGATTAGAAAGTGTTTTCTCCATATTTTCGTTCTTTTTGCAATTATTTGTAACTTTACCTATTGTGATTAAATAAAATTAGTAGTTGTAATTTTTCGTTTATTTTGATCATCCCTAATATCAGAAGTGGGATCAAACTACGTGCTTTGCTTTTCCATCCGTTGTTATTTAGTTTGAAGTGCTTTACGTAATAAAATATGGAGAACACTTATCGTCGTAGTCGTAGTCGAAGCCGTAAGCGGCGTAGTCACGAGCATAAGGCGCGGTGTCGTAGCGGTTCGTCGAAATCAAATAGTGTCCGCGAGTCCTTACAAATAATAGTGTTGCGTTTTGAATGCGTTAGAAAACCGAGAATCATCTGCGGTGCGTTCTGGAACTCCACCCGTACCTGCCCCTCAGGCTTCCACGGTTAAGAATTCTACGGAGAAAATAGTCGAGGCCATGAATTCTTTAAAATCAGTGCATACGCAGCGGTACTATGTGTCTAATTTCGATCCAAATGTGCATGACGTTGACGCGTGGTTTCAAGAGGTAGACATAGCTCAAGCGTGCAATAAATGGGACGATAGCGAGTATTTGTCACGTGTTGGGACTTTTCTTAAAGGTGATGCGAGCACCTCGTTAAGAGATTGGGTCACTACCGACCGGACGTGGTCCAATTTTAACGCGATTTTAAATTTTTATGCGTTAAGAAAATTGATATTGCGGGTATTCTTTATGATGTTATGTCCACTGATTCTGACGAATAGACGACTTGTGCGGATTACGCTAGGCGTTCATTTTTGCGTTTAAAAGTCGTGAAAGGTCTGAGCGATGATTTAGTATCGGCAATTGTGGTCAGGGGAATAAGAAAACCCTCACGTGAAGGCGTGCGCGGCGAATGCTAATTTGTCTTCTAACGAACTTATCTATTTTTTATCGACGTTTGTTAAGCCAGTTCGTAGTTCACGATCAATTTCTCTTACGAATAATAGCCACCGACATTCTAACCTAGAGGTAACCTTAAACGACCAGCCAGTTCTGCGCCAAAACAGCGATATGATAACTGCGGTCATTCAAGGTATACCTACAGACGTTTTAATTGACACCACTTTCGTGTGCTAGAAAACCCATATTTTGTGAGTAAAAGGGGTTAAGTACGTCAATAACGAAGATATCGTCAAATGTGACACTACCCGTCGAGTTTAGCAAAATCACATTAGAGATAGATTTGCTCATAGTTCCTAGCGAAAGTACGAACGCTCCAATTATTATTTGAACTGACGTTTTGAACCGTGATGGCGTTACATTTGTTCGAACGAAAAATCAGTAAATACCTACACATGATAAATCGGTTTTCAATGTGGCAACAGTTGGGTTAGAAAAGCTACCTTTGCCTGTAAAAACTTCTCTGGTTTCTCTGCGTCCATGATAGCTGGTACTGCCACGTCAACTGTTACCACAGGCAGTATGCATAAAAGAGTCAATAGTGTCTCGCCAGTTTGTTATCGCCCTTATAAAATGTCGTTATGGCTCCTACCTCCTAAAATGTTAAACAGATCAGACAGTTTCTTGGGCTAGCGGGATATTTTAGGCGGTACATCCTAATTTTGCTAAGAAAACCGCATGTATAGCTCGCTTAACACGAAAAGACTCGGGAGTTTATTTGGGGTCCTGAGCAAAAGTCTGCTCGTACTGAAATTATTAACTGTCTTACTAATGAGCCTAGCCATTTTTGATCCCGAATTACCAACTGATACAGATGCCAGTAGCGCTGGTTACGGGGCGCCGCTATTGTAAGTTCACAAAGATGTGAAAAACGGGTAGTCGCATATTTTAGTAAGTAAGTTTACTTACCATTCATATGAGCTTGACACTTTAGCTCTGCTGTGGTTAAATATATACAGCATTGTAGACATTACCTGTTAGGACTAAAGTTTAAAATAGTCACTGATTGTAACGCGTTAAGAGCTACGCAGTTTAAAAAAAGATCTTTTACGACTAGTTAGAAAGCTTTTTGATTTGCTCAGTGAGGGTAAATTAGATTCTTATCGATATGTAAAGCGAAACTACATTCTTTATTACAACTATACACCGGTGCGGTAGGTGAAGACTCGCACTTATTATGTTTTGTACCCAAGGGGCATCGTTTAAGCCTACTTAGTCTTCCACGACGAACATAGCCATATTTATGCTGATAAATACATTGACCTCATTTTGAAACATTTTTGATTTCCTGGCCTAAGACAGTTTGTCGTCAAATATATTTCCCATTGCATTGTTTGCTTATCGTGCTCCTATACGTGATATCGTCATAGAAGCACCGCGTAAAAGTCTAGAATCATTTAGGACTATGACAAGATAGGACGGCTGAGCGGTTACGATGAAACCAAGAAGCACAAGACGAATACGTCAATAAAGACAGGCGACCGCCTATGGTATTTAAAGTAAATGACTGTTTTTTTAATAAAATGTTCGCAGTCTCTAGGCAACCAGATCCAGGCATGCGCGGGCCGTGTCGTGTCGACGGGGTGTTGAAGAATGACCGTTGCGAGCTGAAGCTACTGGCCGGGTCTTGTGGTAAGACCACTTGTGCTGCAGCTCGGTTTGTGGTGCCCTGGAGTGGTGAGTGGACGCCCGAGTCCTGCCCTGCCTTCTTTGAGAGTGAGTGTTGAAGTCTGAGTGGTATGCTAACTTGGAGCCTATGCCGGCAGCCACTGGGAGGTATGCGAACTTTGTGCCTATGCCTACAACAGTGTTGAAGTCTGAGCGGTATGCTAACTTGGAGCCTATGCCGGCAGCCACTGGGAGGTATGCAAACTTTGTGCCTATGCCTACAGTGTTGGCCAATGGGAGGTATGCGAACTTTGTGCCTATGCCTACAGTGTTGGCCACTGTGTGGTATGCTAACTTTGTGCCTATGCCAGCAGTGTGATTGTTTTTCTGTGTGGTATGCTAACTTTGTGCCTATGCCAGCAGTGTAATGTTGTTCTTCTGTGTAGTATGTTAACTTTGTGCCTATGCCAGCAGTACGAGTAATGACATCTTTTGTCCACTGTGTGATATGCTAACACTGTGCCTATGTCAAAAGTTCAGTTATAATTTTTACATACCTGCTATAAGCGTGGTAAGCTAACAAGGTGCCTATGCCAGCTTGTTAATAGGGACTAAAACTTCTGACATTAATTTTGTAACTTTTCTTTAAATACATGTTTCCACTTATTTTTCATTCCCGATTAAAATTTCGAAATTAAAGTAATACTTATGCTCCATTACAGTAATGTGGTGACTTGCTTGTTTAACAATCTGCTTATCTGTCGATAGCTCATTAGCAGTATCCGCTTTAATTTTGCTATTGCATTTTTTTTAAATTGGTGACCTTTATAGTGAAACCTTTATTTTCTGCCTACATCTCCGATACGTTATTATGTTACTTAGATATGTTTGCAGGTTAATTAACACTTTGTTCGTATGTTTAAGCATTGATGAATGTGACGCGCCTAGTACAAGAGTCTGCAACCATTGAAGCATCAGCTGGACCTGGTCACGATGCTACGTCGACTGAACCAGCTGACGACACGGAGGCTAGCCGCGACTAAGGAAGGACCTGCCGAGGACTGCAGGATATCAGGATTGGCCGTATTAGGAATAAATAAGACTTGCAACACCACTGCGTTGATTTTAGAGATCGTCAATTGACTTCCGCCATCGTTATGTCATGGTGAGCGCCGGAGCTCAGTCTCGTGAGCCATTCTTACCGGGCACTTGGCATAGGACGGTCGTATTGCTCTGAGCTTATCCTTTCGCGCCTAATTTTAAGATTAGAAAGTGTTTTCTCCATATTTTCGTTCTTTTTGCAATTATTTGTAACTTTACCTATTGTGATTAAATAAAATTAGTAGTTGTAATTTTTCGTTTATTTTGATCATCCCTAATAATATGTATATATATAATCAGGATCTCGGAAATGGCTCCAACGATTTCGATGAAATTTGGTATGTGGGGGTTTTCGGGGATGAAAAACTGATCTACCTATGTTTCATTTTCAGAAAATCGCTTTTACTCGTGTTTTCCGGCTATTTTTGTTTGCATTAGAATATAAAGCTAAATTTCGCCGACTTCGAGCGCATCATAATGGCGCATTAGAAATCGGGTGGTCGCGGATCCAGCCGACCTCGGTTCGATTCTACGTTTTTTTCAAGATTTTTAGTTTTTTTTTAATTTTATTTTTCATGAGAAAACGTCAAGTTTCTTCTTTTGTGAGAAAAAGTTACTTTTTTGTGAGAAAAAGTTACTTTTTTGTTAGAAAAAGTTACTTTTTTGTTAGAAAAAGTATTATAGGGAACGTGCAGTAACTATAGGCGGCAGCACTAATGCGGCAGAAGAGACACTATGCGGACAGTAAAACAAACTTATCAAGGTAAAACATTCAAATTGATGGCACCCTTATGGCACCAGTTGGCAGCACCGTCTATGTGCACGTTCCCTATTGGGAGCACAGAACAGGAAAAGCCGGTTGTCTGTAAAGTCGGTTTACGGACGATAGTTTAACGTGACTCACCCCCCCCCCCCCCCCCCCCCACCCACTCCGGTGTTTTTGTCAAATATCTTGAAAACGGTGCATCCTACGGCAAAATCAATGAAATTTTCATCCCCCCTTTAACACCCCCGCGCTCCCTCCCCCCCTCTCACCCCCCCCCACCCCTCCGGTGTTTTGATCTCGGAAACGGCTCCAACGATTTCGATGAAATTTGGTATTTGGGGGTTTTCGGGGATGACAAATTGATCTAGCTTGGTATAATCTCTGGGAAAACGCTTGGTACCGAGTTTCTGCCCGAGCAGAGCTCGGTCGCCCAGGTACTATATTTATAAATGACCTACAGTATAACATAACTCATGGCACAGCTTACCTCTATGCAGATGATACAAGTATAATAGTTGAGAACCAAAATATTGCAGCATTAAAAGCTCAAATCTGTAAGACATGGACGGAACTGTCGTACTGGTTTCAATGTAATGGTCTGAAAATGAACCTAGATAAGACAATCTATTTGCCTTTTCTGAGACACTCAAATAGTTTGACGTTTGATTTGCCTCTACCTGTAATGAAGGCCAATAGTGTTAAATTCCTAGGTGTACAACTGGATACCCAGTTGCGCTGGTCAAGTCATGTAACCTTGCTAAAAAAACGATTGGCCAGCGCTTGTTACGCTTTAAAAAATCTATCTAAAATGCTGAACACTTCTGCACTTAGGTCAGTTTATTTTGCATACTTTGAAAGTATATTAAGGTATGGTCTTGAGGTTTGGGGTAATAGCGTGTACATAGAGTCAGTTCTGATTTTACAAAAAAAGGCTATTAGGCACATCGAAAGAGCAAAGCCTCTTGAACACTGTCGTCCTCTCTTTGTAAAACATGGGATACTAACTGTGATAGCCCTGTATATATATCTGGTATATATAATCGTACGTAAGAGTAATAATATTAATAATAGGCCACGTAGACTGGAATGTAATTTTGATATCAAACTACCTAATTCTAAAAACTATTTACAATTTAAAAGGAGTATTGAATTTAATGGAATAAAAATCTATAATAATTTGAATGAAGACGTAAAGAAATGTAATAATGTATGCGAATTCTCCAAGAAATTAAAATCTTTTTTACTTGTACGACCATTTTACAGTCTGAAAGAATATTTTGAAAAATTGTATGAATAGACATTATTATTATTAGTTATTGTATTGTAAGAAATAAGAAAGTATTTATTTAGAGTAAAAGCGTTTACATAATCAGTATCCAGTGGGCCCCAAACTAGGCTGATAGAATAAGACTTTTGCGTGCCATATTGTGGCGGAGCATGCATTCATGTAACTGTTTCCAACTACATGACTATATTAGCACCTGTGTATGTTCCAGCAAAATATAGTACATTGTTGTAGAGGCTGGAAAGTAAGCAATAGATGGACGAGTTTGTTTGAGGGCCGACGCGTAGCGGAGGCCCTCGAAAGTACGAGTCCATCTATTGCACTTTTGGCCGAGACTAAACATTGTGCTTTTCACGACTAATGCGAGGAAATCATCATCATCATAATCATCCATCCCGTCCATCCAGTCCATTCCGTCCATCCCGTCCATTCCGTCCATCCGTCCATACGTCCATCCCGTCTATCCCGTCCATCCTGTCCATACAGTCCATCCCGTCCATCCCGTCCATCCCGTCCATCCCGTCCATCCGTCCATTCGTCCATCCCGTCCATCCCGTCTATCCAGTCCGTCCGTCCGTTCATCCGTCCATCCGTCCATCCGTCCATCCAGTCCGTCCGTCCGTCCGTCCGTCCATCCATCCATCCATCCATCACATGCAGCAGACGATTACTTTTGATTGGTCCAATAGTGTCGTTACAGCACGCCAGGAATGAAATACAGAAATTATCTTTCAAAAAGTCGTATCGTATTATGAAATACATATACTGATACGTCCCGTTTTCGATTAGTGTAACATTGTTGTCGTGTTTGCGCGCCATAAATGAGTCAGCTGTTAAATGTACATATATAGGCAGTTTTGTGTACTGGATTTAGGTTATCTATGGCCACATTTTCGAGCAGTGTCGTGAAAAATTCATTTCATTTCATTTCAGTCTATTTCTATGTCTACTCGAGTTTGTAATCCCGTTACTGCCCGCGATACACACAATGATTTTCATCACATTGCGAGGAAAACAAATCCAAAAATAAAATTGTTTTTACCTTTTTCCTCTCAAGCTGATTCAAAGGCGCAGTCAAAGCGTTCTGCAGCGCGGAGTTAAGGAAAAAGTTCTTTATGTCTTCAGTGTTAAGGGTGGGTTTGATATGTGACAAGGGAAAGGGGAGAGGGGGCACAAAGGGCTTCTCAAGGGGGTGGGGTATAAGCGGCGTCGGTGGTTTCACTCTGTAAATAAAAACAACTCGTCAAGATTTAGGAACAAAAAAATCTGGAAAATATTTTCTACTTTTTTTGCACATTTATAAAGTTGTTCAGGTCGAATATTCATGCCTTTATTGGCAAAATGGACCTGTGATAAAAATGCAAAAATTAAATAGGTACATGGTCTATTTTCATATCAGAAATGAATTATTTTCAACTTGGTTTTAAAAAAGATTTTCTTTTTCTTTCCATTTTAATGTGTTTTTCAATAATAATAAAATAAACAATATAAAATAAACGAAGTAGAAACTATAGGCGGCAGCACCAATGCGACAGAAGAGACACTATGCGGACAGTAAAAGAAACTTATCAGGGTAAAACATTGAAATTGATGGCACCAGTTGGCAGCACCGTCTATGTGCACGTTCCCTATAGCATGAACAGCCTCTAAGCTAAGCCGTGGACGGACAGACAGACGGACATAGCGAAAAAATATAGATTTTTTTTTATACAATATAGGCTTGCGTTTGCGTTGCGTTGGAGCGACGACCTGGTGAAGGTAGCGGGAACGCATTGGATGCGGATGGCGCAGGGCCGATCTGTTTGGCGAGCCTTGGGGGAGGCCTATGTTCAGCAGTGGACGTCTTTCGGCTGAAATGATGATGATGAGGCTTGCGTTTGACCACAATCACGCCTGATGGAAAGCGAAGATGAGGCCTACGGAGCACGCTTGCCTAGTAAATGTTCATTCACCCTAAAGTACAAAGATTACTTGTCTACAGCACCCTAGATGACACGACTTACTTGTGCGCGTTGTGTTTAGGTTTTCTAGCGTTCCGGAGGTCTGGGCCCACCTTAATTTTAGGCATGGCGTGACTCGATCTGTAATTATAACATTGTTTCAGTTCATTATAAATTTAAAATTTAAAAACCCCCATCCCATTTATGTCACACGTATGTTTGAAAATAAATTATAACCATTACCTATGCGTCTAAGATCCCTTCCGCAGCTAACAAAAGAGCTGATAACTTTGAAACGGCTGAACCGATTTTGATGAAACATATCTATGAACCATCGCCAAAAAACCTGCTTTCTAATAAAAAAACCCGGGCTAATCCGTAACCCTTCGAAACACGGCGGGTTAAACTCGTTTTAAGACGCGAGTGATTCGTATATTCGCACTAATTAAATGTTTGTTGGTGTTGCCAAGACATTAATCACTCACTCATTCACTCGTATACTCACTCATTTAATCACTCGCTCATTTACTCACTCAGTCACTCTGGTTAACCTGATATTAGATTTAATGGTACTCACTCAATAGGTAGTTGCGTCGTAACATGACCCTCTCTGATGATTTTCGATGACGTAGGTGATGCGGTGGCTGAAACAATACAAACAATATCACACGGCGGACACGTAAATACGCGTTCTTGAATCTACATATGCACGACGACGTCTGTACACGCGTACGCCTACATACATCGCGCGCGCACTCTTCTGGATTCCGGCGGGGTCCGGCAATCTGCGCCTTGAGGGGTGGGGTAACTCGAATCGGTGCGGGGCGGAGCGTGTCCATTCTGTACCTACGTTAGTACTATTATACATATACTAGCTTTTGCCCGCGACTCCGTCCGCGTGTAATTAGTAATTTGGGCAGCTTATTTTTTTGATCCAATTTGCTTTTTCATCAATTATGGCTCTCCTTAGTTCCTCGATATAAAAAATACCCCTCCCGCAACCCCCCCCAACCCCTGCACCCCGCTCCCATCCCCCCCCCACACCGAACCCCCCCCCCCCCGCACACCCGCGTTCACATTCACCACCGTACCTACTCCCAAGTCACTACTTCTAAAAACTGTTCTATAAATTCTTAAAATAGACGTATTTTTCTTATTTGTGAACCGATCCAAATGAAACAAACACTAAATGTTAATCCAAGAAAATACCAACATATCAGTGAAAACCGCATCTTTCTAGGTTAAGCCGTTTCTGAGATTAGCGCGCACAAACGCACAGACAAACAGATAAACAGACAATAATTCTAAAAAACATTGTTTTGGGTTCTATTGCGCTAGTAAATAGCCCTAGTGACAGTTTTTCTCAAATATCTTCAATGTACAGATACCGACTTGTTACAGATTTATTATATGTATATATATATACAGTTGTGGCCATATAATTAAGAACGATTATTTATTGAGATGATTTTTTCAAAGTAACAAGTATAACTAATTGCCCGTATTTTTTTTATTTCTCTCGGTATTGCAAAACTTTTCCGTACTACCGGTACATTCATTTATGCAACATTGTTGGCTAAAAAATTAATAGAGAAACTTTATACATTCGATCTGAACCTAGTATTAGTACTTACTGGCTGGTCACATAATTAAGAACGCTGAATAGTTTATTATTTTTTCAAATTTAAATAGAGAACACTGTGTGGCTCTGTGGTTGTAGATTATTATTCGTATAATTTTGGCGCCATTTCGTGCTGTTAAAGTCTTAAAAGTGATTACTTCGTATAAAAACAATGGGGAAAAATAAAAGTTGTGATAAATCTACAAGAAAAGTAATAATAAAACTTCGCGAGAAGAATTGGTCGTATAAAATGATAGCCGACCATCTGCAATGTTCAAAAACAATGGTTTTCCATGCCGTAAAGCATTTTTCCACGTATCAAACTACTTCAAACGTTCCGCGTGGTCCTAGACAGAGAAAGTCATCTCGTCGAGATGATCGAAATATCGTTCGTTTGGCAAAACAAAATCCTTTTAAAGGGTCTAATGAGTTGAGAAAAGAATATTTTGGCGAAAACAACCCTTCAGCAATCTCTGCACGCACTATTCGAAGGCGTTTGGTAGAAAATAAGTTGAACGGAAGGATAGCAAGGAAGGTGCCTATGTTGAAACGATGTCATAGGCAAGCCCGACTTGCATTTGCAAGAAGGTATGAAAACTGGACAGTCAGACAGTGGAAAAACGTTCTTTTTTCTGACGAGACAAAAATAAATAGGGTATGTTCTGATGGAAAACGATATGTACGACTCCCTCCGAATAAAGCATTCAACCCAAAGTACACAAAAGTGACATTAAAGCATGGCGGGGGAAATGTGAAAATTTGGGGGTGCTTTTCTGGACATGGCGTTGGACCTGTTAGGCTGATAGAAGGAAACATGGATCAATTCCAATACAAAAATATACTGCAAGAAACAATGTTACCATATGCCGAAGACGTCCTTCCGGTTATTTGGACATTCCAGCACGACAATGATCCAAAGCATACTGCACGCACCGTTAAGGAATTCCTCACATCACAATCAGTTTCAGTCTTAGATTGGCCAGCCAACAGCCCAGATCTTAACCCAATAGAGCATCTTTGGTGCGAAGTCAAGAAAAAGGTTTCAAATCGACAGTGTGGCAATTTGAGAGAGCTGTACGACGTTTTCTTAGAAGAATGGAACTCTTATTTCTCTTGCGAAATGTCAAAAATTGATAGATTCAATGCCTCGCCGGTGTAAAGCCGTAATTAAAAGCCGTGGACATGCTACTAACTATTAATTTTAGTTCAAATGTATTAATTTGCTTTTTTTTCTATACCAACTTCACATTAATATGATTTATTTAATCTAAGTTTCATATAAAACAACTCTCGAGCAGTTTAATAAATCGTTCTTAATTATTTGTCCAGCTTCATTACTATTTGAATTTATTAGTATAGAGAACAAATAAAATTTGTAAAAAAAAATGTTAGCAATTATACACTATTATTATTAATCCCGTTTGCTCTATCCATGTGGCTATTTTATAACATAACTTGTTACTTCTAAGAAGGAACACAACTAGACATATGACATGATGTAGATAAAAAAAAATCGGAAACTTCAAATCGTTCTTAATTGTATGACCACCACTGTAGATTCTGTGACAATATATAAATATCGAAAGCCGTGGTGGCCTAGTGGTTTGACATATGGTCTCTCAAGCAGAGGGTCGTGGGTTCGAGACTTCAAGCCCAGGCTCGCACCTCTGACTTTTCGAAATGAATGCGCGGACTTACATTCGAAATTTACCATGAGCCTTACGGTGCAGGAAAACATCGTGGGGAAACCTCAACACCTACGAAGAAATTCAATGGTGTGTGTGAACTGTGAAGTTTCCAACTTCCGACGTTCCGCACTAGGCCAGCGTGTGGGAACTACGGCCCAAGCCCTCTAATTCTGAGAGGAGGCCTGTGCGCTGGAGTGGGACGTATACGTACAGTCAAGGATTTTAATTGTTAGGCCACTTGCCACTGTTCGTATTTTAGCCGTGTAATACAAATCAGCATATACGAGCCGAAATGCAAATCGGGTGAAGCCGCTTTATACTCGTATATATGCTGATTTGCATTACACGGTGTTTAATACAGCGCCATCTACAATGTATTTGCCGAACTAGATGGCTTGCTAATTAACTATAACAATCGATGCCGGTTGACAACCAATTACCTCAGTAGTTCTAATTTTGCACACAAATTGTGGTGGCGCTCGTATATAGTTATGTATATAAATTAAGGTTTGAGATTATGTCTGTCTGTTCCCGAGCAATCGGCTTCGGCTTCGAAATATAATTTTTAGTAGTGGTAGAGCCATGTTGTAGCTAGCCGCTGCATCACGAATGGGCCGGCTTGTCCGGGGCAGTACCACCCTCTCACAGAAAACCGGCGTGAAGCAGCAGTAATCCTGCTTGCGTTTCGTACGGTCAGTGAGAGTGCCGGGGGCCCAATACCTCACCCCTTCCCTCTCCCCCTTCCCCTATTCCCTCTCCTTAAGGGCCGACAACGCACTGGCATCGCGTAAAGCGCTGCAGGTGTCTATGGACAGAGGTGATCATTTAACATCAGGTGACCCACTAGTTCGTTTGCTGTCTGGCCTTTCTTACATAAAAAAAAAAAAAAAAAAAAAAAAAAGCTCCCAAAAATCACTCTACCTCTCATTTTCTGGGCACCCTATTTTACACACGGCTAAAATACGAACAGTGGCAAGTTGCCTAACAATTAAAATCTTTGACTGTACATAGGTTGGGATAACGACTAGGTGTAGCTGCTACAGAGATTCGATACTTGGCACATATCCTATAGGATCATAAAGGTGCACTAAGAAGAGTTTTATAGATTTAAGCGAAAGCCACACAGAAGAGACGTGGGACGGGGGCGCGTCGCAGGCCGCGTCTGCGCCCCGTCTCTTCTGTCTGCTTTGGGTCGCGACGCTTCTATACATTTAGTATGAAAACTGATTCAAGGGGCGCCGCGGCTGCGACGCGCCCCCGTCCCGTCTCTTCTGTGTGGCTTGCGCCTTACCCGCGGTATAGAGAACGGCAGTTGACCATTAATTTTAGGACCCTACCACACAAGCGACAATTATTTTGCATTCACTTAATCTGTTGCTGTATCGTTACATTAGGTACTAGCAAAGATTTAGTTCTGAAATTCATGTGTAAGATATTTGAGGATACACTCTAGTGGCCAGTGTTTTTAGAAACACGATTAACTACTTGTTTTTTTTTTTTTTTATGTTAGATTGGCCAGACAAACGAACTAGTGGGTCACCTGATGTTAAATGAACACCAATGTCCATAGACACCCGCAGCGCTTTACACGATGCCAGTGCGTTGTCGGCCCTAAAGGAGAGGGAATAGGGGAAGGGGGAGAGGGAAGGGGTGAGGTATTGGGCCCCCGGCACTCTCACTGACCGTACGAAATGCAAGCAGGATTACTGCTGCTTCACGCCGGTGTTCTGTGAGAGGGTGGTACTGCCCCGGACGAGCCGGCCCATTCGTGATGCAGCGGCTAGCTACAACATGGCTCTACCACTACAAAAACCGTTGTTGTTTGCTCGATAGAAAAAAAATCAAAAGTCGTCTCTAAAAAATAAAATAAATCCTTAATACGACGTAAATATTGCACGGCATATGTATTTGTTTTAGCAATACGATGAAAATACCTAAATACACGCGCGGTCTGACCAACCTATCTTGAGCCGTCGTGCTTCCCCCTTCTCCGTATAGTTAGTTGAGTTAGTTCTCGTTCAGCCATCGGACGGGGAACTTGTGTCGCTTGCGCTTACGCACGGCTTTGATTCTAGCCGCTCTCACGCACACATACACGAGTGCATAGCATACCTAAAATCGATTAGCGCAAAAAGCTCGGTGGAGCCTGAAAATCGCCGAAGAAAATTGCTTGTGTGGTAGGGCCCTAACTTGCGAGCGGGCGAAGCCGCGTGCAAAAGCTGGTATATCTACGGGCTGCCTTCCGGTCAGTGTCTAGTTTTTGCTGGTAATAAATTATCTCTATAACTGGTGGCGGCGCGCGACAAAGCGGCCTGTTTTTGCTTAGGGCTTCTTGTTAGGCTAGACCTGTATATTGAAGAGGTTTGTTGGTACTTCTTACAACTACCGTCTAATAATGCAATGAACATGAAACTGAATGAATAAAGAAGTTTAATATGAAAAAAAAACATAGTGTAATTTCAAAAAATTCAGAAAACAAAACAGTTCTACATGTTTTATGGCAAACGTTAGTATAGCAAGTGGAATTTTGACAAATGAAATTATGAGAAACGGATGTAGTTTCTGAGCAATACATCAACTCATTCGCCGGTTCAATAAATAATGTGGTAAAAACTTCTAAATTTTACGACAATCTCACTTAAGACCAAAGACCAAACTTAAGACCAAATGGCGTTTAAATCTTCATACTTCCAAGAAAAAAAAACAGGTGTCAGTTTAGTCGCCTTAAGTCTCTGATAAGGAATCGCGTCCAAGCATTTTGTATATTTTTCGTGCGAAATTCTTATAACTCTCTAAATTATAACACAAGCTTTGCTTAAGCTTACTTTGGGATTAGGTCAATTGCTGTGAATTGTCCCGTGATATTTATTTATTATTATTTATTATTGGTTGAAATTCGTACAGCACTTTTTCCGGAGACCCGTCTCTTGTAAATTTGACACATTTTGCATTTTAATCTTCGTTATATAGGCCCATACTACACGGGCGGTTCTCCCGCCGCGGGAAACCGCTTCTGAACCGCCACTAGACACAATTTTATATCGAAGTTGTATGGTGCAAACTACACTGCGCAGCTCCGTCGAGCGGGAAACCGCCCGTGTAGTATGGGCCTAAGACATTTGTAAATATCATCAATATTCAAATAGCATACTAGAAACAGTAACTAAACATTACCGAACAATAGCTAAATTATCTGATACAAAAACCATCTAAACCCATAATTGAAGAAGTGAACTGAACCGCTTCATAACTTTTTAATAATCGGAAGTAGTTTTTTTTTTTCACGCTATCTTGCCCAACAACCGTTCGCATTGGCCAGTGTTCGCGCGCGAATTAGGTGTTTTTTATGCCACCCAGGAATGTAGGCGCGCGTAAAGGTAAATCGGATAAATGGATAATGACAGCGGTGCTTGTACGGTAAAACACCCAATAGGTTTTTGCGTTAAGACGCTGTCAACACCAACGTCGGCGCACACTGTCTATTTGTATCGGAGTAAACGAGATGCCGCTATTACTGGGCAGCCGGGTATATTGAAATTTATCGGGCAAATATTTAATTAAAAAAAAACTGTGGATTATTTGTGAAATACGACTCGTTAGCGGTTTAGGTATGAATATGTTCACTTCATGTTTTTAATTGCAGACGCATACGCCAAAAAAATAAAGACATAGAACCGTTTAATGATGATTATAAGACCTATCTTTGCAATTATTTTCTATCGAGCCGATTTCGTCCAATTGTGTATCGGGTCCGTCCACGGTCTTTGAAATATGATGAATATTAACATATAATTTTTTTGATGTGCTAAAACAAGCAGTTTTTCTTAAAAAACTGTTTAAATGGCTTCAATTTCAACAAAATTAGGTGTTGTCAGCCTCTTAATTATCTGTTGTGGTTGCGTTTAAAGAACGCAGTGGTGGGATTTGGCGGGAAATAGGCGCATGTTAGTGAATACTTAATAAATTATAGTGTACAAAACAAGTTCCCGTGATGGTGCCCAACGAACGAAATATTTGAGTGAGAATAAAATAATAATCAGACCATTTCATGATCAGATTGTCTTGAAGAAAGGTCAGGTCAGGTCAAAAGTACCTACCCGAAACCTACGAGCATGTATGAAAAGACTAAATGATTGTTGTGAAAGCGAAAGATGCATGTCAGGATCGTAGCAGGTCGTATCGTCAGCATTGCTGGTAAGGAGGCGTGAAGTTACGTACCTATGTGTATAAGAAAATTATAAAATAAAATTTGAACCGACTCCAACAAGCTTTTTTGCTGACAGTACTTGTATCGACGAACACTAAGACTTTGAGATTTTAGGTACATGTATGTAGGTATGGATTCCGTAGAATCAACCATGCACACATGCACGCACGCAAATAAGAGCGTCTGGTCTAGATATTTGGAAGCAAGATTCCGAAGGGCAACGAACGGGTATTGTCATCGCGACATCCTTTCTAACGACCAGCTGGATGCTTGCTATAGTTTGCTGGATGCGACACTAAGACAGTTTAGACTCTATAAGTATTTGGCTTCAGACTAAGGGGCTGATTCACCACCCATTGATTAATTTTAACTGACGGATAAATGTGATGCCGTCTCCGTCTATTCGAACAAAACAAACAGAGACGGCGTCACATTTATCCGTCAAATAAATTTGATCAATGGATGGTGAAACAGGGGGTAAAGCTCCAAACGCACAGACAGCGGTGTCTGTGCGTTTGGACCTTTAAAGCGGTTTTGCACGGGGGCCGCTCGATGAATGAATCAAATTTTTTTTCATACAAGTTGGAGTGTTTAGTCACTTTTAAGTACCTTGGAGGACAATTTCACCAAATAGATTGAGTTTGGGCAGCTAAAAAAAAAAAATATGGGTCTGTTATTTTAGACTATTCTATAACATAATATCAAAATAAATCAATTTGGAGCCGGAGAGTTTGGGTCTAGGTCAATTTGTGTTAAGTAATCGTCCTATGATTTAATTTTATTTAATACTAGCTTTTGCCCGCGACTCCGTCCGCGTGGAATTAGTAATTTGGGCAGCTTATTTTTTGATCCAATTTGCTTTTTCATCAATTATGGCTCTCCTTAGTTCCTCGATATAAAAAAATCACCCCCACCCGCACCCCTCCCAACCCCCCCCCCCCACCCCCGCAACCCCTCTCAACCCACCACCCCCCACCGAACCCCCCCCCCGCACACCCGCGTTAACATTCACCACCGTACCTATAGCCTTCCTCGATAAATGGGCTATCTAACACTGAAAGTATGGTATCTTTCTTATTTGTCAACCGATTCAAATGAAACAAACACTAAATGTTAATCCAAGAAAATACCAACCTATCAGTGAAAACCGCATCCTTCTAGGTTAAGCCGTTTCTGAGATTAGCGCGCACAAACGCACAGACAAACAGATAAACAGACAAACAGACAATAATTCTAAAAATCATTGTTTTGGGTTCTATTGCGCTAATAAATAGCCCTAGTGACAGTTTTTCTCAAATATCTTCAATGTACAGACACCGACTTGTTACAGATTTATTATATGTATAGATTTAATTTAATTTAAATAAATTTTATTTAATATTGACTGTCATTTCCAGCAGCTCTATATTGCGATCCGTGGTGTTGTGACACCTTTGGATGAATGTTTTGTATGTAGGTCTGTGCAATTTCTCGTTGGACACTAATCGCTATACCTACTCAGGAAAGACTAATATTTTTAATAGCGACAGACTTAAATTGAAGTTTGCCCACGATGACCGGGCCCCTACTGCTACGACAGCAATCTACCAGCACAGCACTACCTATGTGGCTGCAAAAGTGTGCAATTCATTGCCTGCAGAAATTAAGTCACTTAAATATACGAAATTTTTGTCAGCATTGAAAAAATTTGTGATCGGGTTATGTCCCTATGACTTAAATCTATCTATCTATAGAGGTATCTATACATATAATAAATCTGTAACAAGTCGGTGTCTGTACATTGAAGATATTTGAGAAAAACTGTCACTAGGGCTATTTATTAGCGCAATAGAACCCAAAACAATGATTTTTAGAATTATTGTCTGATTGTCTGTTTATCTGTTTGTCTGTGCGTTTGTGCGCGCTAATCTCAGAAACGGCTTAACCTAGAAGGATGTGGTTGATTTAGTGTTTGTTTCATTTGAATCGGTTGACAAATAAGAAAGATACTGTACTTTCAGTGTTAGATAGCCCATTTATCGAGGAAGGCTATAGGCTATATATCATCACGCTAGGAGTACGGTGGTGAATGTGAACGCGGGTGTGCGGGGGGGGGGAGGTTCGGTTGGGAGGGGGGGGGCAGGGGAGGGCGGGTAATTTTTTTTATATCGAGGAACTAAAGAGAGCCATAATTGATGAAAAAGCAAACTGGATAAAAAAAATAAGCTGCCCAAATTACTAATTCCACGCGGACGGAGTCGCGGGCAAAAGCTAGTTAATACTATGATTCTAACTGTTAGTCATTAAGTACGAGTATATTGTGTAGCTACCACTGGTTAAAATTGTGTTGTCCCTCTTTGCATTGCACAACATCAGCATGTACCTTATACATACAATTTATGGCTTCTAAATAAATAAATAAAAATAAAACCGGTTGTCTTTAAAGTCGGTTTACGGACGATAGTTTAACGTGAAAACGTCATAACAAAACATTCAATAAAAATTACCCGAGCGCTAGTACTAAGATTGTATTACGTAATATTGCAACTGGCCTTCGCCGCTCTATTGCAACTGGCCTACGCCGCTCTATTGCAACTGGCCTACGCCGCTCTATTGCAACTGGCCTACGCCGCTCTATTGCAACTGGCCTACGCCGCTCTATTGCAACTGGCCCTCGTCGCTCTGCAAGTACATGTAACGTTACACGTAACGTTACGTAACGTTACATTGCGTCATCCTTTTTCGCGTTTGCACCCGGCGGCCGGCGTTCATCGATTTAGACGTTGTCACGTCAAAAATACGAATGGAAATTTTGCTACTAAGAAATAACGATTCTGGTAACTTGATCTAACAAACCAATAACGCAGACATCACGTCGACTAGTCGACGAATTCAACCAGTCTATGGACTAGTCGATGAACGTAAATGAATGGTCCAGTTGCGTTGACGTTAGAATCGCGGACGACCCATCGCTAGTGTCCATTGCCTTTCACTGCGCGCAATCTATTTCGCAATTTGCGTAGATCTTCCGATTAGGACCTTCGTGACCACCCAGGAGCTAAATTTGGAGTTATTCGAACGTACACATTGTTACGATTCGGTCCAGTTTCTCACGCTGCGAGATTTACATACGTATGTAAATCAGTTGAATTAACGGTCGAGAAATACGCGTTCTCGTTGATACTGGGACATGGTGAGACATGTTCGCATTGCTTCAAGTGCGGTGGTAAATACGGAACCCTAAAAACCGGCAGAGTGCGAGTGATCGTACATTGGTTCCGTACATATAAAGATCCGAGTTAAAAACGCTGAAAAAAACCACTGTTCTGGTATGACGAGACCTTTAATTTTTAATTTTATTTTATTAGGGTTCCGTAGCCAAATGGCAAAAAACGGAACCCTTATGGATTCGTTATGTCTGTCTGTCTGTCCGTCCGTATGTCACAGACACTTTTTTACGAAGCTATAAGAATTATGCTATGTTTTTTTTAATATTTGATGTTATAAAAGTCAAAAAGTTATGTGTTTTATTTGTAAAACATAGGTGATGGCTGCATTAAATAGAGAGATTTTATATTATAATAGCGCCAATAGCGGCCACATCTTACTTCTTATCTAACTAATATCCTCCTAAGTCTTGGCGTACTTTATAAAGAACAAATCATCAGTAAGAATAACGGACGAATGTACTATTACCTATTAAAAGTATTCAGTACAAATTATTCATTGAACAAAGAACTTGAAAGAATCTTAAATACACAGTTACAAAATTACAAAACGTAAAACTCTTATATGGGTCTTGAGTTCTACATCGGTTAGAAAAGGAGGATATTAAAAACGCTAAAGTTTGTATGGACGGATGTGTGGATGTTAGTTACTCTTTCACGCCAAAACAGTTTGACGGATTCTGATGAAATTTGGCACACAGATAGTATATAACCTGGATAAACATATAGGATACTTTTCATCCCGGAAAATAGCATAGCATAGTTATCGCGGAATAGCGATTAACGAATTTTTTGCAGACGGAGTCGCAAGCAGCAGCTAGTTAATACACAATCGGTGAAAATTTCAAGTTATAACATCATAATGTTTGTAAACTGACTCAGTGAGTGCCAAGATACAGGCTCAGCCTAGTTTGGCGCTTACCGGATAATACTGTTCTATGTATAACCATGTCATTTTGTTTTTTTTAAATAAACTAACTATTACGGTTCAGAGATAGACCCCTGTGACAGACGGACGGACAGACAGCGGATTCTCAGTGATAGGGTCCAAACCCTTTGGGCACGGAACCCTAAAAACCGACTGGGGTTCGAACCCACGACTCTCTGCTTGAGAGGCCATAGATCCACTAGGCCACCACCTAAGGTAAACTTACCCGTGCCCAGTAGATGACACCCATCTGTCACCTCTCTTACTAAGACATAAGATTCGATTTGTAGCATTCGAACATGGCGGATGTAGACAGTATAATTTTGGTATTTCTGTATCTTTGGCTAGTTGAAGTATAATTTTGATAGTGTTTTATGCCGCGATTAACCTTAATTAACAGTTATCACAAAATTGTATATTGTGTCGTGTCTGACATTTTTTAATGCGCAAGTTGTCTCCACGTGGTTTCTGGAATTTCACTATCAAGTTGCAAAAACTACAATCACCGTACAACGTCGCCCCCAAAGAGAGCTTACTTTGACACTGGCGAAATTGTCCTGAAATAGGACAGAAGCCATTTTTTTAAACAAATAATAATACTATGACATAAGATTGAAGGTGCCATGTATTGGGTCAGTGTCGAGCACAAGGACGTTTGCCTTACATGAATATAAACAGGGGCTAAATTCCAAAAATCACTGGTTTGCGAGAGGTTTGGGCTGAGTTTGGGATGAGCCTTATTTATTTATTTATTTACAAAGCGAATTAACAGGAAAATAAGGCTCATCCCAAGCTCAACCCATTCCTATCCTCTCCCAAACGATTGAATTACCGCTTGCAAACCATGTAGGGCCGTTCCTGAATTCAGCCCCAGCTCCGATAATTTCATATCTATAAACTTTTCAAGACGTTTCATAAACTAACTAGATCGTTACGATCCAATCTGTACCTCGTATACAAAACTTTAGCTATATCATATAGCTTATTTTCATTAGTCGCCGCCAGTTGCGCAATAATACACTATGTTGTAAGAATCACTACCGAATAATATAAATTCGCGCGTAATTGTAGAGTAAAGTGTGAGAATCAATATGCTGATGTAGTTTAAGACATAAACGACCAGCGTTGGGTTGGACAGTTGAAATAAAATTAGAGGTTTTTAAAAAATCCTATGACAATTCCTAAAAAACATATGGTGGTGTTCTATGAAGAACATTTTTTTTTACATAAAACTGACCCGTGATTGACCACTATCACACCTGATGTAAAGTGAGGATGAGGCCAAAGGTGTACCTCACTGGTTCAGTAACCTTGAAGAACCCTAGGTTGTATTTATCTGGAAATACAAAACATCCGAGCCATTCCGAGCGAAATTGCTTGTCTTTAGACTTAGAAATTAATTTTTAAATAATTACTCACGTCACGTGTTACATTTTGACATCAAGAGAAACAATGAAGGTGTAAACACGCTTTTTGAATAATACAATATACGTCCCACTGGAGGGCACAGGACTCCTCTTAGAATGAAAGGGCAAGATCTATCAGAATTAATGTTTTTTTCGGCTTTTTAGTTCTTTTTATTAACATCTACGTAATAAAACCTTGTTTATAAAAAAGTTTTTTTTTTTTTTTTTCATTTTAAATGCCTACTAATAATTTGGAAAATTACCTTTTATCTAAAATCATTGTCAATTACACATGGTTTAGTCTATGAGCCTAAAACCTCTTTGACAAGTCAGTTTTTTAAACGAACTTTGACAAAACTGACTTGTCAAATTCCCCGCTAAAGCGATGACACTTGACAAAACTACTTATTAACTTCAACAAATGTAGGATGACCATGCATTCGGCGGATGGAGAAAGCTTCAATAATAACTTTTTATTTTTCGTTTAAACGGAGACTTCATTGCTTGAGACCTCATCTATTAAATTCCATTTTAGCTACGGATTAATATTATTCAACTCCTGATCATCGATTCAAAATCATCCTGTATTTTTCCATGTATAGCCGGGGTAAGAAAAGGTTCGTCACTTTTCGACCTTAACTCGTTGACACAGAGTCGAAAAGTGACGAACCTTTTCTTACCCCGACTATACTTGTTTTTCTGTATTGTATTCTTTGTGTACTGTACAATAAAGGATTTGCCACACTGGATGCGTTCTGCGGTCGCCGTCAGGTCAAATTGAACGCAGCCCGCATTACGTATGAACAACATTGTCGGTCTCTATATATTGCGCGTGCGTGCGATCCGACCGCGCGGACCGCACAGTCAGATCGCATATCTATACAAAATACACTGACGAGCAAAAATAAAGGGTCGGTTACAAAAATGACGATAACTACAAAACCCGCTGTGATAGCTTCTTCGAGTAAAATGAGTTTAGTAAAGAGTTTTATTCTCAATTACTTAAACTGTTTCTTGTTAAGAATAAAACTCTTTACTAATCTCATTTTACTCGAAGAAGCTATCACAGCGGGTTTTGTAGTTATCGCCATTTCTGTAACCGACCCTTTATTTTTGCTCGTCAGTGTATATAGAGAACGACAATATTGTCATACATAATGCGGGCTGCGTTCATTTTGACCTGACCGCGACCGCAGAACGCATCCAGTGCGGCAAATCCTTAAAGAGTCATTGTATTGTATTGTACCTATTGTAAAGTTCCGAACGCTTCAGCTTATAACTCGACCCACAGCAAGTACAATCAGCGTAACGAATCGCAACCAACACACCAGCCTAATAAACTGCGCTGGTCACAATTAAGATTGGATCTATTGTTGTAGATTATCGGAGAAAGCCGAAGGCGCCCGATGTTGGCCGAGTCTGGGACGAATACTGTAAGCTCGAAGGCGACACAGGAAAATCTATTACAGTATAGCCAAATGACCACTAGTAGGGTCCAGGGATAATAAGCCATTTTTAACACAAGCTTTTTTTGCCGACTGTACTTTTTGCCTCTTGTTATCATCTAGGGCCAAAGTACTCGTCAAGACGAATCAAACGAGCTCAAATTCGTTGAGGTCCATCCATCCATCCAGCTCCATCATCATCAGGTCAGCTCCATGTCATAATAAATAATATTGTATTATCACCTGATTTGCACATGCATGCACAATTGCAGCTCAATAGGTAATCGGGAAGTGGGTCAAATTTAACTTGTAAGATTTGATTACCTACAAACATCGGGACAGGTGAAGGCTGCAGGGCGTGCCAAAGAATGATACATACATACACACATAAATACATACGCTCGAAAAACAAAAGGCGGTCAAGTGCGAGTCAGACTTATTTTCTGAATTATAATCCCGTATTTTCAAGCAGTTCCCGTAAAACAGGAAATCCTGGTCACCCGGATCGTGCGCGCATACTATTGTAAACTTAACATGCCACATATTTGGCGTTAGAAAGTGTACAAGCACTTAGATTTTACACAGCTATAAGTTAGGGCTTCGCAGTGCGTGAACTGAATACTGCGACGAGGTAGGTAGTCTGAAATGTACGAGCGTGGGGACATAAGACTGGCCGCCGAGCATAATAAGCCCAGAAGTATCTAGTTAATGTCAATATGAAGATTGAGTTAAAAACGTTGAACAACACACGTTTCTTGTATGACGACGCCTTTAATGTCTGACTTTATTTTATACACATTTGGGGGTAGTTACAATAGAGAGATCTCTCTCCAGGCAGATGTTATGCCTGGGGACCGAAGTCCAATGGATGAAAGTTGGAAGTTGTATTTATGCAGCCGAGTTGAGAAACTTCGATAGCGTGATGTAGGATTGCAGTAGTTAGTTCCTTATGTGATGACTAGATGGCGCTAGTAGTCGCCACACACATAGGATGGCAAAAGGGAGCGGGTTGGATGGGTACATGGCGGTATATGACCAACATCACACTACCCCGCCCCCGCCGTCGGTGAGATGATGTTCATATACCGCCACGTTAATAAGCCCGCCGCACTCCGACCTCTGAGAAGATCCGTAGAAGAACTAGGGTCACCGACATAGCCAAACTAGCTTGTTGAAATGGCCATGGGCAGGTCAAACTGGGCAACAGATGGCCGTTGGGGCCGAAAAGTGGGACGTCCACCAACGGATAGTTTCAATCAAGGTGCCGCTTCCAACAATACAATACAATACAATACAATGACTCTTTATTGTACACCAGGAATAGTAAGCAATACAGAAAACAGGTACACAGAGAGAAAGTTACAAGGTAAGCAATAGGCGCCCTTATCGCTAATCCGTAATGATTGGGTATCAATGAGGGAGGCCGTACGGCAGTGGACGTCCTACGGCTGAAATGATAATATTGACGACTCTCGACCCTACCCGCCCCTGACCCGCTGCCCTTCGTGGTTTACGCTTAGGTGCAAGCCACACAGAAGAGACGTGGGACGGGGGCGCGTCGCAGTGTAATATGAGCGCGCGCGCCGCGTTTCCGCTCCGTCTCTTTTGTCTGCTTTGGATCGCGTCGCTTCTATACATTTAGTATGAAAACTGATGCACGTGGCACCGCTAAGTACTGCGACACGCCCCTATCCCACGTCTCTTCTGTGCGGCTTGCGCCTTAAAGGAAACAAATATTACAAGCACACGCCAGTCTTATACCGCAGTGTGGCCACATAGGCCCTTGTTCGTTACAACTGAATATTTCGCCACGCCGAAACACGTGGACTAACGACGAGCCGAGACTTGTCGTACATAGCACCGGGGCATTGCTCTGTTGTACTAATTTCGGTAAATAGAGCAATTTAGCTTATTGTTGAAACTTAAGGCCCTACCGAGCTTCTTGCGCTAATCGATTTTAGGTATTCTATGCACTCGTGTATGTGTGCGTGAGAGCGGCTAGTATGCTTAGTATAAGTTTTACTCCACCAAATACTTCTCGATCGCGTTTACGTAAAAATTTCAATTCTATGGAAACATGGACGAGCTCGCGCGGAGGCGCTGTCCATGTTTCCATAGTAATTGAAATTTTTACGTAAACGCGATCGAGAAACGGATCGGTAGAACCTTAACGATTGTATAATCATACTAATAACTACCTAAATCCTACTAACTGGCAAACCAGGCCGCCTCTTCATGTAAGGGTCTATTTTCTAAGAATATAGAGTGAAATAACATATCACTTTTAGTATCTGGGGGCACGGTATTAATATGTGGCTTGGCCGTTTGGCTACTACAAGAACTATTGTATGACAGAAAAGTCACACAAAGAACAGCAATAAAATGATATAAATAAATAACAATAAAATTTTCACTTTACGTGTGACGGTAGCCAGACGGCCAAGCCAGATATTTTGACTAAGGTGTAATTGTGAAGTTAGGGCGGGTAGAGTTAGGAAGCTTGGCTCTATATGAGATCTGCTAACTTTTTGAACAGTGCAAGGAACGTGGTCTCGTCTTGGCAACATTTTAGATGAAAACTAGCTGCTGCCCGCGACTCCGTCTGCGAAGAATAGGGGTATGAAAAATAGATGTTGACCGATTCTCAGACCTACCCGATATGCACACAAAATTTCATGAGAATCGATCGAGCCATTTCGGAGGAGTATGGTATCAAACACCGCGACATGAGAATTTTATATATTAGATGTTTTTAGTGGGATTAGATAATTTCGAAACAGTCTATTACCGTTTAACAGAGTGACATGGATTCTTCTTATTTTTTCCAGAACTGGTAAAATTTGGGCACTCTTAGGATGGTTCTATAAACTCAGGTTTATAATAAAGCGCCACCGTATAATTTAAACACGGGAGCCGATAGATGGCGCTGGCCAGATAGCGAGCTGAGCGATAAAATAGAATAACATTTGTGATCGCAATCTTAGTTGCTTTCGAGGCAGCGTTTCCATACTAACTTGAGTATCAAGTTTAGTAGTACCTAGAATTTTCCCGCGCCTTTGTCCCAGCAGAATTCAAATTTGATAAAGCTTCTTCATCTATTTCATTAATAAAAGGAAATATCTGGCAACATAACATCTAAAAATCCATCAACATCATCGATTTTTTCCTTCTCCCGTGAGAATTTTTCGAAATCCTGAAATTAGTTTTAAGCTGTTATAATTAACAACTTGCACGTTAAAGGATTTGTCACACTGGATGCTTTCTGCGGTCGCGGTCAGGTCAAATTGAACGCAGCCCGCATTATGTATGAACAACATTTGAACAACATTATCGGTCTCTATATATTTTTGCGGTCCGCACGGTCAGGTCGCACGCACGCGCAATATAATAGAGATCGACAATACATAATGTCATAATGCACATAATGCGCATAATAGAAAGAAAGAAAGAAAGAAGACATTTATTCACTTTTACAAGACACATATATACAAAAAAAAAACACAAAAAAAAAAAGATAACAAACAATGGAGAAATAAACATGTACAATACACAGCTCAGCATGTGTGTCCCCGCAAAAGTGAAACGGTCGCTGACTCAGCATTATGCTGAGGCGTTAGACGCCTGCATCGCTGATTTTCTGTCAGAACCGTCTGTGACTCACGGAACGATACACAAATATACTAGTAAATCTTCATACATAATGCGGCCTGCGTTCAATTTGACCTGACGGTGACCGCAGAACGCATCCAGTGTGGCAAATCCTTAAATTTGAAGAGTCTAGTAATCATAAATATCGAGATAGGGTTGAGCTGAAATGAAAATATAAATCGCGTTATTTCCTTATCCCGTGGGAATTTCCAATATTTCTGAAATTAGTTTTTCGAACTGGTTAGATCATTTGACCAAAATCATTTTTTTTTTCTAGAAGTTCTCTCCTGTCGCGTTTTTCCCTGGTCCTAATTTATACCAGACGTATTTACGCACAGCTAATTTTTTTTTGATAACTACAGCGATAGGTAGAAAGTGAAAAAAAATTGAGACCGGATAAATGTTATTGTGTTGTGAGTAGCACACAAAAAAATCAAGACGAAAAATTACGATTGTAAATATGTATAATGGTATATGGGTCATACATATTTTAGCTAGCTAGTTATTGTATAAGTTTTTAGAGTGCCTCAAACACCTACTCTTAAAGTGGATACCAGCTCTTGGTATATAATATAATATTGTGAAATTATGACCAGTTTTAGTATGGTGGTAGAACCTAAGTCATAGTTTAGTTAGTACCCGAACAATAGAAGATTTAAGCTAATTATATGTTCAGATCGTAATGTTACCAATAATGGAAATGTATTATAGGGAAACGGGTTATTTATGTCTGTTTGTAGCTTTGGTATTTTCTCTTGTAATGTAAAGGAGATGTGTATAGTTTGCGGTTAAATTGAAACGGAAAAGAGTCGTATGAAATCCGGGACGGGTGTTTTTTTTACGAAACGTGCACAACGTCATCATCATCATCCCAGCCTATATACGTCCCACTGCAGGACACATGCCTCCTCTCGGAATGAGAGGAGGCCTGAGCACATACATAGCTATAAATTACAAATTTTAAAAACGAACACAATTTGGTCAAACATATTATATTTGAAAATAAAGTAAATGCCCATCACGCGTCTAAGTAAGATCCCTTCCGCAGCTAACAAAAGAGCTGATAACTTTTAAACGGCTGAATCAATTTTGATGAAAGTACCTGGGCAACCGAGCTCCGCTCGAGCTCCGCTCGGGCTGTAACTCGGTATCAAGCGTTTTCCCAGAGATAAGACCAAGCTAGATCAATTTTTCATCCCCAAAAATACCCACATACCAAATTTCATCGAAATCGTTGGAGCCGTTTCTGAGAATTTTATTGCTCGTTTAAGGGTATTAGATAGATAGATAGATTAGATTTAAAGGTATTAGATTAGATATGTCGAAGAAACAACGCCTGCTTTCAAATAAAAAAAAACTGCATCTAAATCGGTTTACCCGTTTTAGAGCTATGATGCCACAGACAGACGCACACATACACACAAACACACACGTAGCGGTCAAACTTATAACACGCCTTTTTTTTTGTGTCGGGGTTAAAAACCATTGTTAATAGGTGCTTTTTCAATAAAAAGTATACCATCACTTTTTTCAAATGAGGAAATTGTGAGTAAATATAGAGCGCTATAAATTTTAATGATTAAAAAAATGTCCTTAATTTTCCATACATTTTTTGAGCCAATTTTGTGAGAACCCACCAAGGATGTTATAGGCTGGATTGGCAGTCGCCATAGTACGGATCGGCCGCGGTTTTTGTAGTTCGATTATTAAATCTAGATGGCGCTGAAATATAGCCAGAGGCTTTGAAGGCAAAACAATAAGACTACAGATGTTTCATATTACTACAAATGTATTATTTTTCAAAAATATTGCATAATAATACATTTGCACAGTGATATGAAATATCTGTAGTCTTATTGTTTTGCCTTTAAAGCCTCTGGCTATATTTCAGCGCCATCTAGATTTAATAATCGAACTACAAAAACCGCGGCCGATCCGTACTATGGCGACTGCCAATCCAGTCTATATCATCCTTGGAACCCACAAAACTGTGCGAATAACTATAAATTAAAAATTTTAAAAACCCCCAACGCAATTATGTCACTCGTATGTTTGAACATTAAGTCAATGCCCGTTAGGCGTCTAAGATCCCTTCCGCAGCTAACAAAAGAGCTGATAACTTTGAAACCTTAACTAATTTTGATGCAACATATCTAAGAACCATCGCATCGCCAAGAAACCTGCTTTTCATCATTTCTAATGCGATCCCGCAGAGAAAATAGGAAAATCCGAGCACAGCAAAATAAATAATAACATAAGTGATAAGAATAATTGTCACTAACACATTAACCCTCTTTCTTTTATTACCATGTCATTATTAATTATTATTATTACCATACCTATTGTGTTTCTGTGGACGGAAACGTCTGAAAATACATTATTTTTATTTTATTTATTTTTTAAAGCCCGCTCCTTCGCCCTCTGAGTGTCTTTGAGCTTGAAGATGGAGCGTCGACCTGGATAAGGTTGCGGGATCGCGTTGGATGCGGATGGCACGGGACCGATCTGTTTCGCGAGCCTTGGGGGAGGCCTATGTTCAGCAGTGGACGTCTTTCGGCTGAAATGATGATGACACTTTAATGGCCATAGATTTTCCATTAATGAGTTGATCCAAATCACCTCGAGCAGAGCAGCCCATATTTTAATGCTAAACTATCCTCTTGCTTCTTGCTAAGACATTCGCATATAGAATCAGGGCTGTCGTGAGTTACTAGTGATGTGAAAACAATATCCCGACTAATATTATTATTAGCTAAAAAAAAAATAGCTTGAAAAGATCCCTTTTTAGGGATAAGTTCGCCTTTGTACTCTTTTTGTTTTGATGTTTTTTGTATTATTTTTGTGTTTTATGTACAATAAAGTATTTACATACATAATATTATAAACCAGCTATATCCTTTATCCGCGGCAGATAAGCAATTTTCCGGGATACAAAATAAATGGCCTTTCCCAGGAACCCAAACTAACTCTATATTAAATTTCATCTAAATAGGTTTAGTTTTGTGTAGAGGTAACAGACAGACAGATAGACAGACACATTTTCGCCTTTATAATAATATAGTATGGATGTATATGTGTCCCACGGATTAACTCTGTAGTTTACCTACTCTATAACTACTTCGGCAATTGGCTTTTGGTAATTAATTTTTGGAAATTGATTTATGAAAATTGAATTTTGGTTTGGTGGATGAATTGGTTTTTACATAACGCTTAATTGAATAATCGTACCACTCTCTCCTTTACAATATAAAACTCTAAAATTATTGAATTTTAATTTTAATACTCATAAATTAATAATTTTAAAAACCCCCGACGCAATTAGGTCACACACATTTATTTTGAAGATAAAGTAAATGCCTATTCTGTGTCTACGATCCCTTTCGCAGCTAACAAAAGAGCTGATAACTTTGAAACGGCTGAACCAATTTTGATGAAACATGTCTTAGAACCATCGCCAAGAAACCTGTTTTCAATTAAGAAACCAACGGATTGCACTCCGGGACTGCCGGCAGAAGTGAAAACTTGAACATTAACGTTGTGCCGTCTTACGAACCCCCCTTTTTACACGGCCTGAAACGGAGACGCTTGGTCAACTTAAACTTAGTTCCTTTTCAGTTAAGTAAAAGCTATCGATACGTTCATGCCCCGTCACTAGAGCGCCGAAACGACGGGCGCGGCAGATGGCCCGCACTAGACGCGTCACGACCACTCGAGAGGTCAGAGAAGCGCATGTCACTTGTGAATGGCGATACTACATTCAAACAGACAAAAACCGGCCAAGAGCGTGTCGGACACGCCCATGATAAGGATGTTCCGTAGCCGTTAAATTTAGTTAATTTTTCAGTTAATTAAAAGCTATCGATATTTTCCAAGGTATCGATAGTTCGTGCCCCGTCACTAGAGCGCGGAAACGACGGGCGCGGCAGATGGCCCGCACTAGACGCGTCACGACCACTCGCGAGGTCAGAGAAGCGCATGCGACTTGTGGTTGTGAATGGCGATACTACATTCAAACCGACAAAAAACCGGCCAAGTGCGAGCCGGAGTCGCGCACGAAGGGTGCCGTACCATTATGTGTAAAAACGGCAAAAAAATAACGTTTTTTGTATGGGAGCCCCCTTTAAATATTTGTTTTATTTTAATGTAACTATATATTTTTAAAGTGAATACCTATATAACTAAATATTCTGTGAATATTTCAAGCGCCTACCTGTTGCCGTTATCAATATCGAGCAAAAATGAGCAAAAAAATCACTTTTGTTGTATGGTAGCTTAAATATTTATTTTATTCTGTTTTTAGTATTTGTTGTTGTAGCGGCAACAGAAATACATCATCTGTGAAAATTTCAACTGTCTAGCTATCACGGTTCATGAGATACAGCCTGGTGACAGACGGACGGACGGGCGGACGGATAGACGGACGGACAGCGGAGCCTCAGTAATAGGGTCCCGTTTTTACCCTTTGGGTACGGAACCCTAAAAATGAGATTTTAATCTCAAAATTTAAAAACTATTTATAAGTCTATAACTTATCATTGGATTAAATATGGAAATAATATACTTTTTTTTTTAAGAAATGCGTACTATAGTAATTGTTCGTGATGACTAACTTGCAAACCGCTATAACTCAATAACTATAAATTTAAAAAATTTAAAAACCCCCAACGCAATTATGTCACTCGTATGGAACATTACATAAGTAAATGCCCATTATGCGTCTAATATCCCTTACGTAGCTAACAAAAGAGCTGATAACTTTGAAACGGCTGAACCAATTTTGATATAACATGTCTAAGGACCATCGCCAAGGAACCTGCTTTCAGATAAAAAAATCGTGCGTGCAGTTCATCCGCGCGGAAGAAGTGAAACTTCGTAATGTGGAAATGAAAAAGGCACTTATAAGTAATAACTAATAACTTAAAGAACTAAATTTACTTATGCATCTATGTGTTTAAATTACTCACTAGATGGCGCTTTTATTAAGTCTCATACATTTGCACAGACAGTATGAGTTCTGCATCGCACTATCGAAGTTTTTAACATCCGTTAGTATATATACAATGCGAGATTACTTGCTTCGTCAGTACATATACTAATGCTTTCATACCCCCTCCATGGTAGTGTTAAACGTTTAACGCAACCTTGTTGGAAGTTGCATTAGAAGTTTCACTCCAAAAGAACCGCATCCAAATCGATTCACCCATTTAAGAGTTATGATGCCACAGACAGACACACAAACAGACAGACAGACACACACACACACACATAGCGGTCAAACTTATAACACCCCTCTTTTTGTGTCGGGGGTTAAAAATTTGTTGAGGTGATTAGACATGTTCTTTCCGTATATTCAATCGCTATCGTCTCGAATTCTTCGCGGTTCAATTGTTTTTGGCGCTAACGGGTTGATATTAGGGCCAATCAACTTTTAAACCGACGTTTTTGGCGTCTCCTGCGTTACCAAAATTGTCTCTGGCGTTACCAAAAATACGTACTTCCAACAAGATATTTCACGGTTTAATAGGTTAAACTTACGTAGGATGGCATGTATTCATGTACACCATCTATTAAATTACAGAAAAAACATGTTTACTTACAAAAATCTGCAATTGTTTGAAAAATGTCGCGGACAGATTAGTGTCGGTTTAAAAGTTGATTGGCCCATTAACAGGTTTGCTTTTACTACTTACTTTAACTACGATTAAAGGGGTCTCATCTCGAGATAATTGAGGCTACGTGACTTTGCCACCGAGTTTGACAAGGTACAGTTTTAAAACAGTATGCTAACCTGGGGTCTGTTGCATAACAAATTATAACTTAGTACCTGGGCGACCGAGCTCTGCTCGGGCAGAAACTCGGTACCAAGCGTTTTCCCAGAGATAAGACCAAGCTAGATCAATTTTTCATCCCCGAAAACCCCCAAATACCAAATTTCATCGAAATCGTTGGAACCGTTTCCGAGATCCTGATTATATACACCGGTGGGGTGGGAGGGGGGGTGAGAGGGGGGAGGGGATGCGGGGGAGGGAGCGCGGGGGTATTAAAGGGGGGATAAAAATTTCATTGATTTTGCCGTAGGATGCACCGTTTTCAAGATATTTGACAAAAACACCGGAGGTTGGGTGAGTCACGTTAAACTATCGTCCGTAAACCGACTTTACAGACAACCGGCTTTTCCTGTTCTGTGCTCCCAATGGGGAACGTGCACATAGACGGTGCTGCCAACTGGTGCCATAAGGGTGGCATCAATTTGAATGTTTTACCTTGATAAGTTTGTTTTACTGTCCGCATAGTGTCTCTTCTGTCGCATTAGTGCTGCCGCCTATAGTTACTGCACGTTCCCTATAATACTTTTTCTAACAAAAAAGTAACTTTTTCTCACAAAAAAGTAACTTTTTCTCACAAAAAAGTAACTTTTTCTCACAAAAGAAGAAACTTGACGTTTTCTCATAAAAAATAAACTTAAAAAAAACCTAAAAATCTTGAAAAAAAACGTGGTATCGAACCGAGGTCGGCTGGATCCGCGACCACCCAATTTCTAACGTGCCATTATGATCTGCTCGAAGTCGGCGAAATTTAGCTTCATATTCTAATGCAAACAAAAATAGCCGGAAAACACGAGTAAAAGCGATTTTCTGAAAATGAAACATAGCTAGATCAGTTTTTCATCCCCGAAAACCCCCACATACCAAATTTCATCGAAATCGTTGGAGTTGGGTTGGTATATATATTATATATAATCAGGATCTCGGAAACGGCTCCAACGATTTCGATGAAATTTGGTATGTGGGGGTTTTCGGGGATGAAAAACTGATCTAGCTATGTTTCATTTTCAGAAAATCGCTTTTACTCGTGTTTTCCGGCTATTTTTGTTTGCATTAGAATATGAAGCTAAATTTCGCCGACTTCGAGCAGATCATAATGGCACATTAGAAATCGGGTGGTCGCGGATCCAGCCGACCTCGGTTCGATATATATATATATATATATATATATACATATATACAAGAATTGCTCGTTTAAAGGTATTAGATTAGATATTACAAGCGGAACTCCATTTCTAGTTAATATAACTGAAGCGAGAGTTCCGCTTGTAATATTAGTTGTACTTTGTTATACAACAGGCCCCTGATCGTGCTAGAAATGATGTCTTTAGTCATTAGACATTTATTAATTGCTTTTTTTACAAACAAAGGATGATGGGCAGATATGTATGGAACCCAGCCTGATCACCAATAGAATTATAAGGGTATGTATTACAATACCGAAGTACGAAAGACATCGAATGGGTCAAAAGACCGACACGAGTTTTTTCTGAAACCGTTAACTTTTTAAGATTGTTATAAAACAAACCTAACCTAACCTAATGGGTTCTGTATGATGCCGTTTTAATAAATTCTGAGAAGTTTACGGATTCAGAAAAAAATCGTGTCGGTCTTTTGACCCATTCGATGTTTTAATACATTCGGTCTTTCGTACTTCGGTATTGTAAAACGCACCCAATTATAATGTATGTAGACTTATCGATCCTACCATTTGCTATAATTGTTATTAAGACTAGACTGTGTAAGCTGGGAGAATTTACATAGATATAAGACGAACGCAAAAAAAAACAAATATACTTAATGACTTGAAAACTCACGTATTTGAGGGTTGATAACTCACTTCTCCGGGGTTTTCGAAGTTTATTTTATTTCCATTTTAGAAAATTAAGCATAAACAACTAGCTTTCACTTGGTTTGCATGCGGTTCGTAAGGACATAAGGCCAATTTGCCCATCATTCTTTCAGGAGTATTTAGATATCAATCCTTTTGCTAACCTCCGACACAAAAAGAGGGGTGTTTTAAATTTGAACGCTATGTGTGTGTGTGTGTGTTTGTGTGCGTGTTCGTAAACGGGTATATTTGGATACGGTTTTTTTTATTTGAAAGCAGGTATCTTGGCATTGGTTCTTAGTAGACATATTTCATCAAAATTGGTCCAGCCGTTTCAAAGTTATCAACTCTTTTGTATGCTGCGGAAGGAATTTTATTAATGAACTAAAACAATTACTTTGCTCACCCGCGACCTTTAATTTTAATTTAAATTGGAATTTGGATTGGATTGGAATTTTATTGTTGGACTTAATAGCGTTGGGGGTTTTTAAAATTTTCAATTTATAGTTATTGCCGAAGTCCACAGACAAGCATATTTTTAGTATTTTACTTGGCTAACATTTTTCACATTTATGTTTTTGGTGGGATCTATTACTCGTACACGATTCTTCATATTCCATCGAATCCGAAGCGTTCACCCGGAAGAAACCAAGGCCAACTTAGCATACTGTTATAAAACTGTTCACTGTTAAGAGGTCAGTGCAGTGCAGCAGTTACTGTGTGATCATAAGTTTATAGCGTTATTAAGACCTTTATAACACCGTTAAAAAGCTACTTGACCTCTGAAGGAGACTGGATCATTTTACAGTGTAAGAAGCTAATTAGTTGAATTAGTACAAAGTTGCAAAAACGGTCAAGGGCGAGTCGGACGCCAGGATCCGAAAAAGTTAAAATTGGACGTAACTAGAATTAAACAAAACAAAAATAGCCAAAAATTTTCTTACTTGTTTTATTTTTAGTAACAATAAATTTAGTGAGAAATTAAAAAAAAAAAAAAAAAAAAAAAACAAAACAAGCATCTGTCCGAACAATTTTATTACGAAACAAGGACTTGACAATTACAAGGGATTGACGAACAAAGGCTCGGATACAACTAGAATTTAACGAAATAAGCATTTGTCGAAATAAGGATTTGACAACCGTCCGTGCTTCCCGCGTACGGCCGGAGGGTTTCGTACCGTACAATCACCATCATCATAATCCCGGCCTATCGTCCCTCTGCAGAGCACAGGCCTCTTCGCAGCAGGCGAGAGCTTGGGCCGTAGTTCCCACGCGGGCCCGGTGCGGATTGTCAAATCTTAAACCATTGAATTTCTATTCAGGTGTGTGCAGGTTCATGAGGCAAAGCTCATGATAAATTTCGTTGGATGCGGACGTAGGGTTGCCATCCGTCCGGATAAAGCCGGACAGTGTTAGGCTTTTTGATCTCTTGTCCGGCCAAATTTGACTGCGTCCGGCCCGTCCGGCTTTCGATAGGCTTTTTATTGGGTCTCATTCTAAATCCCTAACATCGTTTGTCCTAACACTTTTTTTCTCGGAAACCGTGAATTTTTCAGGAACTTTTTGTGATTATCCTCTAGAACTCTATAGGTTAGGTTAGGTTCGTTTTATAAAAATCCAGAACAATTAATAGATTTTAAATAAAAAGAGTTAGGACAAACGATCATTAGGACAAACATTACATTAGGACAAATAATCATTAGGGATTTAGATATAGAGCCCTTTTTATTACCTACTATCGAGCTGCGCGCGCGCACGGCCTTACCCAATCGTGACACGGCGCCCCAACCCGCACCGCACGGACACATATACACACACTCAAAAATCCCTTTTTTTATCATCCGCCTTTGGAATTCAAAAGTCTGACTTTTAAATGTATGGTTTATTCGATATTCTTGTCAAAAATCTCTAACTTTTCTTAATGTCCGGCTTTGGGACTCAAAAGTCCGGCTTTTTTGACGGTTAAGTTCGGCTTTTTGAGTTTTAGAGATGGCAACCCTATGCGGACGGCACGGGACCGATCTGTTTGACGGGCCTTGGGGAGGCCTATGTTCAGCAGTGGACGTCTTTCGGCTAAAATGATGATGATGATGATGATGATGATGATGATGATGATGACATACATTCTGAAAAACGCAGAGGTGCGAACCCGGGCTCGAACCCACAACCCTCTGCTTGAGTTGTTTTATGTTGTCGATACCGATTCACCTGTCAGACTTATTATTATTTCACGGAAGCGAAAACGTGGGAAAATGCTAGTTAAACTAACGAAACGACAGGTTATACGATGTTTAGAATATTTCGACACGGCTTTTGCTCTCAACAGACCCTTGCAGGGATGGACAACCTTTTGAAACGGAAAAGCCAAAAGGATTTACTTTCATTAGTATACCTAGAGATTTCCCTGGCACGAACGATGCGACGCTAGTGAATTTCTTTCTGATACTTAGTTTACCGATATCTTATAAGTGACATTATATCAATAAGACACGTTTGAAAATATATGAACAATAATACCTAACCCAATCGATGTTATTATTATGTCAAACACAACCCTCGAGACCCTGCACGTGACGTAGGTGGTGTTTTACGAGCGATAGAACTCCGGTGGTAGCCCTTGCAACGCCACGCCTCGACAAAACGTAAGACCTGCTTTGAATCTTATGTCATTGTATCAAGATCACTTTGACACTACTTTGTGACACCTATATGTGTCGTTGGCGTTCAAAGGGGTAGGCTTCGGGCGTGGCTGGACACTACCCTATATGTTGAGCCAGGCTGCCAAGCGACTCGTCGTGTTCCGGCCTGTTGCCTATAGAAGCCATTCTGGAGGAAGGGTCTGAGCAGTTGTTCAGCGCGCGCGTACCGGTTACAGTGTCCCGTATTTGTACTAACGGTTTGCACTGCTTAAATAGAATATTTGAATTTGAACGACACAACGTCCAAAGAGTGCTGCTCGCGGATCGTAGGTTGGCGACGTATGCCTTAGTCAACACTAATTAAACCTAAATAACAACCAGTGAAAGGGACCGAGCTATCTACCCATCGGATGTAAAGCTATCCGCTCGCAACTCTAAAGACAGCGAACATGCGAGATTTAGTGGACGGCTTGCCCATTTGCTTGTGTTTGGACGAATTTAGGACGCACAAGCGGTTCTAAGTATCCGCGTTCAATTTTACGACTATATGTATGTTTGAGCACATATCTGCTGTTATACGAGAGTAACTTTTTGTTAAAAATTCTATTTTTAATGCAAGCTTTTTTGTTGACCGTACTTTTTAACATCTAGAAACAAAGTACTCGTCAAGATGAATGAAACGAGCCCAAAAGCCTAAGGCCACCGTCCAGCTCCATCATCAGATCAGCTCTATATAATATATACATGTACATACATATATATATATATTATATATACATAATATAGATCCCCCCCCCCTATCCCCTTGCTGGGAAGAAGGCGTGATTGTATGTATGTATGTATGTATGTATGTATATAGATGGAGCTGAAGAAGTTTTACTTCAGTCGTGTGGTCTATTTAAATATTTTTGTGGGGTCGGTTTGATTTTTTTTTCGCTTTTTTCTATGCTAACGTATGTATCCTACGTCGGTACGTATGTACCTTTACAGGTAATTTGCAATGGCAAACAGATCACCCGTATCCCTTCCTCTTAGTGTACCATTAGGTTAATTAAACATTAAGACGTAGTAACTCGTCTTACGTCTCTACTGCACAGTATAAATCCAGTAAGCAATCTACAAACGATAGCCGTGGTGGCCTAGTGGTTTAAAGTTTTAAACCTATGGCTTCTCAAGCAGATCGTGGGTTCGAGCCCGGGATCGCATCTCTGATTATTTCGGAATTTATGTGCGAAATTACAGTTGTTTACCATGAGCTTTACGGTGAAGGAAAACATCGTGAGGAAACGTGCACCTGGGAAGAAATTTAATGGTGTGTGTGTGAAGTTACCAATCCGCACTGGGCCCGCGTGAGAACTACACCCCAAGCCCTCTGATTCTAGAAGGCCTGTGCTGCAGTGGGACGTATAGAGGCTGAGATTATAATACCGATTAAGTTTTTTTGTGCGATAAGACCGCCTCTTGTCTGTCTGAATTTTTATTTTTGTAATGTCACTGTACTGTTTCTGGTGTTCAATAATGGTAATGCATATTTGTATTGTATTGTATTAAGGCCGGGATCTTGTGCATATTGTAACTTTTGCCTATTCCGCGTCAAAAAAGTTTTGCCCCTGTCTATTCTGGCTACCACAACTTTAACCTTTCGTATGCCTCGTACCGTATCCGTACCTATACCTGTCGTATACCGAAGAGGCTCGTACACTTGTATTGTACGAACATATTTCTTAGGTAGTCGAAGAAACTGAATAACTTACCAGAGTAGAACCTTTTCACTTTCAATTGCCCGACGATTTCTTTGGCAGATGTAGGGAACGCCAACATGACATTTGCAACAAAAATGTTCCACCCTGGTACATGTAAGTAAATGAAGTGTTTCTATTGGTTCATGACAAACCCATCCCTCACAACGCATCCTCGCACATCTCTCGTGGAAACGCAGCCTTAAAAGGGTGATTTCACACAATTCAGTTTCCTCGACTGTAAGTGTTAAAAGGGTGGATAGGTATAGGGTACGGGAACGGCACTAGGCACACGACGGGTACAAATGTGCGAGCCTCTCCGACATCATCATCATTTCAGCCGTAGGACGTCCACTGCTGGACGGGCCTCACTCGTTGACGCCCAATCATTACGGTCGGAAGCGACTTGCATCCACGCTGAACCTGCGGCCTTCACCAAATCGTCCGTCCATCTCGTTGGTGGACGTCCCACGCTGCGCTGTCAGTTCGTGGTCTCCATTCGAGAACTTTTGGGCCCCAACGGCCATCTGTTCTGAGTGCATTTTGGCCGGCCCATTGCCATTTCAACGAGCTAATCCGTTTGGCTACGTGGGTGACCTCGGTTCTTCTACGGATCTCTCTCCAGCATACGAAAGGTTAATAGAAAGCTTACTGGTTTTATACTATATCTGTTATGAGTCGTGTACAAGTGAAGGCGAGGTCGTCTGTCGCGGATGCTGTAGCCGGACCTGTGAGATGCCTGCTTTTAATTTAAAAAAAAGCGGCCAAGTGCGAGTCGTACTGGTGCATGAAGCGTTCCGTACCTCAATATAATTTTAAAAACAGTTCAGTAAAAACCGGCCAAGTGCGAGTCGGACTCGCGCACGAAGTTTTCCGTACCATTATCTACAAAAAAGGCAAAAAAATCACGTTTGTTGTATGGGAGCCCCCTTAAATATTTATTTTATTCTGTATTTTAGTATATTTTGTTATAGCGGCAACATACATCATCTGTGAAAATTTCAACTACCTAGCTATCACGGTTCGTGACAGACGCCTGGTGACAGACGGACAGCGAAGTCTCAGCAATGGGTCCCGTTTTTACCCTTTGGGTACGGAACCTTAAAAAAAAGGCCAAGTTCGAGTCGGACTCGTACATGAAGGGTTCCGTCCGTACCTCAATATAATTTTAAAAACAGTTCAGTAATACAATCGCTAAAATGGCAAATTTATAGGTAGGTAAAAATCCGAATCGCTCGCGTTACCATAGCTTCTGCTGGCTGTCGCGTTGCCTAGCAACCGTCACAATTAAAATTTTTAAAACCCCCAACGCAATTTGGTCACACATGTTGGAAAATAAATTAAATGCCCATTATGCGTCTATGTCCCTTCCGCAGCTAACAAAAGACCTGATAACTTTGAAACGGCTGAACCTATTTTAATGAAATATGTCTAAGAACCATCTCCAATAAACCTGCTTTGAAATAGAAAAACCGCATCCAAATCGGTTCACCCGTTTAAGAGCTATAATGCCACAGACAGATACGCACGCACGCACACTTACTGCACCCCTCTTTTTGTGTCGAGGGTTAAAAATCATCACGTTGTAATTTAATTATAATGTTACTTTGGAGCCGAGCCCTCTAGGGTCGGAGGCCCGTGGCATTTGTCAGCCCTGCTGCCCTATAGCATAAGAATAAATAATAACAGAGTAGAAGGGAATCTCTTTTGACCGCGTCCAAAACGCCGCCATTTATATACCTACTTCCCCCTTCACGTCGTTACACCCCTCTGTCGTCCAGGCGTGTTGCTAGGGTTGCTTACTGTTAAATATTACTTACGTCTAAAGATAATATCGCTAAATTCGCTAAGTTTTTATTTACTTTAAAATCATTATTTTATTCTAGTTTTACAAAATATAAGATTCAAGGATTTTAATTGTTAGGCCACTTGCACTTTCGTATTTTAGCCGTGTAATGCAAAAAATCGGGTGAAGCCGCTTATACTCGTATATGCTGATTTGCATTACACGGCTAAAATACGAACAGTGGCAAGTGGCCTAACAATTAAAATCCTTGACTGTACGTGCCTACATATTATAAGTAGTTATTACAAGTGCCATACCAAATGAAGCCATTTAAGGTGATTTGGCATCGTTTTTTAATTGTTTATACACCCAAATTTAGTAGTGGTAGAGCCATGTTGTAGCTAGCCGCTGCATCACGAATGGGCCGGCTCGTCCGGGGCAGTACCACCCTCTCACAGAAAACCGGCGTGAAGCAGCAGTAATCCTGCTTGCGTTTCGTACGGTCAGTGAGAGTGCCGGGGGCCCAATACCTCACCCTTCCCTCTCCCCCTCCATCTCCCCCTTCCCCTATTCCCTCTCCTTAAGGGCCGACAACGCACTGGCATCGCGTAAAGCGCTGCAGGTGTCTATGGACAGTGGTGATCATTTAACATCAGGTGACCCACTAGTTCGTTTGTCTGGCCTTTCAAACATAAAAAAAAAAAATACACTACAATTAACTTGACGTCATTGTTATTTGTTTCCAATAAAACGAACGCGCAAACAGTTAACAGCCAAGCGCGCGTGCGGCGACACCGGCCGTGAGACCCTGACCGAGTTCTCGCTTAGCGAGTACTCTAATATCGTGACCTTGAGTCCGGCCGGAGCGGGAGTTTCCCTTCTACTCTGTTATTATTTATTCTTATGCCTATAGTTACACCGCTGCAGCCTCCTACCCATTAACAGTCTAAGCTAAGCCGCACACGGACATGGCGAAACTAAAAGGGTTCCTCGTTAGGACTACGGTACCCTAAAAAGCGTGAGTTGCGGAAGCACGGGCGGTATAGAGAAGTTCTTTATAGCGTTATTATCGATATCGCAGTTAGGTACGGGGTGGTGAGAGGTGCGGGCGGCAGGCACACGAGGCGCGCTCGCTGCCCGCACCTCTCCCGGCCCCTTTGTCGTCATACCCCCCAGCCTCTGTACCGCGCGGGCGAGGTCTCATTTAGACGGTATAGTAGCGGACGGGTGTGTTTTACAATACCGAAGTACGAAAGACCGAATGTATTAAAACATCGAATGGGTCAAAAGACCGACACGATTTTTTTCTGAAACCGTAAACTTTTCAGAATTTATTAAAACGGCATCATACAGAACCCATTAGGTTAGGTTAGGTTTGTTTTATAACAGTCTTAAAAAATTAACGGTCTCAGAAAAAAATCGTGTCGGTCTTTTGACCCATTCGATGTTTTAATACATTCGGTCTTTTGTACTTCGGTATTGTAATACATACCCGTAGCGGACTTAGGCGGCTAATTTCAAGGGGGTGTGTAAAGTGCGGACTCACCGGGAGGCTTGCCCCGTCGCCGCGGCGTGGGCGGTCGCTTTAGACTCAGATCCACCGGCTCCATTTGGACTGGAGGCCCGCAAGCCTAGAAAAAAAACATACAGATAACCATAGTACCAGTAGCCATAGCCAAGTCAACTCGCCAGTAATTGGGATTAATTCAATTATTTTTTAAAAAATATAGCTCTATCGTAACTATCAATGATTCTGCATGTCGAGGTTGAAAAAGACACTATCGGTGGGCCATTGGTCGGCCATTGTTGGGATTGTCTAAAAAAAATTCAATTATTTTATATATACAGGGTTATTTGTAATTCACTAGCATCCTTTTAACCCTAAACTCCCACCACTTATACAAATGTTTTTGGTTCTACGGCTTTTGTCATAACTTAATATTTTTGGTGTAATAACGTTTTGAAAATTTGAGATTTCCTCTTATTTTTACGGTACTCTGTGTATTTGTATGGGAAAAAAAGTGCTTCATTTTAAAAAGTCGTAAAACAAAAAACATTTGTTTGAGTGATAGGAATTCAGGGTTAAAAGGATGTCAGTGAATTAAAAATAACCCTGTATATATTTTTTTTTCCATAGATAAGTCAAATATAAGAAACTCTTATTTTTTTTTAAACCGGTTCTAGTCTCTTAAACATTTTTAACCCCCAACACAAAAAGAGGGGTGTTATAAGTTAGTTAGCCCGTTATGTGTGTGTGTGTGTGTGTGTGTCTGTCTGTGGCATCATAACTCTAAAATGGTTATACCGATTCGGATGCGGTTTTTTTTATTTGAAATTGGTTTCTTGGCGATGGTTCTTAAACATTTTTCAACAAAATCGGTTCGCCGTTTCAAAGTTATAAAGCTCTTTTGTCAGCTACAGAAGGAGTCTTAGGCGCATAACGGGTATTTACCTACTCTATTTTCAAACATATGTACGGCCAAATTGCGTTGGGGGTTTTTAAAATTTAAAATTTATTATTAATCTTTCTTTCTTAGGATTAATTGTGTATGTTTTTACAGAAGTGATTACACGATTAACTTCAATTAGTAGTTTGCTCTTTATAGCCTCGTGTATTAGACGTGTCTTTTAAAACCGTTCAGTAGTGCGTGAAAAAACGACAAACATCAATCCAACAGCACGTACCAACAAAAAATTGATTGCGCCGTTTAAAACCTAAATATGTTTAATTAATGTGGTATCACTTTTTAAGGGGTACATTTAATCACTAATAACAGTAGTTAATGCCTGGGCGTAAAAAAAAAGAAATCGATGTGTTACTTCCGTTCGCGAATTGATACCATATACATCGCAAATGTTTAAGTCATATACGGAAGAACTACTAATAACATTATAATCTGTTATGAAAAAACCGGCCAAGTGCGAGTCGGACACGCGCACGAAGGGCTCCGTACCATTATCTATAAAAACGATAAAAAAATCACGTTTGTTTTATAGGAGCCACCTTTAAATATTTGTTTTATTTCAATTTAATTATTTATTTTTTAAAGTGAATATATAACTAAATATTCTGTGAACATTTCAAGCGTCTGCCTGTTGCCATTATCAATATCGCGCAAAAACGAGCAAAAAAAATAACGTTTGTTATATGGGAGCCCCTTAAATATTTATTTAACTCTGTTTTTTAATATTTGTTGTTATAGCGGCAACCGAAATACATCATCTGTGAAAATTTCTACTGTCTAGCTGTCACGGTTCCCGAGATACAGCCTAGTGACAGACGGACAGACAGCGAAGTCTCAGCAGTAATAGGGTCCTTTGGGTACGGAACCCTAAAGAACCACGACTGCATTTTTTTGTCTGATTACCCCCTAAAGTGGCTCTCGTGTTTATAATTCATTTATTTACGTTACACGTCCGCCTTTGGGCCACCGACTTACACATGAGCGCCAAATTTCAACTCAAATACAATAGGAAGTTTTGAAATCGTATAAGTAGTATCGGAAATCCTGCCTTCTGCAAATGTTGCCAGTGTAATTCTCTTTCCGACGGGAATTCCGTGAAAATATACACCCTATGTCACTCTCGCAACTGAGACGAATCTAATGACGCCTTTCGGGATTGTCCCGGAATTACCGTCCTTGTGCCGTATTACACTTTATAGTGCCGAATTTCGAATACTACTTTTTTTATTATGTTACGAGTAATTACTAGGTCACTCTACATATAAAAGTTAGCGAGCAAGCAATCTCAGTTTTTGTTGTTTACTTTGGTTTTTAAGTGTAATGATAAGAGCCAATGTTGTTTTAATACCAAATGAACATTGTATTAACAAACACTTATACCGATTTTTACCAAAGTTTTATTTCATGAATAAGAAAAGGCAGAAGCGATACCCGATTTGAGTTTAAATGTTTTAAAAATATACTGCGATGTATTAGTAGGTAATGTAGATAGATCAGTTTCTTTTTATCCAAGATACTAGCTATTGCCCGCAACTCCGTCCGCGAAGAATAGTAAGTAGCCTACGACCTATTCTCAGACCTACCGAATATAGACAAAAAGGTTTCGTAAAAATCGGTCAAGCCGTTTCGGAGGAGTTCGATAACAAACACCGTGACACGAGATTTTTATTTATTAGACTAGCTGTGGCCCGCGACTCCGTCTGCGAAGAATAGGGGTATAAAGAATAGCCTACGACCTATTCTCAGACCTACCTAGTTTGGAGAAAAAAGTTTCATAAAAATCGGTCAAGCCGTTTCGGAGGAGTTCGATAACAAACACCGTGACACGAGATTTTTCTATATTAGATAATAGTGGGTGTAAAACATTAAGAGTAGAGCGATGTACTAAAATAATTATCTATTTTCGTATATTTTCCTAGCGACCAATTTGACTTTTGGGTTGTCCCGCAAACGAAATGCCTGAATCTGGCAACCCTAATCGTGGTCTCCGTTTGACGTTACCGCCTAGTTTGTGATTGGCTCATTAAGTTATAAATCAATCCCCGACGTGACACAAATGTAGTGGTCGATTTGACCTCACGATACCAGCGGTAACTAGCCTGTCACAAGAACCCTTATAGGAAACGTGTCAAATTATACACCGTGTTTTTAGGGTTCCGTACACAAAGGGTAAAAACGGAACCCTATTACTAAGACTACGTCTGTCACAGGACTCTTATCTCTTGAACCGTATTAGCCAGACACTTGAATTTTTCACCGATTATGTATTACTGTGGCCGCTATAGGTAACAACAAATAATAAAAATATAATTAAACTAAACATTAAGGGCCTAAGCACACGACGTTTTTTAAACGCGCCGTCGACGCGCGTTTGTATCGATACAAACGCGATACGCACGCGGGTTATTTAAAAAACGCCGTGTGCTAGGGGGCTTAAGGCGAGGTTCTTGAAGCGCGCCACGTTAATTTACACCCCGCACCCCGCCCGCGCAAAAGCTACGATCGCCGCGCGCGCCGTGAACTCGCCGACGGAGGTCACGCTTGCCAGCCACAGTGTAATATAATTTACAGTAGTGTAAGTTGCGACCGAGACCAAGATCACGCTGTAATTTAAATGTTTAGGTGCAATTACTTAGATTACTTTTGTGTTATAAATGTAAAATATGAAACGTTTTCGAAGTGGATACTTCATTGTCCGCAGCTTGTACAGTTCCAGAATTTCAGTTAGATACAAAACTAAACAATATATGGCGTTAAAATACAAATAACGTCATTCTTCACGGATCAAGTGGTCAAAAATATGTATTTTAAACAATAATTTTATTTTTTTAAACAATAATTATTTGGAAAATCATTTTTTAACTAAGATTATTGTCACCCTACGCATGGTTTAGTCTATGAGCCTGAAACCCCTTTGACAAGTCAGTTTCTTTAACAAACTTTGACGTGAGACCTGTCAAATTTCCCGCCAAAGCGATGACACTTGACGGAACTACTTAACTAAAACAAATGTAGGATGACCATGCATTCGGTGGACGGAAGAAGTTTTAACTTTTTTTTATTTATTAATTAACCAGAGACCTCATTGCTTTAAGATCTCATCTATTAAATTCCATTTTTTCTAGGGATCAAGATTTTACAACTCCTGACCACCGATTAAAAATCATCGTGTATATTTAGATGTGTGAAACAGTCATCTTTGTCACCTTCATGCTGAAATAATAAGAATTATCATTTCGGCGATTGCAGCGGTACCATTACTAAACTTTGTAATGTGGCAATTTTGTCAATAAATGCGAATTTATATTACAGGCACTTGTAAAAAATTTGATAGACCCGTTCCACAGAGTAAAAAAATGTAACAGTTATTCAACTTCATTCTAGAGAGCCCGAATCGACGCACGCACACAGCCAAGCGTCATAGACGGCGCGCTGCGTGGGCTGCAGCATTGTTTTGTATTCCGAAGATTACTTAGCGGCCGTGTAATACGTTTGGCTGTGTGCGTGCGTCGATTCGGGCGCTCTAGTATGAAGTTGAATAACTGGTTACATTTTTACTCTGTGCCCGTACTGTTTTTCTTTGTACACTGTGTAGTGTGTATAGTTGCGTGGATGGGTGTTTCTTGTTGTGTGTGGCGGTTACATTGAATAGTGATAAATAACAGAAATAAATGATGATACTACTACCCACATCAAGGATATTTAGTCGTAATGTGGAGCGCTTCAAAAATTGGCAAGCGTCCGACCTCCAACACGTTCCGCTCGGGACTGAGCGGCGGGCTGGCAGCGGGGCGCCAGTAAATCGTGCCGTGAATTTCGTTATCTATCTATCTAATCTAATACCTTTAAACGAGCAATTCTTGTATATATGTATATATATATATATATAATCAGGATCTCGGAAACGGCTCCAACGATTTCGATGAAATTTGGTATGTGGGGGTTTTCGGGGATGAAAAACTGATCTAGCTATGTTTCATTTTCAGAAAATCGCTTTTACTCGTGTTTTCCGGCTATTTTTGTTTGCATTAGAATATAAAGCTAAATTTCGCCCACTTCGAGCAGATCATAATGGCACATTAGAAATCGGGTGGTCGCGGATCCAGCCGACCTCGGTTCGAATCCACGTTTTTTTTCAAAATTTTTAGTTTTTTTTTTAAGTTTATTTTTCATGAGAAAACGTCAAGTTTCTTCTTTTGTGAGAAAAAGTTACTTTTTTGTGAGAAAAACTTACTTTTTTGTTAGAAAAAGTTACTTTTTTGTTAGAAAAAGTTACTTTTTTGTTAGAAAAAGTTACTTTTTTGTTAGAAAAAGTATTATAGGGAACGTGCAGTAACTATAGGCGGCAGCACTAATGCGACAGAAGAGACACTATGCGGACAGTAAAACAAACTTATCAAGGTAAAACATTCAAATTGATGGCACCCTTATGGCACCAGTTGGCAGCACCGTCTATGTGCACGTTCCCTATTGGGAGCACACAGAACAGGAAAAGCCGGTTGTCTGTAAAGTCGGTTTACGGACGATAGTTTAACGTGACTCACCGCTCCACCCCCTCCGGTGTTTTTGTCAAATATCTTGAAAACGGTGCATCCTACGGCAAAATCAATGAAATTTTCATCCCCCCTTTAATACCCTCCCCCCCACCGCCCACCCCTCCGGTGTATATAATCAGGATCTCGGAAACGGTTCCAACGATTTCGATGAAATTTGGTATTTGGGGGTTTTCGGGGATGAAAAATTGATCTAGCTTGGTCTTATCTCTGGGAAAACGCTTGGTACCGAGTTTCTGCCCGAGCAGAGCTCGGTCGCCCAGGTACTATTGAGTTAAATATTATATGTTTTACAAAATTAACAAAATTAAACCCGACGGACATTACATCATTACAGACGTTTATTTTGATGTGACTTTCAATACATCAAGTAGTATATAATATTGAAATGAAATGAGTTTAAAGGTACAAAATAGGGGTATGTTTGGATTTTTTTTCTATCGAGCGAAGTTTGTCCAATTATGTAACGAGTGCCCGACGTACTTACAGAAAGGTCTCAAAAGCAACATATATTTTTTTCACGTGTTTAATCATTACCGTTTCTAAATAAAATGAAATTAAAAATTACGTTTCTACGAGGTACCTCGCCTTAAGGCTGTTCTAATGGAATGAAAAACGCGCTGTAAACGAGCGTTCCTAAAACGCGCGTCGCCGGCGCGTTAAAAAAACGCCGTGTGCTTAGGCCCTAAGGGGGTCCCGAACCAATGTAAAATGATCCCATACAGCATTAAATAAATAAATATATCACGGGACAATTCACACCAATTGACCTAGTCCCAAACTAAGCAAAGCTTGTACTATGGGTAGGTACTAGACAACGGATAAACTTAGTTATGTTATATAGATAAATACATACTTAAATACATATTAAACATCCAAGACCCGAGCACAAACATTCGTATTTTTCACACAAATATCTGCCCCGACCGGGAATCGAACACGGACCACAAGCTTCGCAGTCAGGTTCTCTAACAACTAGGCTATCCGGTCGTCGGGTCGGTTAGTTCCCAAACTTTTTTTTCTCATAGTCCACTTTCAAAATTTAGCTTGTACCATATTCGCAAAACTCGACAAAAATGTGAAGATCTAAATCTAAATCCCGTCGAGTCTCCCGTGGACCCCTGGGGGTCCTCCTGAACCACATTGGGAATCAATGCCATACAGCGTACATATTATTTAGAAACAAGAGCTCTGCTAAGACTGGATTATTATAGTTACGGCTGTTTATGGCGTTTTGACATACCTACAAATTTGTACGGAACCCTCGGTCCGCGAGTCCGAATCGCACTAGGCCGGTTTTCATGGATTTCAAAACACGGACGAAGCCGTGGAATTAGGCTAGTATTTTATTTAAAAGTACACACAAAGCAAGAACTAAAGTCACCGACTAGCTCGAAGAATCGCCAGACTCAAGTGGCAGTGGGCAGGGCACATCGCTCGTAGAACTGATGGCCGATGGGGCAAAAAGGTCCTCGAGTGGCGTCCACGGACCGGAAGACGCGGTGTAGGTAGGCCTCCAACAAAATGGAGCGACGACCTGGTTAAGTTTGCGGGAACGCGTTGGATGCGGACGGCACGGGACTGATCTGTTTGGCAAGCCTTGGAGGAGGCCTATGTTCAGCAGTGGACGTCTTTCGGCTGAAGTGATGATGATGATGATGATGAGAGTACTAACAAGTAACAACGCACGTAACAACGGATGCGCCAAATATGGTGTCTAGAGCCAGTAAAAAACTAACACCAACTAACCGTAACGATATTTACTTAATCTAATCACATTAAATACGGTAACCGCTTAAAAACGTCGATTAATAATTAATAATAGATACTTAAATATAATACTTCGGATGTTTAAAAGGTCAGATTTGACAGCTACCCAGGGCTAAATCCAGGAACGTGCCAACACGACCGCTTAACGACCGCTTTAGCCTAGTTGGTAGTGACCCTGCCTACGAAGCAATAGGTCCTGGGTTCAAATCCCGGTAAGGGCATTTATTTGAGTGATGAGCACGAATATTTGTTCCTGAGTTATGGATGTTTTCTATGTATTTAAGTATTTATTTATCTATATAAGTATGTTTATCGTCGTCTAGTACCCATATTACAAGCTTTGCTTAGTTTGGGACTAGGTCGATTTGTGTTAGATTGTCCCATAATATTTATTTATTTATTTAACACGGTTTGCGAGCGGTAATTCAATCGTTTGCGAGAGGATAGGGATGGGCTGAGCTTGGGATGAGCCTTATTTTCCTGTTAATTCGCTTTGTAAATAAATAAATACGGCTCATCCCAAGCTCAGCCCAAACCTCTCGCAAACCAGTGATTTTTGGCGTTCCTGAATAGCAGTTCATTCCTGTCCTCTCGCAGACGATCGAATTACCGCTCGCAAACCATGTCGGACCGTTCCTGAATTTAGCCCCTGTTCAATACAATTAATACTCACTAGCTGTTGCCCGCGACTCCGTCTGCGAGAATTCATTTATCGCTATCCCGCGAGAAATATGCAATTTTCCGGGATAAAAATTATCCAATAATAATAATAATAATAATAATCGCCCGCTGACCCCATCGCCCGCTGGTGTTGTCGTGTCACCAGTGCAGTCAGTCATCGCAGGGCGGCTTGTGGCGAGCTGTTGGTGCGTAGCGACACCACGAACCCGAGACCTCCAGGGGTACACATACACACATGCGCTTATACACACACTCACACACAGTTACACACCCACCCCGCCTCTAGTTTGCCTTTGTTGGCCGCCTAGAGTGGAGCGCAAGAGCTAAATGCTCGAAGGATGGATGTGTTTGGCCGTAAGTGGCGAGTTGGCATTTTGAAGTTTAAAGTCCAGGGACACCTCTCCATCCTTAGCCGTTCACACCAATGTTGCCGCCTCGTTGCCCCGAGCGGGCAATAGTTTGAGGGGCCCATTTAGTGAATGGCGAGTCACCGCCTACCAAAAGTTCAGTTTATGAGATATTGAAATGGTAGGTGTCCGTTATCTCACTCCATAGCCCGGTAATCCTGTCCACAACATCCCAACCCCATAGCCAATTCCATGTCGCTTCCTACCTGGCAATAGTTTGGCAACTGTGGAGGACTGTCCGCTAGCACATCCTCATGGTGTATTAGGGGATAGACCTCCATAGTTGCGCCCATAGTTGCGCCCATCTCATTTATATTATATGGTACCAAAGGCCTCTTCATGTTGGCTTCGGCCCCATGAATGCCTTTCAAATGACCGGGTCCCCATGGGCCCGTGATCGGAAATCCGTACCAACATAATAATAAAGGCGTAGGGATGTGACGACCCCATCGCCCGCTGGTGTTGTCGTGTCACCAGTGCAGTCAGTCATCGCAGGGCGGCTTGTGGCGAGCTGTTGGTGCGTAGCGACACCACGAACCCGAGACCTCCAGGGGTACACATACACACATGCGCTTATACACACACTCACACACAGTTACACACCCACCCCGCCTCTAGTTTGCCTTTGTTGGCCGCCTAGAGTGGAGCGCAAGAGCTAAATGCTCGAAGGATGGATGTGTTTCCGTAAGTGGCGAGTTGGCATTTTGAAGTTTAAAGTCCAGGGACACCTCTCCATCCTTAGCCGTTCACACCAATGTTGCCGCCTCGTTGCCCCGAGCGGGCAATAGTTTGAGGGGCCCATTTAGTGAATGGCGAGTCACCGCCTACCAAAAGTTCAGTTTATGAGATATTGAAATGGTAGGTGTCCGTTATCTCACTCCATAGCCCGGTAATCCTGTCCACAACATCCCAACCCCATAGCCAATTCCATGTCGCTTCCTACCTGGCAATAGTTTGGCAACTGTGGAGGACTGTCCGCTAGCACATCCTCATGGTGTATTAGGGGATAGACCTCCATAGTTGCGCCCATCTCATTTATATTATATGGTACCAAAGGCCTCTTCATGTTGGCTTCGGCCCCATGAATGCCTTTCAAATGACCGGGTCCCCATGGGCCCGTGATCGGAAATCCGTACCAACATAATAATAATAATAATAGTTTAATTCAGACAATGTCCATATTTTGTTAGATACATAATTCTTACATCCTATGTTAGTAATTGACACAATAAATACACAGTCATGAAATAATAATAAATATGTTTATTACATTAGAATATGTTGTACACACTTCTCCGCGAGCCCATGTGTACAACATTCCAATGTCTCGACATTGCGCAGGCAGGGTACTCCAACACCAGGCGCAGGAGACTGTTGGAGCTGTCCCGTATGCGTCGCATCAAGGAGGCAGTTCTATTGCGTATTACAAGTTAATCTATAGTTAGTAATAAGTTAATCTAGGTTATAAACTATCTGTGTACCAAATTTCATCAGAATCCGTCAAACCGTTTTAGTGTGAAAGAGTAACAAACATCCATACATCCAGAAATACGTCCATACATCCAGACATACATCCATACAAACTTTCACGTTTACAATATTAGTAAGATGTAAAATAAAAAATAAAACCTCCTTCAAAAAACATCCAAAAAACTATGAAATAATAATTGAACCGAACCGACCACAATAAGCATGAAAATATCTTTCTTCTAATCTGTTTGAAGTTGGTGCCTCAGCTCGAGCCAGCAGGAGTGGACCTAGTAATCTAACTTACCTACATAGCTACCTACTATCTATAGGGCTTCTACACTCCTGCTGGCTCGTGCTGAGGCACCAACTTCAAACAGATTAGAAGAAAGATATTTTCATGCTTATTGTGGTCGGTTCGGTTCAATTATTATTTCATAGTTTTTTGGATGTTTTTTGAAGGAGGTTTTATTTTTTATTTAAAATTTTTATTTTTTGCTTTTTAGTTGTTTCTGTATAAAATAGATGCGCAGGATAAAATCATCAGTTTGACTTCGAAATAAGTTTATGTTAAAAATTCTATTTTTAATGATCGACGGGGTTGTGTCGTTTTATTACATAGTTCTATGATACTTTTTGAATGCAAATGTTCGACTTGTCACCGAAAATACTAAAATCGCTATACATTTCTCTTGAATTTTTGAGGAGTTTCGTCAATTCCTCATGGATCCCATCATCAGAACTGGATTCTGGTAACAACGGGACCAACCTTAATATAATAAGCATCCAAGACTCTAGAACAAACATACACGTGTCCCGATCGGGGATCTTACCCGGGACCTCAAGCTTCATAGTCAGGTTTTCTAACCACTACCTATACCTACAGTCGTCATAATCTAATACATATATAAAAATCTCGTGTCACGGTGTTTGTTATCGAACTCCTCCGAAACGGCTTGATCGATTTTTATGAAACTTTTTTCTCCACACTCGGTAGGTCTGAGAATAGGTCGTACGCTATTTTTCATACCTACCTCACTAGAGGTAGAATACTACGCGACGGAATCGCTGGAAACAGCTAGTAATTTAGAGCGCGCAGACAGAGAGAGGTCTGGTCTGGAGTTCCGAGTTCTGAGGTCAGAGTCTCTACCATGAGTTACACTAGTTTACAGTGACCGTACTCGCTAGCGACGGCGTAAATGATTTGTATGGAGAATCATTTACGCCGTCGCTAGCGAGTACGGTCACTGTAAACTAGTGTAACTCATGGTAGAGGTACTGCTTTCTGACCGCTCGAGAGTTCCAACGCACACAAGAGGAGTCAAATTCTTGCGTTCCATGTTTTTGTATGTTTAACATATTTCGCTAGAAAGTTCATCTTTCGAAGAAGCATTGATTTTGTGGAGCCTAGAAACTTCTAAAAAAGTAGAAAACACTGGGTGCACCTAATTAATACAACACGAGAAGAATCCCTTGACGCGGCCATTTCAAGCCAAGATTCTGCTTTTTTGTCACGATTTTTGTAGTGTAAATCACATAATAATCTCCTTTTTCTAACCAATTTGATCAGTTTTTCAGTATTTGTAACTTCAGACATCGCGGTGAACGCGGCGTTCTCTCTCTCGGCGGCAAAAGAACTCTTAGAACGCGGCGTTCCCCTTTGAAGGCCGCGGTCTGACCGCCTGCTGTGTGCGTTATCGTAAGGAACTCAGTACATTCGAAAGAACGCAGAACTCCGAACGCGGAACTCAGAACTCCAGACCGCTCTCTGTGTCTGCGCGCGTTCTTAATAAAACACGATGACAGTCAAATATTCTTCGCCCTCGCTGAAGTAGGTTAAAACGTGTTTTCCCGTGGGAAAGACATATGGGCCGTGGTAAAAAGTAGCCTATGTCACTCTCCAGCCCTTCAACTATGTCCATACAAAAAATCACGGCAATCCGTCACCCAGTTTCGACGTGAAAAGTGGACAAACAAACACACTTTCACATTTATAATTTTAGTACCTATGGATCAGATGTAAATATGGCCGATAACGATAGCCATTGGTAAAACGGGAAGGTGTGGAATATAGTACGCTCTAACGGCTAACATTGTATGAGTACATGCATGTAGATCGCTTCCTAATGTGCAAAAACACAAGCGTTTGTGTGGGGCCACAAGATGCAGGCTAGCGCGAATAAGAGGCGCGAGGGGCGAGGTGCCAGTGAGAGCGTTTCTTCTTACTAATATTATACACGCGATTTGACGCGATGGGTGTATGTATGAATGTATGGGTGGATGTGTGAATGTTTTTTACTCTTTCACGCAATACGGTTTAAAGGATTCTGATGAAATTTGGCACACATATAGATTGTAGCTTTGATTAACATATAGGATACTTTTTATCCCGGAAAATTGCATAGTTCCCGCGGGATAGCGATAAGCGAATTCTTCGCAGACGGAATCGCGGGTATCAGCTAAAATAATAACAAATTAAAAAATTTTAAAACCCCAAACACAATTAATTCTAAGATCCCTTCCGCAGCATACAAAAGAACTGATAACTTTGAAACGGCTGGACCAATTTTGATGAAACATGTCTAAGAACCATCGCCAAGAAACAACAACCAAATCGGTTCACCCGTTTAAGAGCTATGATGCCACAGACAGACAACAGACACACACACACACACACATAGCGGTCAAACTAAACCCCTCTTTTTGTGTCGGGAGTTAAAAATGTCTAGGAACCTCTGGTCTAAAGCTTTACGCTTGCACGCTAGTTTAGTGGCTCGAGCGCGATTGCAGACGAGTCTTGCGACGTCAGTGGTGCAACGATCGTGCCGCCACGCCCGTGTGTGGCTGCAATATTTATGCCATCCTCTAGTACCGCTCGTCCCTTCCCTTCGGCTCGAGCTAAAACGTCATGTGTTGCGAAATACACGATGTAGTCTATTTACGAAGTAAAACCAATTAGGTACCCGCCTCGGTCGTGATGCCGCGTATAAAAATCACAACAGCATCATCATCAGCCAATAGAGAGTGGTACATTTAAATCGGTCAGTATGGGCAAGTCTGTAACTGAGACATGCAAAGATCCGTTCTTAACGATAACAAGCATGTCATCGATTTTAGGGACAAGAAAAACTGCATACCTACAAATATTTAAAAAAAACCCCGGCCATGTGCGAGTCTGACTCGCGCACGAAGGGCTCCGTACCATTATCTATGAAAACTGCAAAAAAATCAAGTTTGTTCTATGGGAGCCCCCTTAAATATTTGTTTTATTTTAATTTAATTACTTATTTTTAAACGCGTCTACCTGTTGCCATTTTCAATATCGAGCAAAATCGACCAAAAAATCATGTTTGTTTGCACGGGAGCCCCCCCTTAAATATTTAATTTATACTGGTTTTTAGTATTTTTTGTTATAGCGGCAACCGAAATAAATCATCTGTGAAAATTTCAACTGTCTATAGTATAAATCTTCCCAGGTGAATTTTTCGCTTCGAGCCATTACATTAAATGTGAACCTTAATACTATGACGATACCGTTTGTTTTGAAAGATAAGGGCTCGAAGCGAAAAATTCACCTGGGAAGATTTATACAATAGCTACTTATCAAAGTGTAGCAGTAGTTCGGTCCCGGACAATCCACCGAACTACTGCAACTAAAGGCTTCCCAACAGTTCGGTTTGACGTCATAACCGAACTACTGGGACAAAAAGTGTTGCAGCAGTTCGGTCCCGGACAATCCACCGAACTACTGCAACTAAAGGCTTCCCAACAGTTCGGTTTGACGTCATAACCGAACTACTGGGACAGAAAGTGTTGCAGCAGTTCGGTCCCGGACAATCCACCAAACTACTGCAACTAAAGGCTTCCCAACAGTTCGGTTTGACGTCATAACCGAACTACTGGGACAAAAAGTGTTGCAGCAGTTCGGTCCCGGGCAATCCACCGAACTACTACAACTAAAGGCTTCCCAACAGTTCGGTTTGACGTCATAACCGAACTAATGGGACAAAAAGTGTTGCAGCAGTTCGGTCCCGGACAATCCACCGAACTACTGCAACTAAAGGCTTCCCAACAGTTCGGTTTGACGTCATAACCGAACTACTGGGACAGAAAGTGTTGCAGCAGTTCGGTCCCGGACAATCCACCGAACTACTGCAACTAAAGGCTTCCCAACAGTTCGGTTTGACGTCATAACCGAACTACTGGGACAAAAAGTGTTGCAGCAGTTCGGTCCCGGGCAATCCACCGAACTACTACAACTAAAGGCTTCCCAACAGTTCGGTTTGACGTCATAACCGAACTAATGGGACAAAAAGTGTTGCAGCAGTTCGGTCCCGGACAATCCACCGAACTACTGCATCTAAAGGCTTCCCGACAGTTCGGTTTGACGTCATAACCCAACTACTAGGACAAAAAGTGTTGTAGCTGTTTGGTCCCGGACAATCCACCGAACTACTGCAACTAAAGATTTCCCGACAGTTTGGTTTGACGTCATAACCGAACTACTGGGACAAAAAGTGTTGCAGCAGTTCGGTCCCGGACAATCCACCGAACTACTGCAACTAAAGGCTATACAGAGAGGTACATTTAGATCGGTCAGTATGGGAAAGTCTCTAACTATAAGACATACAAAGATCTGTTCTTAGGAACCATGTCATAGATTTTAGGGACAAGAAAAACTGCATACATAGATAACAAAAAAACTTGTACTCAGTTCGGCAATCGAACCCGGTCGTTTTGGAAAATCCAATCCGCACTGAGCCCGCGTGGCAACTGCGGCACAAGCCCTCTCATTCTGAGCCTGTGCCCTGTAATAGGATGTATATTTTTATATATAGGTTGGGATGATGATGATGATGACAACCGTACTTTTCAGTGCACAACTGTATGGAGTGTCACAGCTCTGTCAGTGGATACAAGGACGCGCAGGATGGGCGACGGTGCATAACAACTACCGCATTGCATCACGCTAGGCGTGGCTAGTTGCATCGCAGCAGCGGTAGAAATTATGCGAATCTCTGATAAACATAGACCGGTTGTATACGGAACCACTAGCGTGTAGGGTTCTGTGCCGAACGGTGACAAAGAGGCTTAGACGACTTCGTCCAAAGCCACATTTCGCCAGTTTCTTAAATCGTCCTCATTGTCATAATTATGTTCCCTGTTCTGATTCGCTAACATTCCTACATTGTCCCGCTTCCCTACGTGGGCCACGGAACCAACTCGTCCGTCCGTCCGTCCGTCCGTCTGTCTATCTGTCTGTCTGGCCTGTGCCCTACAGTGGGACGTATATAGACTGGGATGATGATGATGATGATTATGATTATGTTATGATGATAATGAAAGGTACTCTCGTGAGGTCTACAGCTCCCAAAGCCACTAGTTATTTATTACAGCTAACCGTTCATATGAGTCCTACCCCGTGCGGTACAGGGGCTAGGGGGTATGACAACAAAGGGGGCGAGAGAGTGCGGGCGGCGTGCGCGCCTCGTGTGCCTGCCGCCCACACGTCTCCCGGCCCCCTTTGTCGTCATACCCCCCAGCACCTGCACCGCGCGGGCGAAGACTCATTTAAACGGTCTAGCTATATACCGGGTGACAAATGGGAAGTTGCCTAAAGTAATCACTTATAATTTTGAGAAGGGTTCAGGAAAAAAATAATAAAAACGTACATTGAATCACTGAAGTAGTCATTTTTATTTGAAATAGGTTTCAGTTTAATTGAACAGTACCTGGGCGACCGAGCTCTGCTCGGGCAGAAACTCGGTACCAAGCGTTTTCCCAGAGATAAGACCAAGCTAGATCAATTTTTCATCCCCGAAAACCCCCAAATACCAAATTTCATCGAAATCGTTGGAACCGTTTCCGAGATCCTGATTATATACACCGGAGGGGTGGGGGTGGGGGTGGGGGGGGGGGGGTGAGAGGGGGGGAGGGGATGCGGGGGAGGGAGCGTGGGGGTATTAAAGGGGGGATGAAAATTTCATTGATTTTGCCGTAGGATGCACCGTTTTCAAGTTATTTGACAAAAACACCGGAGGGGGGGGGGGGGGGGGGGGGGGGTGAGTCACGTTAAACTATCGTCCGTAAACCGACTTTACAGACAACCGGCTTTTCCTGTTCTGTGCTCCCAATAGGGAACGTGCACATAGACGGTGCTGCCAACTGGTGCCATAAGGGTGCCATCAATTTGAATGTTTTACCTTGATAAGTTTGTTTTACTGTCCGCATAGTGTCTCTTCTGTCGCATTAGTGCTGCCGCCTATAGTTACTGCACGTTCCCTATAATACTTTTTCTAACAAAAAAGTAACTTTTTCTCACAAAAAAGTAACTTTTTCTCACAAAAGAAGAAACTTGACGTTTTCTCATAAAAAATAAACTTAAAAAAAAAAACTAAAAATCTTGAAAAAAAACGTGGAATCGAACCGAGGTCGGCTGGATGCGCGACCACCCGATTTCTAATGTGCCATTATGATCTGCTCGAAGTCGGCGAAATTTAGCTTTATATTCTAATGCAAACAAAAATAGCCGGAAAACACGAGTAAAAGCGATTTTCTGAAAATGAAACATAGCTAGATCAGTTTTTCATCCCCGAAAACCCCCACATACCAAATTTCATCGAAATCGTTGGAGCCGTTTCCGAGATCCTGATTATATATATACATATATATATACATATATACAAGAATTGCTCGTTTAAAGGTATTAGATTTTCAACAGGCACAATTAAGTTTTTAAAAAAAATGACAAAATCTGGCTAGGGAATGACTATTAATGGTAAATATTTTCGAAATGATTCCCATCTGAACTTGCACAATAATCAAGTCGTTTTTGAAAGCTATAAAAAATTTGTTCAATTGTAGATGAAGAAATATTAGAAATTCCTTTTCTAATAGCTTCTCTCAAATCATCTTTAGTCTTGGGTTTTTCTGCATAACAGTAATCTTTCAGGAAGCCCCATAAGAAGAAATCACACGGGTTTAAGTCCGGTGAATACGGGGGCCATTCTATACCTGCGTGTGCAAACTTGGGATATCCTAAACCGATGACGCGTTCACCATAAACTTCGTAAATGGCTTCATATACCTCTCGAGTTCTATGCGGCGTAGCACCATCTTGCATAAAATAATAGTTCTTGACTAATCCACGTTTCTTAGCGAAAGAAAAAAATTTTGTTTGTAGCATTTCTCGATATCTACTGCTCGTTATTGTCCCTTCGAAGAATTCTAAGTGTAGTCCTTTAATTGAAATAGCTTCCCAAACAGTCACCTTAACAGGATGTAAGGACTTTGCCTCAGTTAAATGTGGATTTTCAGTACCCCAAAAACGGTAATTTTGTTTATTGACATATCCGTTCAAATAAAAGTGAGCCTCGTCTGAGAAGATTATGTGATTAATATTGATCTCGTTGTTTTCAAATTTACTTGTCATAACTTTACTAAACTCAATTCTTTTTTCTTTACAATCTACGGTGAGCAATTGATGAGTTGTGATTTTGTAAGGATGTAACTTGATGAACTTTTTCATTATTAATCTTAGTGTCTCTCGATTCAATTTTAAAGCTGCTGCAGCTTTTCTTATTGAATCCGTTGGGTTATTCTTAAAATGATCTTCTACCACAGCAACCTTATCTTCTGTGGTAACTGTGTATGAAGGACCAGGAAGATCATGACGACGATCGTCAAGAGTATAATAATTGATGAAGTTATCAATTACTCTGAGAAAGAAGTAAAAAAAATTAATACTTTATTAAAGAATGCGGTCATACTATACAGTCAAATATATTTTTTTCATTCTTACCTTCTAAGAGTATTTTTACTGGCTACTCTTTTACTTCCAAACTTGGTACGAATACCTCTATATGCTTCAGTATAGTTTTTACCTCTAGAATAAAAGCACTCCATGAGATACACCTTTTTTTCGTTCGTAAGGTCACTCATTTTAAAGTACACGTACTGCTCTTTACGGCGTCTCAACAGAAACTGACAACATTCTAGAATATACCTACGTGGGCCCAGCCTTATACGGTAGAGTAAAGGAGGAAAGAGATGCATATACTTTAGGCAACTTCCCATTTGTCACCCAGTAGTAGGGGAGCCCAAGAGGGGATTTGGGGGATACCTTATACCCTCTAGAGTACCCAATTGAATATGAGCACTTCATGTGGGTTGGCCTGTTTACCCCGTCAAAGTACTAGTAAAAAAAAATAGATTCTTTTGAACACTCGAGCGCGTCAGATTTTGATAATTTGATACTCCAGCGTGACACTGGTAATAAATGTATGATAATCTGCCATATCCCCCATATATTTATCTGCCGCGCTCGAGTGACTCCCAAATCCCCTCTTGGGCTCCCCTACTATAGTACTGTTACCGAACGCCTCTCTCAGTACCGCTACCACTATCAAAACTAAATCATTCTGCATATAAGGCGCTGCATTCCCTGCTAACGTTAACGACTTAAATGCATCAGATAAGTGACAAATCAATGGTTCAATTATAAGATAAGTATCTGCGAGAGTCATTTATTCAAATTCTGCGTCAATTTGGTGCGCGTACAATGGTGCGCAGACCAGTCCGAATGCGCAATGCGTCTGTGATCCTACGATAGTTTCGTCACTGGAGCATAATGGTGTCTTTCCACCAGAGGTGTGCTATGAAGCTTATGCTGCGAGGAGAGGATGTGAAAGCTGCGCTACGAAAGTATGTAGGGGTGCTAACAAATTAGGTACCAATATTTCTATGGCTTAATCTACACATCAAAACAAGTCACTTTTATTCTAACAACTATTTAAGATTTGAAAATTAAAACCGGCCAAGTGCGAGTCGGACTCGCGCACGAAGGGTTCCGAACCATTACCTATAAAAACAGCAAAAAAAAAACACGTTTGTTGTATGGGAGCCCCCCTTAAATATTTATTTTATTTTTAACCCCCGATACAAAAAGTGGGGCGACCAAATTAGTCCATTGATGTACCTATAGATATTACTATTCGAATCCCTTATTTGGATCGGCTTCGTCTTCAAGTAATTTAGTCTTGATTTAGAATCGCGCCAGTTTCTTAACTGATTTTACAGTACATTCATAAACAAACTCTTCGCAGACGGAGTCGCGGACAACAGCCAGTTCAATGCACTAACTTGCGATATTCAGATAAATTCAATATTTTCTTCAACTGTAGCTTTCTAATCTTACTCCCCTTAGGGACCAAATTAGTCCATTGATGTATAGATATTACTATTCGAATCCCTTATTTGGATCGGCTTGATTGTCTTCAAGTAATTTAGTCTTGATTAACAATCGCACCAGTTTCGTAACTGTTTGTATATAACATTAAAATTTATTACAAAGTGCTATTGACACTCATGGGAGTTGAGTGACTCGTGACCACGGGCGCTGCAATTTAACCGAAACGTCGAAATATTAAGAGGCTGACAACACCTAATTTTGTTGAAATTGATGTCATTTAAACAGTTTTTTAAGAAAAACTGCTTGTTCTAGCACATCAAAAAAATTATACGTTAATATTCATCATATTTCAAAGACCGTGGACGGTCTCGATACATAATTGGACGAAATCGGCTCGATAGAAAATAATTGCAAAGATAGGTCTTAAAATCATCATTAAACGGTTCTATGTCTTTATTTTTTTGGCGTATACGTCTGCAATTAAAAACATGAAGTGAACATATTCATACCTAAACCGCTAACGAGTCATATTTCACAAATAATCCACAGTTTTTTTTTAATTAAATATTTGCCCGATAAATTTCAATATACCCGGCTGCCCAGTAATAGCGGCATCTCGTTTACTCCGATACAAATAGACAGTGTGCGCCGACGTTGGTGTTGACAGCGTCTTAAATGTTATTGGAAAGGGATGTACCTAATAGAACCCTGTCTTACTAATATTTATTTAATACTAAATACAAACTGAAATATGGATGCACAGAAAAAAACCCCAGAAAGAAGCTACCCTAAGCTATAAAACTGACCCGTGATTGACCACTATCTCACCTGATGTAAAGTGCAGATGAGGCCAAAGGTGCACCTCACTGGTTCAGTAACAGCCTATTCACTCTAGCCTGGAAGAGACCTAGGTTGTATTTATCTGGAAATACAGACGAAATACTATTACTAATATTTATTATAGATGCGAAAGTTTGAATGGATATGGATGTAATGTAGGTAACCTCTTTCACTCTAAAACACAGTCAGTTTATAACCTGGATTAAGGGTGGCTTTCCACCAGAGATGCTATGCTGCGAAGATGTGTGTTTAGTCTAAGTGTAAATCGTCGTGTGAGACTGGCCAACTATCGGCACATTTTATAGGGTCTCTTCCTTATGGTTTCACATAAATTAACAAGTAATACCTTTAAACGAGCAATTCTTGTATATATATATATGTATATATATAATCAGGATCTCGGAAACGGCTCCAACGATTTCGATGAAATTTGGTATGTGGGGGTTTTCGGGGATGAAAAACTGATCTAGCTATGTTTCATTTTCAGAAAATCGCTTTTACTCGTACTCGTGTTTTCCGGCTATTTTTGTTTGCATTAGAATATAAAGCTAAATTTCGCCGACTTCGAGCAGATCATAATGGCACATTAGAAATCGGGTGGTCGCGGATCCAGCCGACCTCGGTTCGATTCCACGTTTTTTTTCAAGATTTTTAGTTTTTTTTTTAAGTTTATTTTTTATGAGAAAACGTCAAGTTTCTTCTTTTGTGAGAAAAAGTTACTTTTTTGTGAGAAAAAGTTACTTTTTTGTGAGAAAAAGTTACTTTTTTGTTAGAAAAAGTATTATAGGGAACGTGCAGTAACTATAGGCGGCAGCACTAATGCGACAGAAGAGACACTATGCGGACAGTAAAACAAACTTATCAAGGTAAAACATTCAAATTGATGGCACCCTTATGGCACCAGTTGGCAGCACCGTCTAGATGTGCACGTTCCCTATTGGGAGCACAGAACAGGAAAAGCCGGTTGTCTGTAAAGTTGGTTTACGGACGATAGTTTCACGTGACTCACCCCCCCCCCCACCCCCTCCGGTGTTTTTGTCAAATATCTTGAAAACGGTGCATCCTACGGCAAAATCAATGAAATTTTCATCCCCCCTTTAACGCCCCCGCGCTCCCTCCCCCGCATTCCCTCCCCCCTCTCCCCCCCCCGCCCCACCCCTCCAGTGTATATGTATAATCAGGATCTCGGAAACGGTTCCAACGATTTCGATTAAATTTGGTATTTGGGGGTTTTCGGGGATGAAAAATTGATCTAGCTTGGTCTTATCTCTGGGAAAACGCTTGGTACCGAATTTCTGCCCGAGCAGAGCTCGGTCGCCCAGGTACTTAACAAGTAATAATTCTTCATAATCAACGTTAGTAATAAAGTGATTTAATTCTGAAACGATTTTTTTTTTCGGAATTGTTATAAACCAAACCTAGGTAACCTAACCTACTGCATTCTATAAGATGGCAATTAAAAAATCCTGAAAAAAAAACTGTTGTACAGTCTCACCACTGTACATTTTTCTGTTGACGCTGCGACCTACATACGGCCGAGCAATAACCTTTTATAAATACTGTTTTCATAATAATATTTCAGAGTGCTTAATCAAGTCATACGATAAACATCAAGAGAAAAGAAAACTAACTAATTTACCTACTTACTGTATAACTTAACGTGAATAAAGCAACATCAAAACATCGTTCTTTCTCTGCACTCCGTCAACGAACTACTACAACTACGATACAGTGTACACATCTAACTGGATTGTACAACTGTTTCAGGAATAAATCACTATAATTAATCTTAAGTGACTCTGAATCGCTAATTTTATGTCCACAGGAGACAACGGGTTACATTTAGCCTTGGCGAGCAGAGCACCCGCTTAGTTGTATAATTATTTGTCCGCGTAGCAAAATGTCTTGGTCTGTAAAACGCCCTCATTGCCATAAGACATAGTAGACTGAACGACTTAGCTGTAAAACGACTTAATGTCATAATGTTTTAATAGGTAAATGGTCTTTATGGTATAAAGGGTATGTAGTTAAATCGTAAAGTATAAATAATGTCTTAAGTACCAATTTGTCCAGGTTGTATAATGACAATACATTATTTTATTATCACCTCCCTAATACTTCAAATTCAATTACAGATCACTTAAATACATTGATAATTAAGTAGATATTGACTCGACACTGAATTTCTTCTGTGTGTTCACTCACATGCAGTGCTCTCTGTTTCACAAAATGATAATCTGCAGTTACTCATTTTTCATACAACATAGTCGTTTGGCAATTATGACGTTTCATATCCAATTCCTCATTTTATAACCAAGACATTAAACAAACTAGATCTTTTGATTACATAGTCCTTAATACAATTAAGACCTTATACAATTGGGGCATTCTGCCTACTTGTGCATTTCACAACCTAGACAGACGTTTTGCTAAGAAAGTCTTCCTGAAACTTAAGACAATTTTGTAATCATAGCATTAGATAAACAAGTCATCTTGCATACTTGGTTAGTGTACTAATGAGACGTTTTGAATGCCAAGGCTTCAGGACCCAACCCCTTACGCTTTGTATGTATAGTATCGGAATGAAAAGGTTCGTCACTTTTCGCCTTTAACTCGTTTACATAGAGTCGAAAAGTGACGAACCTTTTATATATATTGGATTCGGATGGCGCTGGATCGCGTTTGGCGAATCTTGGGGGTCCTATCAGAACCTAGTGGACGTCTTTAAGCTGACATGATGATGATGAAAGGACCTACCTCCATAGTAGCGGGCAGCACGGCGTCCTCGCGACGCCCCGCGCCCTCTCTCTCATCCTGTAAGAATTATTTCAGTTATAAATCACAGTGTTTAACCCCGACACAAAAAGGGAGATTTATAAGTTTGATCGCTGAGTGTGTGTGTGTGTGTGTGTCTGTGGCATCATAGCTCTTTAACGGGTGAACCGCTTTAGATGCGGTTTTTTTTTATTTGGTAGCAGGTTTCTTGAAGAAGGTTCAATCAATCAATCAATTTATTATAGGACTGGTACCTTCTTACACATGTTTCATCACAATTGGTTCAACCGTTTCAAAGTTACCAGCTCTTTTGCTAGCGGCGGGAGGGATCTTAGCTAGACGCATAATGGGCATTTAGTTTATCTATCTACGCCCAGCTCAAACCACTGAACGGATTGTGCTGATTTTTCGAAATTCCCACGGGATAGGGAATCAATAGGGTTTATATTTTCGCTTCAAAGTGGCATGGCCCTATCTCCGTGACTATAATTATTACAGACTTTAAATAGGGCACGAAGTGATTATAACAGTAAAAAGTACTTTTAGGATTTTCGGAAAATCTCACTGGATAAGAAAAAAAACGGGATTTTTATTTTCAATTCAATGAGACCCTACCTCAATAACCATATCTTTAGGGTCGTAGAGGTGCGGCAAAAAGGGATTTTTGGAATTTCCCACGGGATCGAGATCGGGAGAAGTCGCGGGAAAAAGCTAGTTTGCAACTTAGATATGTTTCTAAACAGCGATCCGGGTGTCGCCAACGGTACTGGCTGAAAATCAGCGCTGGGGTGCTTTAAACGCCTCAGCATTATGCTGAGCCAGTGTCCGATTTGCAACCGCAATGGCACATTCTATCAATAGCTTCAGTCTTGTCTTTTGTTTTGTAAAAATATTGATGATGTGTCTTGTGATGTTGTAAATAAATGTATTTTTAACCCCCGACACCATAATAGGGGTGTTATAAGTTTGACCGCCATGTGTGTGTGTCTGTCTGAGGCATCATAGCTCTTAAACGGGTGCACCGATTTGGATGCGTTTTTTTTATTAGAAAGCATGTTTCTTGGCAATGGTTCTTAGATATATTTCATCAATATCGGTTCAGCCGTTTCAAAGTTATCAGCTCTTTTGTTAGCTGCGAAAGGGATCTTAGACGCATTACGGGCAATGACTTACATAATGTTCAAACATACGAGTGACAACTGCATTGGGAGTTATTAAATTTTTTAATTTATAGTTATCTTTCTTTCTTTCTTTTTCAACAAAAGTATGCTGCTAAGTTGGACTGTATGAACCGAATTTAGGGCGAATGGTCAAAACATGAGTAACGCGGTCCCCGCCGAGTCAACAGAACTGTATCGTGGGAACGTAGCATTTCGCGCTTTCACTGCGCAGACGCAGCGAGGCTGATTTACGCACCATGCTAATGGCACCGTTTAATGCTTGATCCAATAGAACTATTTTGGTTTCATCATCGTCATCATCCCTGCCAGTGCCGGTGTTAGAGGGGGGCGCGATGGGGCGACGGCCCAGGGCGCCAAATTTAAGGGGGCAATCGGTGGGGGTGGGATGCTTCAACAGAATAAAATATTTAGGGGGCTCCCATACAACAAACGTGATTTTTTTGCTCGCTTTTGCTCGATATCGATAACAGCAACAGGTAGACACTTGAAATATTCACAGAATATTTAGTTATATATTCACTTTAAAAATAAATAATTAAATTAAAATAAAACATATATTTAAGGGGGGCTTCCATACAGCAAACGTGATTTTTTTGCAGTTTTTATAGATAATGGTACGGAACCCTTCGTGCGCGAGTTCTGCTCGCACTTGGCCGGTTTTCTCGTCTAACTTATAGTGTGGGGTATAGTTGGATAGGTCTTTTAAAATCATTCAAGGTTGTGAAGACGATTTTTCGATATAGTGAGTGATTCGTTCGTTTGTGTAGGTAATATTCAACTTTAAAGTGCAATTTTTGTTAAAATCGTTCGTCGCCCCTCCCCCCTCTAAAAGCTAAACAGTTGGTATAAAATTTTTGAAAAAATCAGGATGGGAGCAAATGTGTCAAATTAACAAGGAAAACTATGACGGCTAAGTTTGCTTGAGAATTATTAGTAGTTTAAGAGTAAATAGCAGCCTGACCTATAAAATATTGCTTGTTTAATACGGACATTAATCAATTAGTAAAATTAATTAGATAAGCAAGGATTTTTTCGTTACGGCTGCGGAACCCATCCTGGGCGTGTCCGACACGCTCTTGGCCGGTTGTTTTAGTATGTGCCGCTTTTGACGAAAGAATCCCACTTTTTTCACTCAAAAGTTTTATGAATCCCGATTTGCCGGAAAAAATCTGGCAACGCTGAGTGGGACATATATATACTCGCTGGGATGATGATGATGATGATGACTGAGCATCCGTTTGTCTGTCAGGTAATGACCCAGTACCGCCACGACCTTGACCCAATGGCGCCTGCGCACCGTACAGTCGCGGAATGAAAAGGTTAGTCATTTTAAAATCGACTTTTGCTTGTACATAGACAAGCTATGGAGTCATACGAAAGTGATGATATTGCAGAAGCTGTTTGCATTTTGACAGACAGACAGATAGACAGACCAACGGACGGACGAACGGACGGACCACAAAGTGATCCTATAAGGGTTCCGTTTTTTCCTTTTAAAGTACGGATCCCTAAAAATTAAGTAATATGTATGACCAATTTATACCTTTGTTTATGCAAACAAAAATATTTAAATTTGAAATTATTTTATTTTTAGTTATTACAGTTCAAGAGTACTGTGACAGACGAAAGGACAGACAGCGGAGTCTCAGTAATAGGGTCCCGTTGGCACCTTTTGGGTACGGAACCCTAAGGTCCAGAAATCAGAGACCCTAATCCGAAAACGCCCGCCGCCGAGTAGAGTAGTAGTGCCGAGCCGTTAGGCACTGGTCCCACCGCCGACGAGAAGCGAGAATGCCTTGATCGCAGCCGAGTTATAGGTATCACCACAAGAGTTGATGACACGCACACAACAACATGCCATGTAATGACACCGGGATTTCGACATTTATTCGTACCGATAGCAAGTTCAACAGACTCAACAGTGAATTGCAAAATTTATTTCTTTAAGAATTATCTAGGAAAATAAATCTAGTTCAAACTAAACATAAAATAAATAAAACATTTTGATCTATTTTATTTAAATTAGATAAGCATATTTTTCGCTATTTATAAAACACCGATTCTTTTGTCGCGAATATTTTTTATCAGTTTCAAATTGTTTTATTTCAAAAATAGGTTATGTGAAAAAATAAAGGTTATAATATGCATAGTATTCCGTATGTATTTTATTATAAGATCATATAACATGATCATACATCATGGACAGGGATGTTTGGAAATAATTCCGATCCGCATTGGCGATCCCTAGTCTCAAATAGCGTATCTACCGTGTTAAAAAATTTAATTGTATTAGATACTTTAGATATACGTAATTTAATAAAAATGTAGATCTCTTTGAAAAAAATATACCTTGTTGAGTTTCTTGCCGGTTTCTTCTCAACAGGGTTTTCCGAACCGGTGGTAGATTCTTCGACGTTCATAGGAGCATCAATTGATGCCTAAATTGAATAAAGACTTTTGACTTTTGAACTCACATTTTAATAATTAATTTATTCACTACTTTGTTTGTAATCAGTACTTTATGTAGTTGTGTGTGTAATCAATCGCCTCAACTCTCCTGGCGAGACCTATATAAAATAATAAACATAGCGCCGAGTGCTCGGCCAAACGAAGCGGCGAGACAGTAGCTCGGCTCCCTTTCTACTTTCTAGGCCGAGCACGAAATAGATATGTTTAGGTGCTTAACAAACGTAGATAAACTTATTGTAAACAAACATGAACAACCAACAGTTGTGGCGTCCGTCGGGTTAACCGGCCAAATGCAATATTTGTAATTGACATTCACGCGTCGCATATCAATCAATATACTGTTTAGTTTACTCAGTTTTTGACGTGACAACGTCTAAATCGATGAACGCGGCTGCAGGCACGAAAAAGGATGACGCAATGTTCCGTACATGTCCGTACATGTCCCGTACAAGAAAGAGCAGTGAACGCCAGGATGTACAAGAGAGCAGCGCGCGCCAGGATGTACAATCTTAGTACTTACTAGCGCTCGGGTAATTTTTAATGGGCGGTGGGGTTGAGGGGGGTGCGGGGGAGGGGGTAGGGGTGTTATGACGTTGTCACGTTAAACTATCGTCCGTAAACCGACTTTACAGACAACCGGCTTTTTTGTCAGATTCACTAACCACTAGGCGATTTAGTCGTCAACAAATACTCTCTTTTACCGACACGGCATCTCTATCTTTGTTCGTGTCTTGAGCGAGAGAATAGTCGATAGCTAGCCCCTTCCTCTCCCTTGGTAGGACTAGTGCCTTAGAGAGGATTCTTCGTTTTGCAACATGATTAATAGCTACATAATCGCTAGTTAAAGTGGCTGACCTTACTCTAAAATTGTACAGCTTGGTTCTAGAGGCTTCATTGTGGCTGTCACGAACGCCGATGGTCGATGTTAATGTGCTGCGGCTGCATTGAACTGTTTGATACTTAATTTTCGGTCATCATCATCATCATTTCAGCCGAAAGACGTCCACTGCTGAACATAGGCCTCCCCCAAGGATCGCCAAACAGATCGGTCCCGTGCCATCCGCATCCCGAACCGATGCGGCCGATGGGCCCCATAAGAAAGCTCAAAGTCACTCAGGGCGATGGAGAGGGCTATGCTTGGAGTTTCTCTGCGGGATCGCATTAGAAATGATGAAATCCGCGCAAGAACTCAAGTCACGGACATAGGTCGAAGAATCGCCAGATTTAAGTGGCAGTGGGCAAGGCACATCGCTCGTAGAATTGACGGCCGATGGGGCCGAAAGGTTCTCGAGTGGCGTCCGCGGACCGAGACACACAGTGTAGGTAGGCCTCCAATAAGATGGAGCGACGACCTGATTAAGGTTGCGGGATCGCGTTGGATGCGGATAGCGCGAGACCGATCTGTCTGGCGAGCCTTGGGGAGGATTATGTTCAGCAGTGGACGTCTTTCGGCTGAAATGATGATGATGATGATGATGATGATGATGATGAGATGACGGAACCCTAAAAATTACGAATACGTTGGGAAAGATTTTTTTTCTCATTACATTAACCTTATAAAGTGGGTGTCGTTGGATAGGTCTTTTAAAATCTTTAAAATGCATTTTTAGGGTTCCGTAGTCAACTAGGAACCCTTATAGTTTCGCCATGTCTGTCCGTCTGTCTGTCCGCGGCTAAGCTCAGAGACTGTTAGTACTAGAAAACTGTAATTTGGCATGAATATATATATTAGTCACGCCAACAAAATGGTTAAATAAAAAAAACTAAAAAAATTTTTTTAAGGGTACCTCCCATAGACGTAAAGTGGGGGTGATTTTTTTTTCTCGACTTACCCTATAGTGTGGGGTATCGTTGGATAGGTATTTTAAAACCATTGGGGGGTTGCTTACATGATTTTTGTATTCAGTGATCCGTTTGCGAAATATTCAACTTTAAAGTGAAAAATTTCATTAAAATCGACCGTCCCCCCCTCTAAAATCTAAACTGTTGGGTGGAAAAATTTTAAAAAATTCAAAATGGTAGTAAATATATTAAATTTACAAGGAAAATTATAGCGGCTAAGATTGCTTGGGAGTTATTTGTAGTTTAAGAGTAAATAGTAGCCTAAGGTATTAAACATACCGTCACTACTTTGAAAAACTCGTATCTCAAATCAGCATGTAAACAAAACTGAACCTTGATATGCGCGTAATAAAGTTCACTTTGCCAGATTAACGATTTTGAGATACGAGCTTTTTTCAAAGTATTGGCCATACCTAACTTGGAAGATTCCGTACACATACGAAATCCTTAGAAAAATATTACTTGATTTTTTTGTAATGGCTACGGAACCCTATCTTGTTTTTTGTTAAATTCGTGCGCCCCCTTCGCCCATCTAAAAGTAAACTGTTGGTTTGAAATTTAAAAATATATGAAGGTAGTAAGTAAATATATCAAATTAACAAGGAAAACTATTACAATTAGGAAAACAATTACAAAATGCAGCTTTCTAACACTAATATAGTCTCTCTAATTCGGACAGTATATAGTTATATAGTTTTTGTAGTGGTAGAGCCATGTTGTAGTGGTAGAGCCATGTTGTAGCTAGCCGCTGCATCACGAATGGGCCGGCTCGTCCGGGGCAGTGCCACCCTCTCACAGAACACCGGCGTGAAGCAGCAGTAATCCTGCTTGCGTTTCGTACGGTCAGTGAGAGTGCCGGGGGCCCAATACCTCCCTCCCTCCCTCTCCCCTTCCCATATTCCCTCTCCTTTAGGGCCGACAACGCACTGGCATCGTGTAAAGCGCTGCGGGTGTCTATGGACAGTAGTGTTCATTTAACATCAGGTGACCCACTAGTTCGTTTGTCTGGCCTATCTAACATAAAAAAAAAAAAAAAAAAAAAGACATGGCAAAACTATAAGGGTTCCGTTTTGCCATTTTGTCTCCGGAACCCTAAAAAGAATAGAAAGGACTTTATACTATAAAGATACTTTACTAAATGTGAACAAACAACAACTGACAAGTTGACAACACGACCAACAGTTACGGCGTCGGGTTAACCAGCCAAATGCAATATTTGTAATTGACTTTCACGCGTCGCATTTTCGACGTACTCTTTAGTTTAGTCGCATAATATGGAGTTTGTTTGCATTTAAAAGTAAAGTACCTAAACCTTTATAGACATGTCATAATACTAAACTACAACCAACTGGAAACCAAATACAAAGGCGCAACAGCTAGAAACTCACCATGAAAACCATTAAGGGTCGTTGTTCAAACCGACTATGCGCAGGTCACGAGATCTGGTGAAGATGAAAGAAAGCAGTTCTTAATAAAATCTAATATATAAAAAACCCGCGGCCCGGGTGCGGTGCGGGATGAGCCCGCGTGGTTTCACATCGATAAGCCATAAAGATTGCACACGGTCTTTGAAAAAAGACTCGGCAAATGTCAGACATTTGCAGTCTTTTTCCAAAGACCGATGTGTTTTTAGGGTTGCGTACCCAAAGGGTAAAAAACGGGACCCTATTACTGAGGCTCCGCTGTCTGTCCGTCCGTCTGTCCGTCTGTCACCAGGCTGTAACTCGGGAACCGTGATAGTTAGGGAGTTGAAATTTTCACAGATGATGTATTTCGGTTGCCGCTATAACATCAAATACTAAAAAATGGAATAAAATAAATATTTAAGGGGGCTTCCATACAACAAACGTGATTTTTTTGCTCGTTTTTGCTCGATATTGATAACAGCGACAGGAAGACGCTTGAAATATTCACAAAATATTTAATTATATATTGACTTTTATAATAAATCGTTAAATTAAAAAAATATATATACATATATTTAAAGGGGGCTCCCATACAACAAACGTGATTTTTATAGATAATTGTACGGAACCCTTCGTGCGCGAGTCCGACTCGCATTTGGCCGGTTTTTTGTTTTTTTTTTGTGTGTGACACACATCGGTCTTTGGAAAAAGACTCCAAATGTCCGGCATTTGCTGAGTCTTTTTTCAAAGACCGTGTACAATCTTTATGGCCGAGTACTGACGTGCGTGCATGCGTGCGTGCGTTCATGTATTTGTTGTTTGTCATAGCTCCTCGACAAGATGGGCCATTAAATGGTCGGTGCGATGGCCCAGCGATGGCAGCAACGCATCAACATGGGTATGTACGAAATTCCTAAAGACTAAACTTTGAAAATTAAAATTACTCATGTACGAAATTCCTAGATACATCTCCTATAGTCAATTGACCAACTCTCAAAATTTCTAATGTACAATACTGCTAGTGCATGAAAATTCTAACGATATTTTTCATACGTCCAGTAGACCTGAGTTTAAAACGTATAAAGTGCGAAATTTCGAACGACATTTGTCCTACGTTCAGCTGAAAATTTAAACCATAGTAGCTGATAGTAGCTGAAGATAGTTAAAAGGTGGAATGCGGATCCAAATATAAAAGACTTAAAAAAATTTATAATAAGAACTTAGAACATCATAATAATCACTATCGATGCTATTACAAAAAAAAACCGGCCAAGTGCGAGTCGGACTCGCGCACCGAGGGTTCCGTATAAATTTATAGTACCTGGGCGACCGAGCTCTGCTCGGGCAGAAACTCGGTACCAAGCGTTTTCCCAGAGATAAGACCAAGCTAGATCAATTTTTCATCCCCGAAAACCCCCAAATACCAAATTTCATCGAAATCGTTGGAACCGTTCCCGAGATCCTGATTATATACACCGGAGGGGTGGGGGGAGGGGGGGGGGGGATGCGGGGGAGGGAGCGCGGGGATATTAAAGGGGGGATGAAAATTTCATTGATTTTGCCGTAGGATGCACCGTTTTCAAGATATTTGACAAAAACACCGGAGGGGGGGGGGGTGTGTCACGTTAAACTATCGTCCGTAAACCGACTTTACAGACAACCAGTTTTTCCTGTTCTGTGCTCCCAATAGGGAACGTGCACATAGACGGTGCTGCCAACTGGTGCCATAAGGGTGCCATCAATTTGAATGTTTTACCTTGATAAGTTTGTTTTACTGTCCGCATAGTGTCTCTTCTGTCGCATTAGTGCTGCCGCCTATAGTTACTGCACGTTCCCTATAATACTTTTTCTAACAAAAAAGTAACTTTGTCTCACAAAAAAGTAACTTTTTCTCACAAAAGAAGAAACTTGACGTTTTCTCATAAAAAATAAACTTAAAAAAAAAAAAACTAAAAATCTTGAAAAAAAACGTGGTATCGAACCGAGGTCGGCTGTATCCGCGACCACCCGATTTCTAATGTGCCATTATGATCTGCTCGAAGTCGGCGAAATTTAGCTTTATATTCTAATGCAAACAAAAATAGCCGGAAAACACGAGTAAAAGCGATTTTCTAAAAATGAAACATAGCTAGATCAGTTTTTCATCGACGAAAACCCCCACATACCAAATTTCATCGAAATCGTTGGAGCCGTTTCCGAGATCCTGATTATATATATACATATATTATAATCAGGATCTCGGAAACGGCTCCAACGATATATATATATATATATATATATATATATATATATATATATATATATATATATATATACATATATACAAGAATTGCTCGTTTAAAGGTATTAGATGTATCTATGAACATCCAGTCTTAGCAGACCCCTGCTCCTAAACAAAATGTGCGCAGTGTGGGATCATTGTAGATTGGTTACTGATATAGACAGACAGACAAACTAGATCTCGTTCAAACCAATTTTCGGTGGAAGTTTACATGTTAATTTACATCATATATTTTTTTAGATTTATCATTCTCTTATTTTAGAAGTTACAGGGGGGGGGGACACACATTTTACCACTTTGGAAGTGTCTCTCGCGCAAACTATTTAGTTTAGAAAAAAATGATATTAGAAACCTCAATTTCATTTTTGAAGATCCATAGATGTGCATTTTTATTTTTTCTTGTACCTTCTGACTTTTTTTTAAATTCAAAAAGTTTTATGTGATTTCTGCTCAGAATCACGAGCTCTTTCGATCCTACTAGGAGAAAAAAAGTGTCCCAAAAATTTCATACAATTTTTGATTCCTCCATTCCGTTACGGCCATATAAAGTCTATGAAAAATGGTAACGGAACGGGAAAAAAACTTTGGACACTTTTTTTCTCCCTCAGGGTAACTCTGAAGATGAGCTCTGGCTGAGTTCGAAACGCGTCAGTGTAGCTTGGTGGTGGTGATGGTTGGGTTTATGTGATTTGTGTGTGTTTGTACAGTGTGGAGGTGGAGGAACTGCATGAACACACATTTCTTGCATAAACGTAACTATTGTAAGGTCGCGGGTGAGCAAAGGAATTGTTTTAGTTGAAAAAAAAAATTTTTGAGTTTCCGTTCTAAGTATGGGGAACCCCCAAAATTTATTGTTTTTTTTTTTCTATTTTTGTGTGAAAATCTTAATGCGGTTCACAGAATACATCTCTTACCAAGTTTCAACAGCATAGTTCTTATAGTTTCGGAAAAAAGTGGCTTTGACATACGGACGGACAGGCGGACAGACAGACAGACATGGCGAATCTATAAGGGTTCCGTTTTTTGCCATTTGGCTACGGAACCCTAATAACATCGAAGAACCTCTAAACCCAACCAATCCCAGTTGTTTCTGCCCTGGAACACACTGGTTGTCATTTAGCTTTTTGTATAGGTACGTAGCTATTTTGAGCACTAGAAATTTTGAGTTTAAAAGTATCGTCATTAGGCAATTTGTACAAAGAAATATTGATTTTCGAAAATGATTTTTGTACTGGTAGAGCCATGTTGTAGCTAGCCGCTGCATCACGAATGGGCCGGCTCGTCCGGGGCAGTACCACCCTCTCACAGAACACCGGCGTGAAGCAGCAGTAGTCCTGGGGGCTTACCATGATCTTTAAATAAACGATCCAAACGCAGAGCAGTTCAATTTAGGCACCTAAACTGAATCGTGAAATTGGTACCACGACGTCTATGTCTCAGAGCTGAGTCTCAATCGCTTACAAGTGAATGAAAGACAGATATTGTCTCTGGTCCGAAACTGAAACGCTAAGTCGCGAAAGGGATGCTGCTATATGCAAACCAAATATATCTATCTCTTTTAGTCTCGACTGACGTTTGGACGTTCGAAACCCAAAGTACTTCTAAAGTTAGCTTACGGTTTGATTTTTTCTTCATTTTTAAAGTACTGAAAACTTAAAAAAAAACTCACTTCCTTATATAATGTTTCTTTGTCATAAAATATGGCTTTTTTTATAACCAAATATAATTTTTAACACAGTGGTTGTGAAACCTTTGTACAAAATGTAGTGGTTATATTCTCTTTGCTTTACATTTTAAGCAATCTGCAGCTAAGATTCGGAACGCGAGGGCTATCGCGTATGAATTCGCCGCTGGAGGCGCTAGTGTAGCTTGAGGTCTTCGAAATGTCAAATGTCACTGTTTTTTATTTATATTAATATTGCGATATTTAGTAATACGTTAGATTAATTATGGCAAACATAAGTTACGGATCAATGAATGTGATTGCTTTAAAAGCGGAGTTAAGAAAAAGAGGTTCAAAATTAAACGGTCTGAAAGAACAGCAATTCAGAGGTTAGTTTTTTACTATTATAAACAAACTATTTTTTTGTCTAATATTTGCTTGTTTACCTAGATTACAGCTGTTTTTTTCTTTTTGCAGGCTTCAAGACTATGATAGGAATAATAATTTTGTTGGAAACATAGGAGATGAAATACTAAAAACCGATTTGGCGTACATACTGTTGAGTGGCCTTCAAACAGTTCGTACAGCAGTGTAACATCGAGAAGTGTACTTATCACCTGACTTATCATATTTTATGAGCATTGCCTTTGAATAACATGGAAAAATTGTTCAATCCATGTGTGAGTGTGCTGCTGGTATGGGACCAAAGGCAAAGCAAAAAGCAAAGTAGTCTGAATGGCGTATTAAGAAAACACCCACAGAAAACAAACAGATATGGCATGAGCCGAAAAAAAAGAAAATTAACTTGTCTCCTAAAAAAGCTGAAAATCTTACATTTGAAATACAAAAATATAATGTCACCAAACCAAAACGAAATAATATGTGTTTTGATCCACATCCTGATAACACTTGCAGCACTGTACAATGGTATGATAATATTAGGAACAATGTAATAAACTATTGCTCTTTAGAGAAAATACGGCTGGGCATAAAGTGGTGTGTTTGAAGTTGCTTCCCTGCATGTCACTATTTATGCACAATTGTTAACGAAAATAAATATTTTCATTTTCATTTTTTTCATTTTCATTGCTCTTTAGAGAAAATACGGCTGGGCATAAAGTGGTGTGTTTGAAGTTGCTTCCCTGCATGGAATATCTAATGACCATAATTACCTTAAATTAGTACAATGAAACCCTACCTACTCTTCTTCTACTATGTTATATGTGTCTATTTCATGTGTTATTTATACTTGAAAGGTTTAGGTAGTTAACTAAATGTAAACAAACTTCAGTTTCCAAATTTGGCACATTCAAGGATTCAAAACATTTTATTTATCTATCATTGTAATACAAACTAGACTGACGTATTTTAATACAGAAATGTAAATGTTTATATAGTTTAATGGGAGAATTACAGTATTTAAGACATATTATATTATCACACATATTTACATTTAGTTAATTACCTAAAACTTTCAAGTATAGTTAATTATTATAGTAGATAATAGGGATGATTATGTATTGAAAGGATAAATAAAAAGTTTAGATGATTTATTTTTGCTTTTATTTAAGTACCTATAATTAACTGTCCAAAATACTTATTTACATTATATTTTTCCATAATTTATTGAATCAGGCGTTACTTTGCGGAGGTCCATATTAATGAACTAAAACAATTACTTTGCTCACCCGCGACCATAGGTATAGGTCGCGGGGGAGCAAAGTAATTGTATTAGTTCATTTATATTTTTCCTGAAATTAGTGAGCATAAAGCATACAAATATGATTGTTCCTCCAAGTGGTACAGTCAAGGGCAAAAATATGTATACACTTTAGTACCTTGTCTATTTTCGTCATATTTGAACTGTCATATATAAACTGTCACAGTGGTTAAAGTGACAAGGTACTAAAGTGTATACATATTTTTGCCCTTGACTGTACTAAATTAGATGATAACTTATTACTAAGAATCTTAAATGTTTTTCCTAAACCAATGACATGCTGAACATTGATAGGTTCAGATGATAAATTATTTGATTGTCTGAGTTGGTGTGCTTCAAACTGATTACACCTTTTTTTCAGAAACTGTGGCATGTTTACTGTAACATCCATATGTGAAACAAGATCATGAATATTAAAGCCACGATCACCAAGAATAATGTCCCCTTTGTCCCCTTTATGAAGTAAATTTATTATGCCACACTTTTCGAATAAGTCTCTGTCACTGACAGATCCACCATATTATGCATCTGAAACAAAGGTCACACATCCAGAGCCAGAAATTTTTACCAATACTTTTAATGTGTTCGCTGATTTGTATTTAGAATAATGTAGCTAGTTGTGATACTGGGTTTTGTGGTTTTTCAATTTTTGTTTCTGTGCAATCTATTATTTTATTACTTGTACAGTTATTATTAATCTTCCTTTGATACAATACATTTTGATCAATTGTTTCCTTCGGTACCCATACATTCAGATCCTTGAACTTACAGTAAAGATAATAAATCCATGTTATGAAGTACTTGCTCACAGAAGTTTTGCTTATTTCAAAATGGAAAGATAGCTCTTGGTAATTTTAATAGTGTTAAATAAAACTGATCTGTTGATGTCACTGCATGTTATACTCGAGCTGGCTGCATTGATGGATCCTTTAAATTGTTTACTTCATCACCAGAAAGGTTGAACACGAACATTAAATGGTTATAATTCTCAAAACCAGTGTAAAATTGTATGACATCACATCAGGCTTCTCTTTAAGTTTTACAATGCGAAACATGTTTGATGTGCTTTTTCTATTACTTCCATGTTCTGACAATTTAGCAGTATTAGTTAAGCTCTCTTCACATTTGCATAAAGAGCATTGTACTGAGACATCTTTATTTGAATTTTCTATACTTATTTCTTCAAATGTTTCTTCAAAAAACTGGAAATTAAAAAAATTGTTTATTTGTTACATTGAAATAGGTACTCCTAACAACACTCTTATTATTAAGATACGATACGCAGTTTATGACGACAAAAGCTGCTGTGATAAATGTGTATGAAGGAAGTTTTTCATTTACTTACAAAATGTTGCTGTTCACATTGATTTTCTTCTTTATTTGAAGCAAGTGTTGCAGTTTCACGTTTCTTTTGACGTTAAAGAGCTTCCTCGGTACGTTTTCTTTTAATTTCCTTTCTCTCTTCACTTTCATGGTTCCAGGAAAATCGACTAGGCACCGCTTTTGGTTTTAGTAGGAATAGCTGAAAATTTTTAACAAAAGATGAAAGTATGCAAAACTTGCTCAGTTTCAAGGTTGGGGTAAATCAAATGTCTGATGCAAGCACGGTATTTAGGAATAAGAAAAATCATTACTTACGATTTTCTGTATTTGATTCTTTAGGTACCTAATGCATAATCGTCAAGGTTTAAATGTTTTTTACAAACACGTGAATGTTTTGGAGGGACATAGTTGACCATGCGAATCGCTACTACCACTGCTTTGAGACACTTTTATCTTTCGGAAACTTATGTCCGCCTTCCTTTTCCGAGCAAAACGGGACTGCGCAACACTGTGGCATGGCCAATACGTTTCTATTGTATTAAATATGAAATTAATAGTTAAATATTAAATGTAATTTTTTTTTGGCACCCGTAATAACAAACTTTGACAGGCGTAATCTAATACCTTTAAACGAGCAATTCTTGTATATATGTATATATGTATATATATAATCAGGATCTCGGAAACGGCTCCAACGATTTCGATGAAATTTGGTATGTGGGGGTTTTCGGGGATGAAAAACTGATCCAGCTATGTTTCATTTTCAGAAAATCGCTTTTACTCGTGTTTTCCGGCTATTTTTGTTTGCATTAGAATATAAAGCTAAATTTCGCCGACTTCGAGCAGATCATAATGGCACATTAGAAATCGGGTGGTCGCGGATCCAGCCGACCTCGGTTCGATTCCACGTTTTTTTTCAAGATTTTTATTTTTTTTGAGAAAACGTCAAGTTTCTTCTTTTGTGAGAAAAAGTTACTTTTTTGTGAGAAAAAGTTACTTTTTTGTTAGAAAAAGTATTATAGGGAACGTGCAGTAACTATAGGCGGCAGCACTAATGCGACAGAAGAGACACTATGCGGACAGTAAAACAAACTTATCAAGGTAAAACATTCAAATTAATGGCACCCTTATGGCACCAGTTGGCAGCACCGTCTATGTGCACGTTCCCTATTGGGAGCACAGAACAGGAAAAGCCGGTTGTCTGTAAAGACGGTTTACGGACGATAGTTTAACGTGACTCACCCCCCCCCCCCCCCTCCGGTGTTTTTGTCAAATATCTTGAAAACGGTGCATCCTACGGCAAAATCAATGAAATTTTCATCCCCCTTTAACACCCCCGCGCTCCCTCCCCCGCATCCCCTCCCCCCTCTCACCCCCCCCCCCCCCCCCACCCCTCCGGTGTATATAGTCAGGATCTCGGAAACGGTTCCAACGATTTCGATGAAATTTGGTATTTGGGGGTTTTCGGGGATGAAAAATTGATCTAGCTTGGTCTTATCTCTGGGAAAACGCTTGGTACCGAATTTCTGCCCGAGCAGAGCTCGGTCGCCCAGGTATGAGTAACTTATACTCAATCGCTAAATTTGACACCATTTGACACTAAAACGATTCAATTCCCACTCAAGTTAAGCGTCATGGTACGAAAACCACTGAAGTGAGTGAATGAAAACGTCTGCATCGCTATCGCTGAACCGCACTTGAACTGAATCGCAAAAGTAACGTCGTGGTACGAAATAGCGATGCAGTTCAGTTTAGAGCCTAATCTGAATCGTATTAAGAGATCATGGTAAGCCCCCTGCTTGCGTTTCGTACGGTCAGTGAGAGTGCCGGGGGCCCAATACCTCACCCCTTCCCTCTCCCCCTCCCTCTCCCCTTCCCATATTCCCTCTCCTTTAGGGCCGACAACGCACTGGCATCGTGTAAAGCGCTGCGGGTGTCTATGGACAGTGGTGTTCATTTAACATTATCAAAAAAAAAATGAGATCATTCGTTTAAAAGTGTTTAGAAATTTCGTACATTAGACATTGCAAATTTTCGAAGTTTTATCTTTAAAAATTTCGTATTTGGGATACATATATTTGATTTTAGACATTCTGCTGCGGACCCATCTTAATGATGGCGACGTTCAGTTGCGATCTTTAGTTTTGATGTGCGACCAAAATCCGACACCTTCGCCATCCCACGACCATCGCACGCGCCATAAGCCATCCGACACCACTACGCCCTTCACACGCTGGTCCATCATAGTGGACCATTGCGACGGCCCATCGTGTAGTGCCAACATTACTGTTACACGCTATAACCGCCCGGCCACGACTTCGCGCGTTTGGCAGCGCGGCAAACGTTTTCAGTGTTCATTGCGCAGCCGAGACGCTCGCCGTACAGTGGTTACCTGGCGGCACACGCAATGAACTGATAAAACGCTTGTCGCGCCGCCAAACGCGCGAAGTCGTGGCCGAGCGGTAACGGTGGATATATTTGGATGAAGTGTACATAGCAGGATCTTTGTATACTTGTTAAGGCCGCACTGGGCTTCTTGTGCTAATCGATTTTAGGTATTCTATGCACTCGTGTATGTGTGCGTGAGAGCGGCTAGAATCAAAGCCGGGCGTAAGCGCAAGCGTCACAAGTCCCCTGTCCGATGCCCGAAGGAGAACTAACGCAACTAATATACGGACAAAGAAAGGGGAAGTACGACGGCTCGAGATAGGTTGGTCAGACCGCGCGTGTATTTAGGTATTTTCATCGTATTACTAAAACAAATACATATTTTAAAAAAGTAGCAACGCTAGGCCCTAGAAAACATCTTGTTTTATTAACATTCAAAAAGTCATGACCTGCCGTGCAGTATTTACGCCGTACTTAGGATTTACTTTATTTTTTAGATACGACTTTGGATTTTTTCCATCGAGCAAACAACAAGTAATCGTGTTTCGAAAATCACTGGTTATCATCAAATATCGTACACATGAATTTCAGACCTAAAGCTTTGCTAGTAATGATACAGCAAGGGAGTAAATGAATGCAATAAAGGCGCCAAAAGGTTCGGAAGACGCAGTATACAGGGTTATTTGTAATTCACTAGCATCCTTTTAACCCTAAACTCCTACCACTTAAACAAACGTTTTTTGTTTTACAGCTTTTGTCATAACTTAATATTTTTGGTGTAATAACGTTTTGAAAATTTGAGATTTCCTCTTATTTTTACGGTACTCTGTGTATTTGTATGGGAAAAAAGTGCTTCATTTTAAAAAGTCGTAGAACAAAAAACATTTGTTTGAGTGATAGGAATTCAGGGTTAAGAGGATGTCAGTGAATTACAAATAACCCTGTAGGTAGGCCTCCAACAAGATGGAGCGACGACCTGGTGAGGGTGGCGGGAACGCATTGGATGCGGATGGCGCAGGGCCGATCTGTTTGGCGAGCCTTGGGGGAGGCCTATGTTCAGCAGTGGACGTCTTTCGGCTGAAGTGATGAATGCGCCAAAAGCCCGGTGCGGCCTTAAGTACATACTTATACCACAGAAATAAATAAACGGAACAGAATAAAAGATACAAACAATGCCGCGCACGCATTACACTACTACACGCACATTTGTGTGCGTGACCTGTCACAGACAGGACGGGGGGGGGGGGGCGTACACCGGCGCCCGCTCGGAGACAAACCGGTTTGAACTAGCTCAGTGAGTAGACAAAGTTCAGGTGTGCCGCCAGCGACGACGCGACCGTTAAGCGTTTAGCTACATAGTTCGGGTGTTCGGTTGTTTTTAAAGATGCCTACCTGTTGTAGTGTTGTAGATATACAGATATTACATACTTAAGTACTTGTTTGAATAAAATATTTTGATTTTTAATTTTTTTTTTTACCGAGGGACAACCCTATGATAATAGGTAAGAATTTCGAGCTCTGTTCGGAAGCATTTATTCTGTTCCTTTTATTTATTCCTGTGCTTATACCAATTTCAACTGCAGAGTAAAAGGATCGCGCAAACGAAGTCGTTTGTAAATGCTAGTAGGATATTATATATAAGTATACTTACTAATTAATATCAGTCCATCCTTCATACTGTCATGTTGAGGCACCATTTTATAGAAAAAAATTAAAACTAATACTGGCCTTAAAACTTAAGTAACTTATTTTCACATAATTATTATTTGAAATAAAAACTAAAGGGCTAACTAAAAACAAAACTGTTAATTAAAAGTTCACATATTATTATTTTTATTTACTAATCCTGTTAATTATTTTTATGCTTCTGCTTATCTTGATCTGTAACAAAAGAAACATAAATTATATGGAGTAGTACTACTAATATTAATAATACTAGTTGTTGCCCGTGATTCCGTCCGCGAATAATATAGGGATATAAAAAATAGCCTACAACCTATTCTCAGACATGCTGATAATGGACAAAAAGTTTCATAAAAATCAGTCAAGCCGTTTCGGAGGAGTTCGATAACAAACACCGTGACACGAGATTTTATATATTAGAAGATCATCATCATCATTTTAGCCGAAAGACGTCCACTGCTGAACATAGGCCTCCCCCAAGGCTCGCCAAACAGATCGGCCCTGCGCCATCCGCATCCAACGCGATCCCGCAACCTTAACCAGGTCGTCGCTCTATCTTGTTGGAGGCCTACCTACACTGCGTCTTCCGGTCCGTGGACGCCCCTCGAGAACCTTTTTGCCCCATCGGCCGTCAGTTCTACGAGCGATGTGCCCTGCCCACTGCCACTGAGTCTGGCGATTCTTCGAGCTACGTCGGTGACTTTAGTTATTGCGCGTTATTAGATAGTAGGATATTATTAGGCAGGTAGTTGGGGCAACTGATAGGGGCCTGTATCTAGCTGTTCCTTGGTCAAGTATTCTTTGTACTTCTAATGTGGTGGTCTAGCCAGTTTTGAAATTTGTGCTGTGAAAACATTCAGTGCTGAGACTACATGTTTTGAACATTTATGAATGTTAAGATGCTTGGATGTTTATTACTCAATCACGCAATTGGGGATGTCTATTTTTTTGCAATGTATAGAAAATCGAAAACCATTTCGAAATAAATGCTTTTTAAATCGTTTTCTGTAGTTATTTCATTTTAATATTATGTAATGATTTTATTATATAACAAATAAGCAATGACCTTCATTTGACATTGGTGTAAATTGCGTGACCGGTCCAAGTCGTACTTTATTCTGTGTGGTGAGAATTCTTCACAATTTACGCGTGGATTATACTACGGAGTTTGATTTGGACCCGCTGTCTGACATCTAGCACTTTGTCAGTGCCAGTAAAGTGACACAGTGTATAGTGTACCACTACGCAAAAAATAATTAAAGGGGTTGCCTTATCGTACGCATTTAGATAGATTTAGAAATTTGGCATTGTGGGAGCCCTCAATTATAATCTGACGTCATCAACTAAAATAGTTTCAATAATTAATTTTGAAAAAAGTAGAGAACTAAATGACAAAATATTGAAATTAGTTTCTTATAATTGACTTTTCTATACAAAAAAAATATAAAAACCACTGGTAATTTTTTTTAGACATTCCCAATAGCGGATAACTAAGCAAATCTAAATAGTACTTGGGTCTGTAAACAAAAATCTGGACATTTTGAAATATAAGGATAATTACTATCCCGGTAACCCGTACCCCGTGACCAGGTGCTGGTTAGCACCAGCAGATCTTCCTGCCTGAGGGTGTGGTGTTCCGTCGTTTTAGGGAAGCGAAGAAGACTTCTTAATCCCTAAATAGATACACTGTTTTTTTTTTTACTTCTGTTAACTTTAAGCAACAATTATTCAGGTCAATTAGAGTTAATTTTTCTAAGAAACTAGTGTACTCTTATTATTTTAGAGATATTCAATAATTAAATTTAGTATGTCCTATTATTATTTATCTTTCAAATTTCGTCAGTAAAGAGTTTTCCATTCATAGCTATTCGCTACAAGGAGATTATTGAGGCGACTCTGTTTAACATTACACAACATTCCACATTAGTTTTCTTTTATTATGTGTCACATCAATGTTGTTTGCACTGTAATATTCATTTATTGTGTATGAAAAACAAAAATAGCAAACAAATAGTATCTGCCTATCCCTTTGGTAGGAAGGAGGCATGATTGTATGTATGTATTTATGTAAAAAACAGCAAAAAATCCAAGTGACATCTTCATAATCTTCTTTCTAATATATAAAATTCTCATGTTGCAGTGTTTGTTACCAAACTCCTCAGAAATGGCTCGACCGATTCTCATGAAATTTTGTGTGCATATCGGGTAGGTCTGAGAATCGGTCAACATCTATTTTTCATACCCCTATTATTCTTCGCAGACGGAGTCGCGGGCAACATCTAGTGTTTCATATAAAAATGCTTAGGTTGTCCAAGAGACAAAATTTGTGTAAACTGAAGCAAGGGGTGGCAAGAAAACCTTTATTCACCCAATTAGTATGCTAGGATTTACGAGGATAAGGTTGTTTATTTTTGTCATCCAACGCTTACCGTGTTGGTGAAATAAAAATCCTTTGCAATTGAAGGGTTCAATACAATGGTAAGATTACTAGATAATGTTAGAATAGAAATGCACATAATAACATATTATTTCAGTGCCTGTTTAAACAACTTTCACTATGGCAGGCCTAATGCAGACCAGAGTTAATTAACTCCAAGTTAACTCCTAACCCAAGGTTTGGTAGTGACAAGACTTATTATTATGAACTGTCGACCAGAGCCCAGGTTAAATTATTTAATTTTTTAATCCTGTACTGGGCAAGAAGTCATAAGAATATTAAAACCAAAACACTTAGGAAGCACTTAGGAAATAAATTAAGTGGAAAAAGTTATATTTTTTTTATTAAGAAACTAACAATCATACAATATAAGAATAAGTAAGTTGAATATAATTTAGACCTATAGTTTCCTTACGTGAATGAACTCTTGTCTATTACTACTTAAACTCAGATTGTTTCTAACAACTAAAGTATTACTGCTATGATTAAGTGGCTTTGAACTGCCAGCTTTGAGGTTAAACTTCGAAAGTTATAACTTTTTTCCCTGGTTGCAACAGTGGCTATTCAGTTGTAATTCAGTAAATATATTATAACAGTAAAGTAGGGGTCGAGAGCGAGTTAGAATATATGAACACTAATTTTACACACCTTATCCTTGTCCTTATAGACGACCAGATGGCCTAGTGGTTAGAGAACCTGACTACGAAGCTTGAGGTCCCGGGTTCGATTCCTGTGTCGGGGCAGATATTTGTATGAAAAATACGAATGTTTGTTCTCGGGTCTTGGGTGTTTAATATGTATTTAAGTATGTATCTATCTATATAAGTATGTTTATCCGTTGCCTGGTACCCATAACACAAGCTTGCCTAGCTTACTTTGGGACTAGGTCAATTGGTGTGAATTGTCCCGTGATATTTATTTATTTATTTATTTATTTATCCAGTTTTGCAACACATATCGTCCATTAAACCAACACTTTACTAAAAAGTCTGTTACAGTGTAACATCAATTATATTCTAGAATCAACACACTGAAATTAAATCACGGCAAACTTTTTTGGCGTAAATATTTTCATCGAGCTGTCAAACATTTATTATACGACTACAAAAAAGTGACACCAAGTGACACGGCCATCAACCAAATGATGGTGGTCTTGGAATCGTTTTAATTTAGTCGCATAGCAATTACTTTTTTTTCGGCAAAAGAAAACTTTCAAAAATCATTTTAGAGTTTTTAGCTGCATTTAGGTTTAGTAAATTTTATGTTACGTTTGTTATTGATTTTATTAGGTTTAAGTTGCGTGCAAGACCGGTGACCGCGAGGAGCGGCCTTCTATTACTGTTTACTGAACTAAACGTAGGGGATAGTAAAGTCACTATGCTACCACCTAGCCAGCCGGTTTGGACGTGCTGATGCTATGTTCAATTCAATGCACCTACATTATCTACAATGCCATAATAATTACGGACACAATTACGGTTACAAATTCACCTCAAAACCTACGTTAATGGCATGACATCTGATTTATTTTGTGTCATAATTAAGTCTTGTACCTAATTGTTAATGAATTGCAAACTTCAAACTTGGCGTGTGTTTAAGCGATCTATCATAATCGTCACTGCATTGTGTAGTTCGCTGTGATTTAATTTATTTATTAAAACGCCTACTTAGCTCTTAGCTTAACAGTGTAGAGTTGAAAAAAACTAGTGTTTTATCACTAGATTTACAGTTTTAAACGTTCGGGCATCGGCTGTAGAAAACCTGTTTTCCAAGATAAGCTAATAACTACGAGGTCTTAATTAATTAGTGTCAAATCAAAATACGAATAAATGAATAATGGTGTGGCGTGAATTCTTCAAAAGAAATGCTATGTGGACCAACGAATATGTATGATTGGTGGCATAGCAACGTAGCATATAGCACATCTCTGGTGGAATGGAAAGGCACCCTTAACCCCTTAAGCAAGTGTGAGAAGTAAAAAAATTAAACAAAGATGGAGCCACTAAATAAGTTAGTTAGTGAATGTAGTGGTGGCACTTCACAAGGCGTTGCGTGTTCGCCATCTCCGTCTTTCACGCTAGAATCGGCATAGTGCTCCTCTCTCGCACACGCAACTATTTCGTGAAATACGCCAAGTGAAGTGCCAGCATAAGATTGAGTGATTTGATGAATGATTGATCGAATGAGGGAGTCAAGGCCACCACAAAAAGGGAGCGCGGGGCGCCAACAGAGCGTGCCCAGCGCGCTCTATAGGGAACGTGCAGAAACTATAGGCGGCAGCACTAATGCGACATAAGAGACACTATGCGGACTACCTATTGCGGACAGTAAAATAAAATTATCAGAGTAAAACATTCAAATTGATGGCAGCAGTTGGCAGCACCGTCTATGTGCACGTTCTATATAACACTGAATCAAATACGGTGTGCCGCGCTGCTGGTGTGTCACCGTATATTTGATTCAGTGTTATAGACCGCGCTGGGCATGCTCTGTTGGCGTCCCGCGCTCCCGGTTTGTGGTGGCCTTCAGAGTTAAGGAAAGATAAGAAAAAGATTGAAGACGTATGCGAGTAGAGGTATTTATTTTCTTAGATTATATTTTACTGTGTTTAATCTGAAATATACACCTATTTATGCTACTAAAGTATTTCAAAAGAAAATCAAAAGTACATGAATGCAGCGATAAACTTCGTTCCCTTGTGTGTATGTACAGGTAGTTAAAAGATAAGATAAAATAATATAATTGCGAGTTTTAAGCTACTCGACAATAGGTGGTGTTGATTGTCAATTTTCGAAGCTAGTTTTTCAGATTACCTACGAACTTATTTATTATAACTATAAATTAAACATTTTAAAAACCCCCAACGCAATAATTCACACGTATGTTTGAACATAAAGTAAATGTCTAAGATCCCTTCCGCAGCTAACAAAAGAGCTGATAACTTTGAATCGGCTGAACCGATTTTGATGAAACATATCTGAGAACCACCGCCAAGAAACCTTGCTTTCAAATAAAAAATCGGCCAAGTGCGAGTCTGACTCGCGCACGAAGGGTTCCGTACTTTATCTATTATCTATAAAGTAAGTTTTATTTTAATTTAATTATTTATTTTTAAAGTGAATACTATATATGTATAACAAAAAATTCTGTGAATATTTCAAGCGTCTACCTGTTGCCGTTTTCAATATCGAGCAAAAACGAGCAAAAAAATCACGTTTGTTGTTTGGGAGCCCGCTTAAATATTTATTTTATTCTGGTTTTTAGTATTTGTTGTTATAGCGGCAACCGAAATACATCATGTGTGAAAATTTCAACTGTCTAGCTATCACGGTTAATGAGATGCTGCCTGGTGACTGACGGACGGACGGACAGACGGACGGACAGCGGAGCCTCAGTAATAGGGTCCCGTTTTTACCCTTTGGTACGGAACCCTAAAAACCGCATCCAAATCGGTTCACCCGTTTAAGAGCTATGATGCCACAGACAGACAGACACACACACACACACACATACACACACACATAGCGGTTAAACTTATAACACCCCTCTTTTTGTGTACGGGGTTAAAAATATAAGATAAATAAAATAATGAGTTTTAAGCTACTCGACAAGATGGCGTTGATTGTCAATTTGCGAAGCTATTTTTCAAATTACCCACGAACTTATTTATTAAAGTTCTACAGTGCGCTCGGAAAAAATAATTATATTTTCTTGTGCAATGTGATTAAATTAATTAAATATTGATGAACACAAATTGTAACTTCGCATTTGTTTTTTTTTTCGTTCAAAATGTAAATGAGGCTAACGCAATTAGTGTCATGCAACTACTGTCATAGGATTTCAGGCTATTCAGCTCGCAATGATGATAAGTAATCGAGGAGATGAAATTAAGATTTAATGGAATTCATTTTACATCATTCATTAAGACACTTTTGCGTAGGAGAAGAATTGTTTTTGTCTCCTACCACTGCCTACTTCACAGGGCTGATTTATTTAAATCGATGATTTGAAAAATATTGTGATTTTCTTTTAGGGTCTCGTACCTGAAGTGGGACACCTTATTAATGTCGCTACACTATCCGTTCGTCTGTCCGTCAAGACTGTATCGTATCTCAAGAACCGTAATAGACAGACAGCTGAAATGTATAAGTAGCTATATGTGTCTATTGCCACTACAACAACAAATAATCAGTTAAATTATGACTTACAAATCCAACTCCCACTTGTCCGGTATTTTATATCGCGTCAAAGTCAAAATTCTTTATTCAATTTAGGCATCAATTGATGCTCCTATTATTGTCGAAGAATCTACCACCGGTTCGGAAAACCCTGTTGAGAAGAAACCGGCAAGAAACTCAACAAGGTACCTAAAGCGAATTAAATAATAAATAAATAAATAATATTAGGGGACAATCTCACACAAATCGACCTAGTCCCAAACTAAGCAAAGCTTGTACTATGGGTACTAGACGACGATAAACATACATATATAGATAAATATAATTACTTAAATACATAGAAAACATCCATAACTCAGGAACAAATATTCGTGCTCATCACACAAATAAATGCCCTTACCGGGATTCGAACCCAGAACCTCTTGCTTCGTAGGCAGGGTCACTACCAACTAGACTAAAGCGGTCGTTAATTAAAAATAAAGGGGGGTTCCAAAAAACCAACATAAAATGACCGCGCACTGCGTTAATTTTGCTTAGTAGCAGGGCTCTGCTGACACTGGATTATTATAGATAAGTACAATCGTTTTTTTTAGGGTCCCGTACCCAAAGGGTAAAAAAGGGACCAGACAAGACAGTGGGGTTGTTAAGAGGATACGACGCGCACCATTTCTCCATACAAACGTAGTCCCCTGTTTCCTCCCTGGGTAATGGCTTTAGGCCAATTTTTTTTATTGTGTAATCTGTATCTACCACAGCTAAGCCGCTATGTTTCGTTTTTTTCCATATTTCAATTAACATAAGAAATATGAGCTTTCAAAAACTGAAAAAATGCCCAATTTCAACGTCATTTTCAGACACTAATCAGAAAAGAATCCCTCATTTAAACAAAAAAGGAAAACATAAGGGCATAGCTAAATCTGTCCTCTAATTATTTTTGAAAAAAATAATTTTCTCAAACATGCTTTGAAATGTATGCGTTAATGTCACGAAATGAAGCCGTGAAGTTTGTTGTATATGGCTCCCTACATTACTTCTTGGCCTAGGCCATAAAAGTAAGTATGAAAAACCATTATTGTCCGCTGCTGTAACTTTTTAAATTTGCTTACTAATACTAAACTGACAAAGGAAAAATTACATACAGCCAACTTACGACATTAAAAAAAATCTATCTTCTTTTATTTCTATAAAACCGCCTAAACTACTGGTGATGGATGGATGGATGTATGGATATATGGATGGATGGATGGATGGATGTATGGATGGATGGATGTATGGACGTATGGATGGATGTATGGATGTATGGATGGATGTATGGATGTATGGATGGATGGATGGATGGATGGATGGATGGATGGATGGATGGATGTATGGATGGATGTATGGATGGATGGATGTATGGATGGATGGATGGATGGATGGATGGATGTATGGATGGATGGATGTATGGATAGATGGATGGATGGATGGATGTATGGATGGATGTATGGGTGGATGTATGGATGGATGTATGGATGGATCTTTGGATGGATGTATGGATGGATGTATGGATGGATGGATGGATGAATGTATGTATGGATGGATGTATGGATGGATGTATGGATGGATGTATGTATGGATGTATGGGTGGATGTATGGATGGATGTATGGATGGATGTATGGATGGATGGATGGATGGATGGACGGATGGATGGATGGTTGGATGGATGGATGATGATGATGATGATGTTGATGATGATGATGATGATGATGATGATGATGATGATGATGATGATGATGATGATGATGATGATGATGCATGTTTGAGAAAAGCTCTATACAATCCTCGGCCGGAAGAGGGATTGCTGGACTCGTTTTATCCGGCCTCGTCTACGACTCGGCCGTATACCCCAAATCTCGTCCATCAATCCCTTACTTCACGGCCTCTGCAGTAATGTACTATTTATTGGTCCAGTTTTCGAGAAGAACACAGGTGACTACGAAATGCTGTTTTGATCAATTTTACGCGCCTATTAACGGTCTGAGCTGCAGTTGTCCCGCTCTCGCTGTACTGACACGGAGGGGTTCGGGCGAGACAGCGACATTTCATTAAAATACCTATTTCTCAAAAGTCTCTCAGCCATCGTATCCTCTTTACTCTATGTATAATGTATATATTACTAGCGACCCGCCCCGGCTTCGCACGGGTGCAATTATGCATGTATTATACATATAATATAAACCTTCTTCTTGAATCACTCTTATCTATTAAAAAAAACCGCATCAAAATCCGTTGCTTAGTTTTAAAGATCTAACTAAACATACATAGGGACAGACAGACAGCGGGAAGCGACTTTGTTTTACACTATGTAGTAATAGAATTGAATTCAACAGGTTAGGGACAGACAGGTAGAAGAGACGTATCCTCACTGAAATTCATGAGGATACGTTTACAAAAATTGAAAATTGAAAATGAAAATTAAAAAGGGACGAACAAACGAAATCGCTTGGAATAATCTATACACATCACAGGGACACAACGATAGCGTGTTTTAAACTGGCCAGCGCCATCTGTAATCGCAGTATAGAACTGATTATTACTACGAAATTGGGCATTGAGTAAAATATTCGCTGAAGACTTATACCCAACTTCGCGAAAGTCGCAGAGCCATTGACGCGCTTGACAAAAAAAGAATGCAACTTGGAAGTGGGAAGAAGAGCAGACTACCGCTTTTACAAAACTTCGTGAGCTCTTAGCGACCTCCCCGATTTTAGCCCAAGCCGACCACACCAAGCCTTATATAATTAAAACAGATGCAAGCAGCTATGCTCTTGGTGCAGTTCTCGTGCAGGGGGAGGGTGATAAAGAACATCCTGTGGAATATGCGAGTAGGCTCCTGACATACCAGAACCCACGCTCCCAATTAGAAAGAGAGGCAGGCCAAAGAAACAAGAGAATTGTAAGAAGACAACTCCGACTATGACAACTAGGCCTCGTGGAAGGCCACCGACTAGAGCACGTCAATAGAAATACAGTCCTGTCTCCCTCGTCGAGGCGACTTCGCGGACAGAGGGGGAGATCTGTAACACAATATTTACTAAAGCTGCCCATAGATGGCGCTAGGTACCCACTTTAAGCTGTAGTATCGGCAGCCACCACACGCAATGTTTCCCGATGCGCCAAGAGATGGCGCCACCGGCCAAATTAGATCGCACCAACGTTTGGTTGACCCGAATTAATGAGGTTCAAGGAATCGAACGTGTCTTCATTGAACACTAGGGACCTAATATTACACGCTATACGCATTTACCTCTGTGAGATGTCTTAGATAGGCATTCAGATAATGAAGTTATATTAATACTCTGTTTGTATAGTGATTAATAAATATTTCTTCATTTGGTTGAATCGCCGCTTCCCGAGCTTCCCCGTGTTAAAACTGATTATTGCTACGAAATTGGGCATTGAATTGAGTAAGATAATTAAGATATTCGCTGAAGACTAAGGCAGCCGCTAGATTATGAAATGTTCTTTAGGGTTCCGTACCCAAAGGGTAAAAACGGGACCCTATTACTGAGGCTCCGCTGTCCCTGTCCGTCCGTCTGTCACCAGGCTGTATCTCATGAATCGTGATAGCTAGACAGTTGAAATTTTCACAGTTTATGTATTTCGGTTGCCGCTATAACAAAAAAAAACTAAAAAATAGAATAAAATAAATATTTAAGGAGGTTCCCATACAACAAACGTGATATTTTTGCTCGATATTGATAACGGCAACAGGTAAGACGCTTGAAATATTCACAGAATATGTAGTTATTATACACTTTAAAAATAAATAATTAAATTGGGTCTATAAAATAATGACTCCCATAAAATTTTTGTTCCGAATTTTCAAGCCCATAACGTTTCCTGTCATAATTTTTCTTCGTCATATTATCGGCAGTCATAATATTAAACAACATAAATTGGAGTAACAATTTTCTTAAGTCATAATTATTGTAAGGACTAATAAGTAAAAGAAAAAGAAAGAAAGAAAGAAAAACATTTATTTTATAACAACAATAACACATACACAGGCAAAAATAAGAGTACAAACATAGACATAGACATAGGAATGTAGGTACATATTAGTGCTGCTACAAAAAGGGACCCGGCTCAGCATGTCGCTAGTTAAAAAACCAGCACTGGTCTTCCGCCGGGCCACAGTACAGCAACGTCACGGAAGGCCACACAAAACACACAAATTATATAATTATTGTAAAAAAAGAGAAACTTATCATTCTAACAAAAAACTATCTGACTACGGAACCCTAAAAACTAAACATTCAAACATTCAAGGCTACCACAGACCGAAGCGCGGGGCGCGCGCGCGTCGGCAACGAAAACGCTTCGGTAAAGTCATTATAACATTCAGTGTCATGGAAGCATCACACTTCATAATATTAAAGCCGGGTAATAAAATAAAGTCGCTCATAATAATTATTGCAAGGTCTTTTTTCGCAGGTCATAATTATTTTTAGGCATAATATTACTTTGTAATAACATTCAATGTCATGGTTGTATGACATTTCATAATATTGAAGGTAATAATCCTTTTCTGAGCATTCATAAAAAAAATACGTAACATCGAAGGCTAAGGCGGGAGCTACGCTACGCTTCGCCGCCTTAGCCTTCTGAACCTAACCTGTCTGAGTCGCTTCTGCCCTGAAAGGTCTTGCTCGCTCGCTTCGCTCGCTCGCTGCCAGCGATATGCCTTATCACGTTTCTGAATAATTATCGATTTTCCTTCGGATGTTATAGATTTCGATGTATATGCTTAGTGCATTTTAGGTAATGAAAAATTATGACTAAAATCAATTATTACTTTAAGATATATGGCTGACAATGTTTCTGAATAATCAACGATATTCTGTCAAATGTTATTGATATCAATATTATGACTATTTATGACTCTATAGAGTTATGAACAATACGATTATGGATCATTGCAGTTAGAACTATTAAGCGATATGCTTTAAAAAAATTATGACCATCGATATTTATGAGCAAGAATATTATGGACATCAATTTCTGACTTTCAAAATTCGGATAAAAAAGATTATGGGAGAAAAGGGGACCCCAATTAAATTAAAATGAAACAAATATTTAAGGTTTAAGGGGGCTCCCATACAGCATATTATATGCAGTTTTTATTTACCTATATATATTTGAACGTACCTACAAATTTGTACGGAAACTTCGGTGCGCGAGGCAGACTCGCACTTGGCCGGTTTACCATCCATTTTAACTACCCTAACCTAACCCTCATGGTTGTAAATAAAAGACTATTAAATAATAAAAAATATATTGTAAATAATTGTTCATTAATTTTCGTCAGCAACAAGTTTTCTTTTCTTCTTGTAGAATTCAATGCGCTCTTCAAGACTTGCTGAAAAAAAACATTACTATTAAATTTATAATTAATCAAATGTCAAATTACTTCCAATATACCGCAGTGTCTCAAGTCAAAAGCCTTCGACCAGTGTGTGTTGCCAGTGATGACTTATGGCACTGAGACGTGGCCGCCAACGATGGGCCTCATAAGGAAGCTCAAAGTCACTCAGAGGGCGATGGAGAGGGCTATGCTCGGAGTTTCTCTGCGGGATCGCATTAGAAATGATGAAATCCGCGCAAGAACTAATGTCACGGACATAGCTCGAAGAATCGCCAGACTCCCGTGGCAGTGGGCAGGGCACATCGCTCGTAGAACTGACGGCCGATGTGACCCAGTCCGGTGGTCGCAGTGTAGGTAGGCATCCAACAAGATGGAGCGACGACCTGGTGAAGGTGGCGGGAACGCATTGGATGCGGATAGCGCTGGGCCGGTCTGTTTGGCGAGCCTTGGGGGAGGCCTATGTTCAGCAGTGGACGTCTTTCGGCTGAAATGATGATGATGAAATTACTTTGACCGCAAGGCATTCTATACGTATTTAAACCTTTTGAACGCCAGCGTCGTCTATAGGCGACAATACGGTAATACAAAAATTAACCTACCCGCATTCGCATAAGAATCAATTTTGTTCGTAACAAGAACGATGTGTGGCGTTCAAAAGGTCAAAGCTGGAGTATCCATACTTTTGCAACTAGCCCGTATGGGATTCCTCTCCTTTAACCCTCCTGGGGCCTAATTCTCGAAACTTATTAGACTAGTCCATGAACTAATATTTTTTACAAGTTTACTAGTGTACGTTTCTCGAATCTACAGTAATAAAATAATAGTTATTAGTTACCAACTAATAAATATTAGCTATATTATTAGTGTCAATTGGGTTTTGGTTTTATGAATAAAAAGAAAAAAAATACACTAGTAAAATACACTAATAAAGCTATTGATCTCGGAAGGCTTGTAAGAAATATTAGTCGAAACTATTAGTGTCACATTTTACGAAACAAATTTATAAAATGAGGACCGATTCGGACTCGGACGCTTCGGACGGTGAAGGTTTAATAATAATTCGCCATCGTCGAGTCTTTTTGAACAGAAATACGTACAAAAAAACAGCTGAAAAGCTCCCAAAAAGTATTTCTTTTGCTTCTAATAAGCTTCTTAGAACTATTAACTTGAGATCCATTTTAAAATACATAATATCTAAATTAAAGCAACAATTCGCTTTTACCGCCAATGTGCAAACGTCAAAAGAAAACGAATACAAAAGTGGCGGGAACTTTTTCCGCTTTTTAAATAGGTTAGAAGTCATGGGTAGTAGGTGCATTCAGCCAAGCCAGACTAATATTTTTCATTAGCCTACCAGTATTAGTTACCAGACGCATCATAATTTTTGAGAAACATAAAATATTAGTACTCGTAAATTTTTCACTAATAAGTATTAATTAATATACTAGTAAACTAATAGTTTCGAGAAATAGGGTCCTGGCGTCTGGCGATTCTTCGAGCTATGTCCGAGACTTTAGTTCTTGCGCGGATTTCATCATTTCTAATGCGATCCCGCAGAGAAACTCCAAGCATAGCCCTCTCCATCGCCCTCTTTTTTTTATTTTTATTTCTCATAGGTATTACAAACACTGGCTTACTGTATAAATCCACTCGCCAAACTGATATGACAATTTGTTGGCGAGAACACGCTCATTACAATTTAGTCATATGTAAGTACCTATTTAAATTAAACATGCATCTAAAAACAAAATAAAAGTTACAACAAATACAGAGATGTGGATACTTTTGCAAAAATGTACCCTAAGGCAGTTTTTGCAAAAGAATCCTTTTGAGAGTATTTTTAACTTTCCTTATGGTACACTGATTTCCTTCTCTTAGCCACTCAACCTTGTTATATATTTTTGGAACTAGGAACTGAGTGGCTTTGAGCTTCCTTATGAGGCCCAGCGTTAGCGGCCACGTCTCTGTGCCGTAAGTCATCACTGGCAACACACACCACCCACTCCTATTCACCTACTTCTATTGATTCTATGTTAATTCAGGTTATAAGCTACTTGTGTGCCAAATTTAATCAGAATCCATCAAACTGTTTTAGTGTGAATGAGTAACAAACATCTACACATCCATCCATACAAACTAACGCGTTTATAATATTAATAAGTAGGGCCCGTACTTTTCATGCCGATGACATCAATTTGACGTCACGCTGCAAATAGGATGATCCCAAATAGTTTTATAGTAATTATTAATCATTAGTCGTCAATCTTTTTAATCGTGTACAAATAAATGACTTCAAAAGCAATCTATTCACACGTGGAATAATTAATACCTATCAAGATTGATTTTTTGGAGTCTTTTTGTATTTTTATTTTTAACTCCAAATTTTTTACTTTTACGGTCATACCGTAAAATCTTAATATTTTTATACTAAATACAAACAAAAATACACAGAAAAAAACCACAAAAAGAGACCAGCGCTGGGAAACGAACCCAGGTCCTCAGCATTCCGTGCTGCGTGCTTATACCCCTACACCACCACTGGTCAGGAGTTAAGACACAAATTTTCCCTATATATCAACATTTCTCAGTTTGTTGGTTGGTCTTTTTTCTGTGCATCATGTTTCAGTTTGTATTTAGTATGAAATATAGCAACAGAAACAGAGGCATCAACATAAATGTGAAAACAGCAAATCTACCGGTAAAACTGTGGGGTTGTTAACTCTGTGTATTTATTATAGGATTGAATTCAACAAGATGGCTAGACAGACAGGAGACACGTATCCTCACTGGAATTCATGAAGATACGTTTACAAAAATTGAAAATATTATTGAAAGTAATAATATGATCGAAATCGCTTGGAATAATCTATACACATCACAGGGACACAACGATAGCGTGTTTTAAACTGGCTAGCGCCATCTGTAATCGCAATATAGAACCGATTTATTACTACGAAATTGTGCATTGAGTAAAATATTTGCTGAAGACTAAGGCAGCCTAGCGGCTATAAAATGCGGCTATCTAGCGATTATAAAATGTTCTTTAGGGTTCCGTACCCAAAGGGTAAAAACGGGACCCTATTACTGAGGCTCCGCTGTCCGTCCGTCCGTCCGTCTGTCCATCTGTCTGTCTGTCACCAGGCTGTATCTCACGAACCATGATAGCTAGACAGTTGAAATTTTCACATATGATGTATTTCAGTTGCCGCTATAACAACAAATACTGAAAAATGGAATAAAATAAATATTTAAGGAGGCTCCCATACAACAACCGTGATTTTTTTGCTCGTTTTTGCTCAACGTTTATAACGGGAACAGGTGGACACTTGAAATATTCACAGAATATTTAGTTATATATTCACTTTAAAAATAAATAAGTAATTTTTTTTTGCCATTTTTATTGATAATGGTACGGAACCCTTGATGCGCGAGTCCGACTCGCACTTGGCCGGTTTTTTATTACTTTTACGGTCATCCCGTGAAAACTACATATTTCATACTAAATACAAACTTGAAATATGGATGCATTGAAAAAACCCCAGAAAAAAGGCCATCGCTGGGAATCGAACCCAGGTCCTCAGCATTCCGTGCCGTGTGCCATTCCCCTACACCACCACTGGTCAGGAATCTAGACACGAATTTTTCCTATACATTCATATTTCAATTTGTTAGATCACCACTTGCGTGATACAGCGCCATCTATGTTATACCCTTATCGAGAGATTTCAACACTCCACTCGGGATGACCGTAAAAGTAATAAAAAACCGGCCAAGTGCGAGTCGGACTCTCGCACCGAGGGTTCCGTTCCGTTCCGTTGATGATTAATGATTGATTATGACAACTACTCAAATTGCAATCATCCTGTACGCGGCGTGACGACATCGGCATCAAATGTACGGGCAAAGTTAATATTTTTTTCTAGAATTTTCAAAATTAATTGTTGTGCGCCTTATGTATACTTACAACAAGTATCTCTTTTCAACAACGGCTTATAAACCTTAGATTTGACTCCCTGCAACAGACATTCCGCATGGGCTGATATACTGTCTTTTTCCAACACATCGATATTAGATACTTCCGTCTCACTCCTGCATAAATTCCCGTATTCTTTTTCTAGCTGTCGTAGCGAATCTTGAATCATAGTTGACCTGGAAAAAGGAATCAGTAAATTAGAGTTGGAGCTGGGAATAGAACCCATTTACTCGTCATTTCGTGATGCGTAGTTAGCCAACCGCTCCGATTAGAGTATATGTTGAAATACGCATCACAAAATGATTGAACTGGGTTCAATTCCAAGGTCCAGCTATTTATTTTATTTATTTACAAGTCTTAGATATGAAGTATTTTTTTTTTATCTATATCTTATTATTTATTAAATGGTGGGATTAGAAATTTATTCAACAATTAAATATACATAAACATATTTTAAAACACGAAAATAAAAAAAAAACTTAAATTTACTTAATCTTTTGTTTTTTTTTTTTTTTTATGTTAGATAGGCCAGACAAACGAACTAGTGGGTCACCTGATGTTAAATGAACACCACTGTCCATAGACACCCGCAGCGCTTTACACGATGCCAGTGCGTTGTCGGCCCTAAAGGAGAGGAAATAGGGGAAGGGGGAGAGGGAAGGGGTGAGGTATTGGGCCCCCGGCACTCTCACTGACCGTACGAAACGCAAGCAGGATTACTGCTGCTTCACGCCGGTGTTCTGTGAGAGGGTGGTACTGCCCCGGATGAGCCGGCCCATTCGTGATGCAGCGGCTAGCTACAACATGGCTCCACCACTACAACATGGCTCTACCACTACAAACCTAAAAACCTGTATTTACAAATATCTCCCAGATCGCTGCTAATGGGCAGGGTGCCCATAATGCTGGCTGCGTTTCCTCGTTGTATGGCAACGCCAATACGTTGACCGAGGAAAGAGCCAGCCTTATGGTCAGCTGTGGATCGGACAAGTTTACTTTTTAATAATTTAAAAAGTTTTTGAGCTTCGGATCCCCACGGCCCCAGAGTCTCAACAGCAAAAGCCGCAAATACGTAGCTGTCTGCCAAATTTGCGTATTTGCGGCGTTTTGCTGTTTCGGCCGTTGCAGCCGCCGCGCCCGCCTTCAATGACGTAGTGGCTAGGTGGGACGGTGCCAAAGTGTCCACACAAGTGGCGTCCCAAATAAGCGGCCGTCCCATTTGCCAAGGTACTAACGTCATTCCGTCAGGTCTCTTGCCGTCATCACGTGCTAGCCCAACCGGTTCCAATGTAGACGGTACGTTGATGCTGGCAAGAGCCCGACGGATAATGTCGTTGAGGCAAGCGTGGCGAGATAAACGGCCGGCACTTTTGGGACAAGCTAGGCTGTGGTGACCCAGCCGATCCACGTTGTTGCCACAAAAGCAGCGATGTGGTACGACGATGTTTCCGCCCAGCCGCTGTCCTTGCTTGTATCTAGTAGGTGAGAGTAAACCCGGAGGCAGATAGGTTCGTCCCATAGTTTTTGACACTGCGTATTTTTTGTATTTATTTTTTCAACTTCATTTTTTATTACTTTTAAGGTCATTCCGTGAAACCATATTATTTCATACTAAATACAAACTGAAATATAGATGCGCGCTGTATCACTGCATAAGATGATTATTTGACAGAATGAGTTGTTAAAAGTTGCTCAGTAGCGCCATCTCTTGGTCCAGGTGAGCGGTTAGTTCCGAAGGACAGTTGAAGTCTCTCGATAGAGGGCATAACATAGATGCGCGCTGTATCACTGCATAAGATAAGGTGATTATTTGACAGATTGAAATGTACGATGTATGGGAAAAATTCGTGTCTAACCTCTAGACCAATGGTGATGTAGGGGTATGGCACACGGCACGGAATGCTGAGGACCTGGGTTCGATTCCCAGCATTGGTCTTTTTTCTGGGGTTTTTTCTGTGCATCTATTTTTCAGTTTGTATTTAGTATGAAATTTATTTATTTACGTCTATGGGAGGTACCCTAAAAATAGTAGATAGTTCAACAAGGGACTAAAACAAGCCATAATAACATTTTTTTTGTTAAGTGACGCTAGTATATTTAGCCAACCGATTCAAACTTGAAAACTATTTTAAGAGTAATTGGACTATGCATAATAAAATGAATTCATCCTTAATATAATTAAATAGATAAATATTCGCGTTCGGTGGAGACGAATCAAACAACGGTCACTTAGGATATCACCTAACTATATTCTGTTACTTAATACACGAGATATCTATCTGAGTATTAAAATCCTAGACTGTGTTCGGGGAAACGTCCTACAAACGTAGAAGCGCTAGACCAAATCGCAGTATCTACACCAATCTATCGAAGCCGTTCGAGAGCGTCCTACGAGCGTGGGAGCACCCTTTAAACAACTTCAATGAGGTTGGAGGAACTCAGACTAATTAAATCGAAACTATTTATGTGATCTCGGCCCACCAAACGATTGCGTGATCAACTTGATTGCTTGCTAGCGCCATCTCTGAGCGAACCAGAACATTAACACTTCATGCACCATGAAGTCTATAAATCAAACGTTAGCGACAACTAACTGACGTACAGCGCCATCTCGGAGCGCATAGGAACATTAACGCTTCACGTACCACTCAAGTCCATAATCAAATGTTAGCGACATCTAATTGTCGTGCAGCGCCATCTCAGAACGAATAGGAACATTAACGCTTCACGTACCACTAAAGACTATAAATCAAACGTTAGCGACATCTAACTGACGTACAGCGCCATCTCGGAACGAATAGGAACATTAACGCTTCACGTACCACACGTTAGTACTATTACTTATTCTGTGGTACCACTAAAGTCTATAAATCAAACGTTAGCGACATCTAATTGTCGTGCAGCGCTATCTAGCGACAAATTCAGTAACTAGTTTACGTTGTGTACGGTTAAAAGGTATTTGGTGTTATTATTCATCGTGCGAACTAAGCAACTTGTATAGATTAATTAGTCTTTGGTGATAGTTATTTTTTTATAACCACCTAGAAAACCCCCTACCCACATAGCAAATTCAATAAAACATTTGGGAAACATTAAACAACATAACTATAATTAAAAATTTTAAAAACCCCCTACGCAATTATATCACACATACCTATGTTTGAACATTATAGTAAACGCCCATTATGCTTCTAAGATCCCTTCCGCAGCTAACAAGAGAGCTGATAACTTTGAAACGGCTGAACCGATTTTGATGAAACATATCTAAGAACCATCGCCAAGAATCCTGCTTTCTAATAAAAAAACCCGCATCCAAATCGGTTTACCCGTTTAAGTGCTATGATGCCACAGACAGACAGACACACACACACACACACACACACATAGCGGTCAAACTTATAAACACCCCTCTTTTTGTGTCGGGGGTTAAATTAATATTACTCCACGCATAATTGTATGGTCGCCTTTTGTACCCCTGACCTTTGCGGGATAATTCAAATTCAAATAATTTATTTTCAAGTAACAAGACTCATTGTATTACTGGACAGACTTATTTCTAGAGTTAGTAAAATAATAAAAAATCAAAATAATAGTAACGTCTGCTCGTTTGCCACTTCTTATATATATAAAAAAAAAAAAAAAAACTATACTACTAAGAAGTGTGGAGTTTCATCCACTTCTTCAAAAGCGGAGAATCCCACCGGTCAGTCAATGCGCTTAGGATTCTGTTAGGGCTGACGCGGTTACGGGCATGGAGCGAAGCGCACCTGTAGTGTGTATCTACAATTTATAAGATGAGTGCGAGATAATTTGTAAGGGAAAGTTAATGTACGAAACAAACCCAATGGTAGTTGTTCTAACACTGATTTTATTCACAATTAACAATAAAAATATGCTTACTTAGGCAGCGCGCCGATGTCATACATGTGTGCGTAAATAGCTATAATATTATTACGAAATGACCTAAATTAAAGAATCATTGACTTCACACTTATACATTATCGTGCGGTAACCCGTACAGCACCTCTTACGCAAATAATGATTTTGCGGAATAAATATATATTTCGCAAATGATCCTACGAAATTTCATGCAGTTGGGTTTTGAATCATTTGTCAAATAAAAAAACGGATTTTAAAACATCTGGCAAAAGAAAATTATGGTAAATAAAACTTCGGACAAATAATAATTTGGAAAATGAAAAATCTGTACATAAAATAAAACAACATAAACACATGAAATTAACAGTTAAAAAGAAGATAAAGATAACTTACCTAAGAAAACTTAACTAAATATACTCAGCGGCAAAAAATGTGGCCCTCATATTTATGAAATATAGGTAATTTTCTATGGTGACTGGGCCAAATTTTGTGCCGCTGAGTATATATACATTATACTATAAAAATAAAAATTATAAAAAGAATACCCCGTCTAAAAGATCTGACTGTGGCAGGGTTCCCTTGATGCTGGCCGAATTACCCCTTTGGACCGCAAGTGCGATCCGCTGAGATAAATATGCGCCAGCTCTTGGTTCCCCAGAGGTGTCGACCAACCGGGAAGAAAGGGCCTTCATGAAAGACTTCATGTCGGCTGACCAAGGCCCTAAGGACTCAACAGCAAGCGCCGCAAACTCGTAATCCTTTAATAAAGATGAGTACTTGCGGCGCTTGAGGAGTTGGGCCTGATCAGCCGCAGCGCCGGCTTGTGAGATAGTTGCTTTGATGTGGGACAGAGCGAAAGTATCAACGCATGTAGCGTCCCACACCAGAGCCCTACCGAGCTTCCACGGCACCAGCGTGACTCCGTCTGGTGGCAAGCCATCTTGCCATTTACTGATTGTCTGTCTATTGGCTGATCCGACTGTAATTTGACCGAGGATTGGTAAACACCAGAGTAGCACGAATGCGAAGATCTTCCCAGTACCAATTAGCACAACAGCACACTGACTTTGCAGCTATCACACCTTGCCTAATGTTCCGAACGAAGGGGCACAATAGAAGGGAGCGGAACAGAGATGCGCACAATTTGACCAATCAAATTAGTTGAATTAGTTGAACGAGCAAGCAAGTGTGATGATTTTTTTTTATTTCATCACACTTGCTCGTCAATTGTGTTATTTCCTTTACACCGGTTTTTTCTTGTGAGATTTTTCGAAATTCTGAATGAATGTTTGTGAGATTTTGATGCTCCACGAAGACTAGGAACCCATAGCAATACAAGAGCACTTACTAGTCTTCTACCTTCATTCACGGTAGCTTTGTTCTATTGAATGTGGGCGTGGCCAGTAACAATGGGAGGGGCTTGACCAGAGCATTTATTTTCTTGATTTTCTATTGGCTGAGAGTCTACCAATTAGAAAACAGAACCATACTTATGTACCTACTAGGTTCCCATAAAACGCACGGGACTACACAAAATCCTGTGATTGGAAGGATCAACAAAAGACCGTAGTCTTTTGATCGCCTATTGGCTACGGGTCCTCAGATAATCGGCCAATTAAAATAGACACACACACACACACACAAGTATGATACATACACGATCATTACGCACACGTGCATGCAGCTAGATTAACCAATCACATAATTAGACAAAAAAGATACCAGGCAATTATAAGACAGCAAGAGCCTCTGCTGGAGCCTACTTCCTTGGGCCCAGTTGTCAAGATTAAACCCGACTACTCACACACCTGCCGCAGGGGCAATATTGGAATTGGACCCTTAACTGCCCCCTTAATTGTGCTGTGTATATGCCTATACAGGCAGGCATTGCTGGGGCAATTTTTAGATTGGGCCTGCGGCAGGGCGGCAGGGGCGCAAGACCTTACTAGCTCCCTAGGTTGTATCTACCGCCCTGCTAGGTTACCGCAAGTGTAGTACGATTGGGGCAATTCCAGGATCCAGTCAGTTAATTGGCGACATCCGAGCGGCACGTGTCACAATAGACAATAAAGAGCGTGAGGTTTGGACGCGGGTAATACAGAATACAGTAATCTTCATACCACGTAATTCGATTTTCGAACTTCGTATCGTGCCGTTTCGTTTACGCTAATAGTATGAAACAGAAAAGTGAAAGGGACGGCATTATACGAATTAAGAAAGAATTTCGTGGTAGCCTTTTTATAACAATTACCTACCAGCCTACTTAATCATCTCATTATTATCTCGACCTACATATTATTATGTCCCACTGCTGGGCATAGATAGACCTCCTGTATAGGAAGCCCTCCTCTCCTCCCCTCAGAAGATATTTAATTTTATATAGGTACCTACTCCCAAATCTAAGAGAACATAACGCAGAAGCAATACTCACTCCTTCTATCTCTTCTAACTTGTTTGCAAATTTTTAAACTAAAGTTAGAACTCCCTTGGGAAGAAAAACCCGTAAGAACAAATTAGGCCTTTGTCATTTAGTATACGGTGCTACATAAAAAGAAAACAATAACGAGTAGCTAATATGTAGAATTTATTCTATTAAAACAAGCCGGAACGGTTGATATAAAAAATACAAGTCACAAACGCGCAAAAACGAGTATAAAAGGTACCGCCTGGGTCGTAGGGCGAACACTGTATGACAAAAATCACATTCGGCTGGTGTACGGGTGTTACAAAAAGCCGTATACAAAAGCTACGCGGGTCGCCGGCTTAAATTTACAGGCGTATACTCGCAGGTTAAGTTAGAATTCCAAGCTACAGGGGAGGGTGTATGACTTAATGGTTGTGAGATGAATAAAAAAAGTAATTAAAAAAACCAAAAACCCGCCTGCGGTGTAAATAAAATAATAAATTAAAAAATCAAAAACCCGCCTGCAGATATACTGAAAAGGTGGAAACAAGATAAAATGCTCAATAACAATAAAATTTAAAACACGTCGATGGCAGTCTTTCAAAATTTAACGCAATAATAAAATGCAGTCGGAGGCAATGCAGTGGCTGCATGGGATTTAATGTCACTTCATGCATGCCTCCGACATACATACTTACATACATGCACTTACATACTTACATACATACATACGGGTCAAACACATAACCCTTCCTTCTTCGCAGTCGGGTAAAAAGGGTGGCTTGGAAGTCTACGATTCCGCGAACCAGATCGCACGGCCAACGTAAATTTCGCCGGCAAACTAGGGTAACAGGTTAGAAAAAAGGTAGTTAATTTAGGCACCTTACATACGTATAAAAAAAGGTCTATATAAATCGTTGCTGTTCCTAATGGGCCGATTAACAGGGGTAGTACGTTAGCGAGCAAACTGCTGGTTTGAATTTGGGTAATAAGTCTAATAGTTAAAGTAAATAACCACTGGGCGAAAAATCCGTAAGTAAAAAATATCCTAGGAGTCGATGCCAGGCGATGGCTCCCGCTAAAGTCTCCTTCTATGCGAGTTAGACACCTCGCCGTGGCCGGTCAGCCCAGCGCTTCGAGCCGGTCCGATTCAAGCGAATATGATCGTCTGGTGACGGATATCTGGTGCCTCTTCCGGGGAAGCTAAAACAAGAATACCTAACATGAGCACCCTATCGGAAAATTGCCAAGATTCGGTCGGGACCAAAACAAATCGAGATCGTCACTGGAAACTTACCCAGGCGTAACAAGCATCTGGCTTTGGTTGCTAAAGGTGATGCGGGACATGCGCAATGCAACAGCAATTCAACAGACGAACTCACTTCAACGAAGAAATAACTAAAATTCTTATGACCCAAACGTCTCGCATGCCTTCCGGCGAAATAATGACTGTGTAAATTCAATTTTTTCCTAGTCAAGAACTAAACATCTAATTTGAAAATTAGACAACACAAACGGCCTGCTAAGAGGTCACTTCTCCATACAGTTTGTAAATCCGACTTGAATGAAAAATGACACTTGCTCGTCAATTGTGTTATTTCCTTTACACCGGTTTTTTCTTGTGAGATTTTTCGAAATTCTGAATGAATGTTTGTGATATTTTGATGCTCCACGAAGACTAGGAACCCATAGCAATACAAGAGCACTTACTAGTCTTCTACCTTCATTCACGGTAGCTTTGTTCTATTGAATGTGGGCGTGGCCAGTAACAATGGGAGGGGCTTGACCAGAGCATTTATTTTCTTGATTTTCTATTGGCTGAGAGTCTACCAATTAGAAAACAGAACCATACTTATGTACCTACTAGGTTCCCATAAAACGCACGGGACTACACAAACGTCCTGTGATTGGAAGGATCAACAAAGACCGAAGTCTTTTGATCGCCAATTGGCTACGGGTCCTCAGATAATTGGCCAATTAAAATAGACACACACACACACACACACACACACACACACAAGTATGTAAAATACACGATCGTCACGCACACGTGCATGAAGCTAGATTAACCAATCACATAATTAGACAAAAAAGATACCAGGCAATTATAAGACAGCAAGAGCCTCTGCTGGAGCCTACTTCCTAGGGCCCAATTGTCAAGATTGATTCATCCGATTTAATCCGGTCAAATTAGACAAGAAAATAAGAGTGAATACATGAATTAACATCAAGCTGAAAATTAGTAAAATTGTTCAAAACATAATAAAAATAACATGTCAGAACTCCCCATTGTTCCGGCTTGCTATTATGAGTGACTTTATTACCTTAAACTTTATAAAGTGTGATGACACTGAATGATATGACTTTAATTATTTAGTCCTTACAATAATTATGACTTAAGAAAATCGTAACTCCAATTTATGTTGTTTAATATTATGACTTCCGATAATATGACGGAGAAAAATTATGACAGAAAACGTTATGGGCTTGAAAATTCGGAACAAAAATTTTATGGGAGTCATTAGAACCGACGTAAGATTGTAATTGAGGGCTTTACACGGGTGACTAAAATCGACCGTCTAAATGGCAATTCGGACGGAAAACTTGCCATTTAGACGGTCGATTTTAGCCGCGCGGCAAATAAATTAAAAATTTTAAAAACCCCCAACGCAATTATGTCACACGTATGTTTGAGCATAAAGTAAATACCCATTATGCGTCTAAAATCCCTTCCGCAGCTAACAAAAGAGCCGATAACTTTGAAACGGCTAAACCGATTTTGATGAAACGTATCTAAGAACCATCGCCACGAAACCTGCTTTCTAATAAAAAAACCGCATCCAAATCGGTTCACCCATTTAAGAGCTATGATGGCACAGACAGACAGACACACACACATAGCGGTCAAACTTATAACACCCCTCTTTTTGTGTCGGGGGTTAAAAAGAAGGCGTTTCGTTTTCGGAATTTTAATATTCGGTACTGAGTTTTTTTGAGGATATGATAGGTAACCTAAAAAAACAGCTTTAGTCCCGATATGCACAGACTAAAGTAACATTTTAAGAGCATGAGAGTAGTTTTTGTAGTGGTAGAGCCATGTTGTAGCTAGCCGCTGCATCACGAATGGGCCGGCTCGTCCGGGGCAGTACCACCCTCTCACAGTAAACCGGCGTGAAGCAGCAGTAATCCTGCTTGCGTTTCGTACGGTCAGTGAGAGTGCCGGGGGCCCAATACCTCACCCCTTCCCACTCCCCCTTCGCCTATTCCCTCTCCTTAAGGGCCGGCAACGCACTGGCATCGCGTAAAGCGCTGCAGGTGTCTATGGACAGTGGTGATCATTTAACATCAGGTGACCCACTAGTTCGTTTGTCTGGCCTTTCTAACATTAAAAAAAAAAATGAGAAGTGAAAAAAAATGTATGCAACCCGATATAAACCCGTTTGTGATCTTAAATCATACTGACTTGATGTTATACAAGGTCCAGGCGCCCTGCAGTTGAGTTATGACTGTCCTCAGCTCGTCTGTATCGTAGATCCATTTATGTGTATTTTCTATATCGTAGCTGCAATGGAAGAGATTCAGAGGCACATCCAAGGCCATGCAGTATTGCGGTTTCCTATAAGTAAATATATAATGGTTTAATAACAAAATTAATAAAATAAAACAACGGGTTGCGCTCCGGGAGTGTCGGCAGAAGTGAAAACTTGAATATTAACGTTGTGCCGTCTTACGAACCCCCCGTCCTTATGAATTTTCGATCAGGGCACATGTCCCGACGCGAGTTTAGTGTACAACGCCGCTAAAGAAGTTTTCACTTCAAAAATTAAACCGGATAGACAGCCGTGCAGCCTAATCCTAAGGAAAACATCGTGAGAAACCTGCATACACCTGCAAAGAGAACTACGGTCCAAGTCCTCTCATTCTGAGAGGAGGCCTGTGATGATGATGATGAGATAGCCTAATGTTTAGAGATCCTGACTACGAAGCTTGAGGTCCCGGGTTCGATTTCGGGCCGATATTTGTGTGAATTAATTTCAATACTAAATGAAAAAAAACCCGCCTGTATAATTCCCATTCCCAAGGGAATTCCGGGAAAATATATATCCTATGTCACTCGCGAAACTGAGACGAATCTAATGACACCCACACTTCAAAATCCATTGAGCCGTTCAGGCTGCAGGGCACGCCAAAGAATGATACATACATACATAAATACATACGCTCGAAAAACATAACCCTCCTTCGACAGTCGGATGAAAATACGAATATTTTCTCGAGTCTTAAGTTTTTAATATGTATAAGTATTAAGTATGTATCTATCTACATAAGTATGTTTATCCGTTGCCTAGTACCCATAACACAAGCTTTACTTTGGGACTAGGTCAATTGGTGTGAATTGTCCCGTGATATTATGATTATATAGATTGGTTTTTGAGTCTTTTTGTATTTTTATTTTTTAACTCGAAATTTTTTACTTTTACGGTCATCCCGTGAAATCTTAATATTAAGATTTGGAAAAAATTTGGAGTTAAAAAATAAAAATACAAAAAGTCTCCAAAAAACCAATTTTGATAAGTTTGCTTAAGAGCGACATCTCTTGTCCGGGTGAGCGGATGGTTCCGAAGGAGTGTTGACGTTTCTCGTTGAGAACATGAAACATAGATGTCGCTAGGTGTCTCTGCGTAAAGAGACTATAGAAAAACAAACTGAAAAATGTTGATATATAGGGAAAAATTTGTGTCTTAACTCCTGACCAGTGGTGGTGTAAACACGCAGCACGGGATGCTGAGGACCTGGGTTCGATTCCCTGCGCTGGTCTCTTTTTCTGGGATTTTTCTGTGTATCCATGTTTCAGTTCGTATTTAGTATAAAAATATTATTATTATAAACACAAAAACTTACGTATTCTTAATGTTAGTATGATTCTCATGGATTACCTGGGATACTTCTCAATGTCAAGCAGCTCTTTAACTATATCAGGGGACTCCTTCCCCTGTCCAATGAGTATCAATACTCCCATGATGCATCTGATTTGGTGCCATAGGAACGCGTTGCCTTCGATTAGAAGATAGTACATTGCGTATGCTGTAAAATAAAGTATTCAGTCAGGAAAAATATTGATTGTAAACCTATATTTTTTTTATTCGTAAATCCTAATAAAATCATATAGGTATAATAACACTAAACATTATTATAACTGTAAATTAAAAATTTTAAAAACCCCCAACGCAATTCAATCTAAGATCCCTTCCGCAGCATACAAAAGAGCTGATAACTTTGAAACGGCTGGACCAATTTTGATGAAATATATCTAAGAACCATCGCCAAGAAACCTGCTTTCTATTAAAACATCCAAAAAGGTTAACCCGTTTAAAAGTTATGATGCCACAGATAGACACACAGACAGACAGACAGACACACACACATAGCGGTCAAACTTATAACACCCCTCTTTTTGTGTTGGGGGTTAAAAATATGGATAACATGCCCAACATGTTAATACAAGCAGCAATTTCTGATGTACCCAGTGTTAACAATTGTTAGTAAACCTTAAATAAATAAGTAACGCGTTTGGCAGCCGCCGCGACGAGTGGCTTCGGGATGAAATGCTACGGATTAGCCCGAATCAGTCGAGCTAAACGCGATCTTAGACGTGAGTTATCCGTATTTTTTCACTATGTATAATAAATTAAACGTTTATTGTTCAACCTCTTTAATGGCCCAGGCCCAACGATGAGGCTTTTTCACTATTAAAAATATGACATATTTTACAAGGAGTTCTACGTTAAATTAAAATTACAATGATGTTATGAGATTTGTATTGTACTTACACTTTTTCATTCCGAATTCAAAACATCTACAACTTACTTAGTGTCTTCTTAAAGATGTAATGGCCACTTTACGTATCATTTTTGAGAAAATTAACTTACAGCTCTCCCCATCGCCATCTAGCGGCACCACGTCCGCACTAATGATTTCGCGGACGAATTGCGTGACGCCATTGCCGACGTCCATCTTGCAAAGATGGCGGAAGTCGTGCGAGCCAATCAGGTGCGAGCAGGCGGCGCGTATAGCGGCGACATCTAGCGCGCCGCGCGGGAAGTAGTATTTGTATTGGCGCTTCGTGCAATCAAATCTGCGAATAACATTGAATAATAATTTAATGAATCATGCGTTACTTTGCGGAGGTCCATATTTATGAACTGAAACAATTACATTGCTCTCCCGCGACCTTATTATAGTTACGTTTATGCAATGTGCGTTCATGCAGTTCCTCCACCTTCACACTGTACAAACACACAAATCACACAAACCCAACTATCACCACCACCAAACCGTTTCGAACTCAAACAGACCTCATCTTCAGAGTATGGCAACCATTCACTAATCTACTAGATAGACTAACAAACCAAATCAATTGTTTTAATTTGTCACAATATGTCATATGAGTACCTTTGAACTCAAACTCAACAGGATGTTTTGAAATTGTATAAGTAGTACCAGATGTATGTGTAAGGATTTACTTATAATGGTCATTGACTATATAGTATCACTATACTTCGTTTCTTTTTAGCATTAGAAAGAAGATAAGTGATTTAGAAGTGTATTTTTATTGAAAAACAATTTCTAAAAATAAATCACAGCAAATATGTAACAATTAGCAAGGAAATATGGTTATTTACATTATTTTGATTTCATAAGTAATAGTTTTTTTTTTTTAAAAAGCGTTTTTCGATAAAAAGACTCATCAAGATTGTTTACCCTATTTCTAATGCTAAAAAAACGAAGTATAGTATTATCTCAATAAATAATAATAATAATAAATCATGGGACAATTGACACAAATTGAACTAGTCCCAAACTAAGCAAAGCTTGTAGTATGGGTACTAGACGACGGATAAACATACTTATATAGATAAATACATACTAGACGACCAGATGGCCTAGTGGTTAGAGAACCTGACTACGAAGCTTGAGGTCCCGGGTTCGATCCGCGTGTCGGGGCAGATATTTGTATGAGAAATACGAATGTTTGTTCTCGGGTCTTGGGTGTTTAATATGTATTTATCTATCTATATAAGTATGTTTATCCGTTGCCTAGTACCCATAACACAAGCTTTGTTTAGCTTACTTTCGGACTAGGTCAATTGGTGTGAATTTGTCCCGTGATATTTATTATTATACTTATATACATGTTAAACATCCAAGACTCGAGCACAAACATTTGTACTTTTCACACAAATATCTGCCCTGACTGGGAATCGAACCCGGGACCTCAAGCTTCATAACCAGGGTCTCTAACCACTAGTCCATCCGGTCGTTCAAGACTACCTTGCACTGTAGTCAGGTTTATCCTCCGGTATGGGCATCCACCCCACAGCTCTCACGTCTTTCGGTAGAAGTCTGTTCAATACCTTGCAGTAGGGTATCTCTTTTGATACGTCATTGTCTTCAGGGTCCAGTGCGCTCCGGAGGGATATTGAAATGACCTGGAAAATTGAGGTTTTGGATGTTAAGGGTGAGGCCACACGAGCGTAATTTTGTGAGTTGTGAGCGGCAGAATTTCGGTTGCGCCATACATTGTGTCACGTGATGGCCCGCATATTGTATGGCGCGGACCGAAATTCTGCCGCTCACGACTCACAAAATTACGCTCGGATGGCCTCACCCTAAGAGGCTCCTCGGCCTTGCTGGTTTTATGTTGAATCTACACTAATATTATAAAAAGGAAAGATTTGTATTTTTGTATGTAACAAATAAACTTAAAAACTACTGGACCAATTTCAAAAAATCTTTTGCCGTTAGAAAGCTACATTATAACTGAATAACATAGGCTACTTTTTCATCATCATCATTTCAGCCGAAAGACGTCCACTGCTGAACATAGGCCTCCCCCAAGGCTCGCCAAACAGATCGGCCCTGTGCCATCCGCATCCAACCCGATCCCGCAACCTTAACCAGGTTGTTGCTCCATATTGTTCAAAATGGCTACTTTTTACTGCGGAAAAATACCTTTTCCTACGGGAAAATTAATTTATTGTGGGCGAAGCTGCAGACGGAAGGCTAGTGTTGTATAAATAATAAAATTCTGTAGATGGGTGAATCAACTTATTTCTGTTGTTTACTCTGTTGCCAGTTGTCCAAGGGACACTTCATACTGTGTCATAGAAACATGCTTAGGTTGTCCAAGGGACACAATTTGTGTAACCATAGCAACGGGTGGCACTAAAAGTTGATTCACCCTTGAATAAGTATTTTTATCATTAAATGCCATTGAATCATAAAATTACAGGACAATATACTGTCTCAAATTCATCATCATCATCATCCCAGCCTATATACGTCCCACTGCAGGGCACAGGCCTCCTCCCAGATGGTCCCATATTAGCATACGTCGCACTCAAGCGGGCATTTTGGGGGCAAGGTAAGGTTTACAAAAAAAATCTTAACTTACGAGTATTATAATGTACTTAGTATTTGTACCATAGTTAATTAGTTACCCATTATCATTGATTAGTTTTTAATGTATAGAAACTCTTTGAAGTGATAACTGATAGCCCATTTAAGTGGCCACAGTAAATATACCACATACTATTCAATCTTATTTTTATTTAAAATTGAATGGATATAAAAAAATAAACACCTAATTAATGAGCCTTAGTTGCTAAGATATTTGTAATTGTACATTACAAATACTAGGTACTAAATACTAAGTACAAATACCTTATTCTGACTACTCGATAATGAATTGATTGATTTGTGAACCTTATCTAGCATTCTGACATGCCACCACTTAAATGGGCTATCAGTTATCACTTCAAAGAGTATTACGTAGACAATTTAAGATTGATTACGAGTATGTTGCAAATACTAAGTACATACATATACTCATTATTTAAAATATTTTTTGTAAACCATACCAAATGATGTGCCCCAAAAATGCCCGCTGAAGTGCGACGTATGCATATTAGTTTAGCCAAATTGTGGGATAATGAAAAATTTCTGCCTGAAATACAGGACATCTGATAGGTTTACTAATGTTTCGCAAATTATTTTTCCCAAACTGATTCATTTGGCAAATGTTTCATTTCCCAATTTTTTTTTCTGAAACTGTAAACTTTACAGGATTGTTATAAAACAAACCTAGCCTAACCTACAGAATAGTCCTGAAATATATCCTGAATAGTTTGCAGTTTCAGAAAAAATAAACATTTGGGAAATTAAACATTTGCCAAATGAATCGGTTTGGGATAAATAATTTGCCATATGGAAGTACACCCATCTGATCACCCTATTTGGCACTGACCTGCCCAAAAGAACTAACTCCCTTATCGGTCCTTCCACAACGATGGTACTGTGAAGTCTCCCGTTTCTCTATCAAACAGGATTTCCTCAGAGCGTGGAACAAGTGGTGTTCAATTGTCTCTGTGGTGTCCTCCTGGACAGCCAGGCCTTGGTAGTCCCAGCCAAAGTACAGGAAACGGAGGAGCACACGGCGGTAGCGGCAACTGAAAATTATTATCAAAGTCGATCAAAAGACGTTCACTGCTTGAGATAGGCATGAAGAATGTCACAGTGACCAGCCCCGCGCCTCCTGCGACTTAATTGGTTAATAATTTGAAGTTAAAAACAGTACTCACTTGCTAAAATCAAATGGTTTTTTCTTCTTACTTTTGCTTTCATCGTCTCCTGACAAGTTTTTACTAATTATGTTCTTTAGTTGGTTATTATGGGCTTCTAATTGTAATATTCTCTCAACCAATTCCTGAAAGTAAATACACGTAAATGTTAAAATATGTTTGTGCATAGGTTAGGATTTTCATAGTGTAATAAGTTAGATAGGGTACATTCTTATCGATGTTCAATAACTCTTCTTTAGTCGCATTTTTTTGCTTTTTCGGTTTCGGTGGCACTTTATCCATTTCAACCGTTAATTATAATAATTATTTTGTATATTAAATCCCCCAATGTTTACAACTAAGTACAACTTTGACAGTTTTTTTTATTTATGACATTTGTGAAAAGCAAAGGAAATCGTAGCCATACAACTATTGCCATAATTTGACAGTTTAATTTGCGATGTGGCAGCCGCATATTACTTTGCACTTGAGAGGTAGTCGATTACCAAAGTCACCGAACAACGGCCAACCGATAGTGTCTTTCTCAACCTCGACATTGGCAGAATCATCGATAGTATCGATATAGCTATATTTTTAAAAATTGAATGGTATTGAATTGAGGGAATCGATTTAAATTAGACAAACTCACCTATGTTAAAGGTAACGCCACCAGAGTTGAGGCCACGCACACACGTTGACGTTTAACGACAACACAACGTCAAAATCCCGCTGTCATTACATGAGATGTGGTTGTGTGCGTGGCCTCAACTCTGGTGGCGTTACCTATATTTCATTACAGTACGTGACGATATTCCCATAGAGACAGTAGTTTTTACGATAAACTTATTCAATGTATATAAATGTGGCGAATACCGATTCATCCCATCACTAAACACTATTTCTACCCTCCCTTTCCTTACCAATCCAATCCAACTTTCTACGGTCTAACCGGGGGTAGAAAAACGTTCCTTCATCTTCGTTTCATCACGGCGGCGCGTTGGGTCGAGCTCCTGCTCCCTTCGACGATTTCCCGCGAAGAAGTGGCGAATATCATTATAAATCACCCTGGGGTGGAAGAAGCCAAGAGGAAAATCAAGCGTCCAACAAGATCCAGCACGCGAGGGAAAGAATATCGAACCAGGTTAGACTCCCTAAAATTTCCTTCTATTTCGCCTCCCCATTTTTTGGTCCTTCGAACCGGATTATAATTAAATTTTACATTCATTTTCATTTCCTAATTCCAAATTCAAATCATTTCCCAATTTTACATTTTTTTTCTAAAAAATTGCATTGTCATTTTAGTCCCATTAAGCTTAGCTCACACTCGATTGTGACATACGTCAAAGTAATATCATTGGTTGTATGGGATACGTTCCCTTTGCCAGTTCCGTATATCTATTAAAAATAATTAAAGTCACTTATTTGGTTAAAGGTTGAAATACGCCTCAGAGTTGACAGTTAAATCAAAGATAACCTTTTTTCTCGTTCGTCTTGTCTGTTTCGTACTTTTGTTTACGTCTAGTATTGGGCTTTGCTCGCCTAATTTCGCAATGGAAGCACAGGTTTTAATTGTGAAGTTCAATACTTCGTACAATTTTATTGGCGAATTGTATGACATGGCAGCTAATTTTAAATCGCCGACACGGGATCAAATCAAAGGTTTTAAAGTGCGGTTCGCCGATGCAGATCGTATGCGAAATCAATTCGACGAATCGTATTCACAGATTTTAGCTATAAGTGACGATAAAACCAAAGCGGAATTGGAGCTTAAATACCGTCAGTTTTATGATATGTTCTACTCATTAAAAACTATGTATGAGGATTTAGATGTGACACAGTCTCAAACACAAGTTATTGGTTCACAATATCAATCAAACAAAGCGTCCGGTATGGAAAGTACGCGTTTCCATTTACCTAAAATTGAACTAACTAAGTTCAAAGGTGTGCATACAGAGTGGCCAAACTTCATTGCCATATACAATAGTTTGATACATAATAACCCAGAATTAAGTTCAATACAGAGATTTCATTACTTGTTGAGTGTATTGGAGCAGGAACCTTTGAGTTTAGTTCGCCATTTAAACATAACACATGAAAATTATGAGGTTGCTTATGAACTTTTAAGAGAGCGCTATGAAAACAAAAGGTTGATTGCATCCAAACATTTGGAACTTTTACTTAGTGTTTCTTGTCCTACACTTGTGCACAAGAACCTACGCAGGTTTGTTAATACCTTGAAGGAAAATACACAAGCACTCAGAGCGCTCGGGTTTGATGTTACATCTTGGAGTTTTATTCTATTTCATCTTGTATCAAGGAAAATGCCTACTGAACTGCGGACTAAGTTTGAATTTACACTAAAAGCTAATGAAATACCGGACTTTGAGAAATTGTTGATTTTCCTTGAAGATCATTTGCGTGTTTTGGAGGTTTCTTCAAGTACTGTAAATAAAGTACATGTACATTCAAGCGATGCTCCCACCACCTTACATGTTGCACAGACCACCTGTATCTGCTGTGGTGGAAGTCATCCTATTTTTCATTGCCAGAAGTTTGATTCTATGAGTGATAAAAAATCATTCATTAGGAATAAAAATCTTTGCTACAATTGTCTACGGCCACATCACTTATCAAAATGTTTGTCAAAGTCATGTTGCCAGGTTTGTGGTGGTAGACATCACACTAAGTTGCACACAGCTGAGGCTGTAGGCAGTTCAAATAGCACTCAGATTCCGCCGCAGGCAAATGCACATAATTCTGATGCCCGTAATTGTATCAATACAAACTACGTACACACATCAAAATCGGTAATTAGTAAACAAATACCGTCGCAGCCATACGAGGCTGACGGACAGTTTGTCTTACACAATTCAGAACCATTGTCAACTGGATTGTTGGGTACTGCTCTTGTCGGAGTCCAGGATGCCAACGGTCAGGTTCATGTTGTTCGCTCATTGATTGATCCTGGTGCACAAGTATCTCTTATGACAGAGTGCTTAGCTCAACAGCTTCATCTTCAACGTCAGAGGTCGTGTGATTTATTTGGTGTAGGTGAACATCAGCAACCCACTCATGGTAGGGTACAGTGCCGTATTACCTCACTTATGGATCCACATCATCATGGTTTATCCACGGCTGCCATCATTCTAAAGCGCATCACTGGATATCAACCATCAAATCAAATAAGCTCTTGCGTTTTGGACAAATGTAGAGACTTAGGGTTAGCGGACAGTAGTTTTGATACTCCTGGACGCATAGATTTATTATTAGGTGTCGACCTGTTCGATGAAATATTCACAGGTGCCAAATGCAGGCTAGGAGAGGGCTTGCCCACTGCTCATTCAACAATATTCGGTTGGGTTGTTATGGGACACTCACCTGTCACATCCTGTACCTATCAAAGTGCTAACTTAGTTTCTGGTAATTCTAATCTAGAATTGGCTCTTACGCAATTTTGGAGACACGAAGAGGCTCCAGTGCCGCATGTTCCGGATCCTGAAGACATCGCCTGTGAAAAGCATTTTTTCGAGACGCACAGCCGCGATGAAAATGGTAGATTCGTGGTAAGACTACCCTTCAAGGTAGAGCACAAGCAACTTGGTGAAACTCGTCCTGCCGCTCTCAAGCGTTTTCATAACTTGGAGCGTAGACTTACCAAAGAGCCGAGGTTGCGTGAGCTCTATGTAGAGTTCATGCGTGATTACCAGAAGTCCGGTCACATGCAACTCAAGGAGTCTGACGACGGAGGTGAGAGGGTCTACATTCCTCACCACGGAGTTTTAAAGGAGGATAGCAGCACTACAAAACTTCGGGCTGTCTTCGACGCATCCCTAGCTAGTACAACGGGAGTGTCTCTCAATCAAAACCTAATGTCAGGACCTAAGTTACAGCAAGATATACAAGACATAATACTTAGGTTTAGATTGCACAACGTCGTGTTTACATGCGACATCAAACAAATGTACCGCAACGTGCGCATGCATCCTGAGGACTGGCGCTATCAAACCATATTTTGGCGCGAGTCTCCGGAAATGCCGTTGCAAGAATTCGAACTGACCACTGTCACATACGGAGTTTCAAGTTCTGCGTTCCAGGCAATCCGAGCCGTGCATGAGTTGGCAAATCTCAACTCTGAACTCTACCCTGAAGCTTCGCGTGCTCTACGCGAAGACATATTTGTTGACGACATCGTGAGTGGCTGTGATACACTAGAGAAAGCTAAGGCTCTACAATTGCAGCTGGTTGAAGTGTTGGGTCAGGGTTGCTTTCGGTTGAGAAAATGGTCAAGTAACCGCAGTGAACTCCTAGAAGGATTGCCGGCGGATCATCGCGAATGCCCATTCCGCTTCGAAGAGTCCGGTGACAATGTGTTCAAGATACTTGGTATCGAGTGGAACCCAAGCGAGGACGTGTTTTTATATCGCGTGTCCGAAATGTCACGCACAAACACAAAGCGCGGAATCTTGTCGAACATTGCTCGCTTGTACGATCCGTGTGGCTTTATCACGCCTGTCACTTTCTTTGCGAAGGCTTTCATGCAAAATTTGTGGCTTCTAGATCTGGGTTGGGATGATCCAATTCCGTCTGAGGCGCAGCAACAGTGGTCGAAGTTCGTCGAGGATTTCAAGGCTCTACATCAAATCCGCATTCCAAGGTTTGTGCTCGCTGTTCAACACCATGAATGCCATATTCATGGTTTTTGCGACGCGTCCGAGCGGGGTTACTCCGCTTGCGTGTACCTCCTCGTGAAATCCGAGTCGGAATCAAACGTGCACTTAGTTTTATCGAAGTCACGTGTCGCGCCCGTCAAGCAGAAGCTAACGATCCCCAGGTTGGAACTCTGCGGTGCTTTTCTGTTGGCTCGACTACTGGTGCACGTAAATAAGGTGTTGAAAGCCAAAATAGTTATCAGCTCTACCACAGCATGGTGCGATTCAACTATAGTTTTGGCCTGGTTAGAAACAGCTCCGCATAAACTTCAGACATACGAAGGCAACCGTGTCTCTCAGATACAGGGACTGGTTCCAGATGCTTACTGGAGACATGTTCCCTCGCAATTGAATCCTGCGGACTCGGCCAGCCGAGGACTGCTCCCTACTGAGCTGTTGAACCATGGCCTGTGGTGGGGGCCTGAATGGCTAAAAGACGAGGCTCCGGTTTCTGCTTACACAACTCAAGCCGTCGAGCGCCCTGTAATCAAATCTGCTACTGTGCATCCGGTGCAAGCAGTGGAAACCCCTCCGGTTTCTGCGAGCACGTCGCAAACCGTCGAGGAATCCTCAATTTTATCTCGGTTTAGCTCCTTAACAAAGCTTCAAACCACTGTCGCCTGGTGTCTGCGTTTCATCAATAATGCTCGCCAGCCTCATCACAAGACCATGGGATATTTAACTATTGCCGAGTTAAATACCGCCTTAAATACTTGCATTAAACTTGTACAAGCAACTGCTTTTCCCGACGCAATCAAATCGTTGAGGGAGCACAAAGCAATCAAGGGTAACTTGATCCGCCTAAACCCCTTTCTTGATAAGGATAGTGGGCTCTTGAGATTGGGAGGGAGACTGTCGAATTCGAACTTAGTTTTTAATAGCAAGCATCCCGTGCTCCTTCCTCACTCACATCATTTCACTCATCTTTTGATAGACCACTACCATATTCTGTTTGGTCATGCAGGTGCTGCCACCTTGCTCACGGTTATACATCGTCGTTTCTGGATTCTATCCGCACGAAGAGTCGTTAGGCACAGGATTTTCAAATGCTTACGTTGCTACCGCCTCAAAGTTAAGCCTTTGGCACCATTCATGGGCAACTTACCCGCTAGTCGTGTCACTCAGACCAGACCCTTCCAAAGAGTCGGCGTCGACTTTGCCGGCCCCTTCACAGTTAGAGTGTCTCAGCTTCGAACCACGAAGACTTACAAGGCGTACCTCTGCGTTTTTATATGCTTCGTGTCCAAGGCCGTGCACTTGGAGGTTGTGTCTGCGTTGTCTACCGACGCTTTTATGGCGTGCCTGGATAGATTCGTGTCTAGGAGGGGCCTGCCATCGGATATATATTCTGATTGCGGCACCAACTTCGTGGGCGCTCGCAACCTCTTGCAAAAAATTTATGACCAAATTGATGAAGTTCAACTTCAACAAAGGCTTGCACCACAGCAGATCAAGTGGCATTTCAACCCTCCCGCAGGAGCGCATCATGGCGGACTCTGGGAAAGTGCCGTAAAGGGGGCTAAAACTCTATTGTTGCGCATTATTGGAGAGCGGGTTCTCACCTTTGAAGAGCTCAACACTGTCTTCACTAAAGTCGAGGCCATCATAAACTCGAGACCGCTTTGCCCAGTCTGCTCTGATCCCAACGATTTCGACGTATTGACTCCAGGACATTTTTTGATTGGACAGCCGCTTCTTTGCCTGCCCGAACAAGATCTAGTACAAGCACCTGGCAATCGTCTAAGTCGTTGGCAGCTCTTGCAGCACATTACACAACATCTTTGGAAAAGATGGCACAACGAGTACCTTCACACTCTGCAACAGCGCTATAGGTGGCTAACTTCTCGTCCCAATTTACAAGTTGGAGATTTAGTGCTTCTCGTTGAACCTAACATCGCACCTTTGCAATGGCGCAGGGCACGGGTCACGAAAGTATGCCCTGGCACAGACGGAATAGTTCGAGTAGCGGAAATTAAAACTTCCAGCGGCACGCTTTTGCGACCTGTGGTGAAGCTGTGCCCGCTGCTTCACGACAATTAATATAAATAAGTCTAGCTATGTCATACAACTCTCAAATATTTAGATAGTTTTTAGTTAATTTAATATTACTTTCTTCATAACATCATGTCAACTGTCAACTCAGCAACGTATTAACGGCCTATCAACCGATCACGTAGATTCAATTGTTGAGTATCAGTTTAATATTTCCTTTATCATTCATTATATATCTTCTTTTTTTTTTCCTTCTTGAAGTTCTCAGAAATTTCAAGAGCACGTCTGCTCTTCGGGAGGCGGTATGGCGAATACCGATTCATCCCATCACTAAACACTATTTCTACCCTCCCTTTCCTTACCAATCCAATCCAACTTTCTACGGTCTAACCGGGGGTAGAAAAACGTTCCTTCATCTTCGTTTCATCACGGCGGCGCGTTGGGTCGAGCTCCTGCTCCCTTCGACGATTTCCCGCGAAGAAGTGGCGAATATCATTATAAATCACCCTGGGGTGGAAGAAGCCAAGAGGAAAATCAAGCGTCCAACAAGATCCAGCACGCGAGGGAAAGAATATCGAACCAGGTTAGACTCCCTAAAATTTCCTTCTATTTCGCCTCCCCAAAATGTATACTTGTTGTAACGTGTTTATGTTGGATTTACTATGTCTATGCTCTACACCACTTATTTGTTTATCTATGGTAGAGAATAACTCTCTTGTCTCTGTCTCTTTTCTGCCATGGCCGTACCATTGTGAGCATTGTTAACGTCCTAATTTTATTTTTACATTTTATATACAATATTTGTTCGTGTCGTCCCCGTATACACTTGAATCATATTTCTTCGATTATATATAAAAATTAAGATACTCAATGTGGTTTGTGAATAAACCAAGTTTGGATATCAGTTGCTGTGGTTTGATTCCAATGCCCAGAAGGTGCTAGAAGGTCGATCTCAACATTCGCTACGCTCCGTTTCCCTACGTTCTTATCTCTCTAACAGGTTAATTGCCCAGACTAACATCTTTTAAAGCTAAGAATAGCAGATTCTAGTGGCGTAAGAATATTATAAGAATGTCCGAGTCGAACGACCGCAGCAACGACCACGTGGGACAGACCAACTTGACCTCGGGAATGTCAACTTCTATAGAAAAATTAAATGGATTGGATAATTGGATTAATTGGAAATTTGCTATTAAAATGGTGCTAACTCTTGAAGGATTGTGGAATTGCGTACTGGGAACCGACACTGACTCGACGCGTGATGCACGAGCGTTGGCAAAATTATCTTTGTCGTGTCAACCAAATTTATACCAAATTATTCGTGAAGCAAAGACCGCTAAGGATGCTTTTGGATTGCTTTCGGCTACTTTCGAAGACAAGGGGCTTTATAGAAGAGTTTTACTACTACGACAACTTCATCGTGTCGAATATAGCCATTTTTCGAGTATGCCCGAGTATATTGAAGGTGTGCTCAAGCTCGTCACGCAGTTATCGGATATTGGGAGAAATATAGACGACGAAGAAATAGCCGAAATTTTACTGTCTGGTTTACCCGAAGAATACAACGTTTTAGTTTCCAGTCTCGAGACAGCAGGTTTGACAACCAAATTATGTAGCGAAGTCGTACGAACTCGACTGCTACAGGAATATCATCGGCGTCATAATGGTAGCAGTGTAACAGATACTTTAGCTTATGTAGCCAGAAGAAAGAAATCACCGTTAACTTGTTCATATTGCCATAAGCCCGGTCATCTTGCCAGTCGCTGTTTCAAGAAGAAGAGGGAACAATCTAGGAAGAAAGAAGCGGAACACACTATGTATGCATCTGCATATTCAGCATCTCATTCCAACGAGTTCATTGTGGACAGCGGCGCTACTTCGCACATGTGTGGGGATCCCGCACTACTACAAGATGCTATCAAGAAGAAGTGTATAATTTCTGTGGCTAATGGACAGCAATTAGATAGTGAACTTATTGGTAAGACTGTTATTTCTTCTAATGTATCTTTGAACAATGTTCTCTATGTGCCAAATTTGTCAAACAATTTGATGTCTGTTAGCGAAATCACCAATAACGGCTATGTTGTTATTTTTTCCAATGATAAGTGTAGTATTTACAGTAATTGTCAAATCACAGGCAACAAAGTTTTAGATATTTTTAAAAATAATGGGCTTTACAAATTAAAAGTGCAAGTGCGACCTGACTCCCAATTAGGTCACTCTATGTCCCTACAGTCTAGGCTAGGAACTATGAGTGCCAATGCTGTAGCCTGTGCTCCTATGTCTGTGTGGCACAGACGTTTAGGACACCTGAATCCTAAAGGTATGTCTTTACTGGGTGGTGGAAATAAGTGTGGTGTCGTTTTTCAGCATGAAGACGGTGTGCCCACTCGCTGTATCGCCTGCCTTACGGGGAAAATGTGTGAAACATCATTTCCTCAGTCTAGTGCAGGGCGTGCTGCTCATCCTCTGGACCTAGTACATAGTGACGTTGCCGGACCGATTCAAGTACCCAGCTGGAGCGGAGCTCGCTATTTGCTCACCTTCACTGATGACCACACTAGGAAAACCTTTGGTTATCTTCTGAAGAATAAATCTGATGTAAGTTCCCATTTCATTATCTTTAAAACTATGGTTGAAAAACAGACTGGTTTGCGTATCAAAATTTTACGCACTGACAATGGTACTGAATACTGTAATAAAAATATGGCCAATTTTCTAAAGAGGGAAGGCATTATTCACCAAACAACTTGTCCTTATAGCAGTGCTCAAAATGGGGTTAGTGAGCGAGCAAATCACACTATTTTTGAAAAGGCTAGAGCCATGTTGCAGGAGTCTCATTTGTCTGATCGCTACTGGGGCGAAGCTGTTATGACAGCTATTTACTTGAAAAATAGGTCGCCTACCAGAGCATTATCAGATAGAATTCCTGAGTGTGAGTGGACTGGATCTGATATTGATCTCAGTCATCTGCGCGTTTTTGGCTGTCTAGCTTATTCACATGTACCTCATCAAAAAAGGCGTAAATTAGATGCTAAGGCTAAACAATTTATTTTTGTTGGATATGGTGAAACGTGCAAGGGCTACCGCCTGATAGACCCTCATAACCCTAAAAAGGTTTTATATTCTAGAAGTGTTGTTTTCCTTGAGGATAAATTTATGGATAATAATGTATTGCGTGAGGGGGCCAAGCAGAATAGAGCAAATTTTACAATTTTTGATCATTTTATTTATGATTATAATTCTCGCTGTGATAATATTTTAGATAACCGTGATAATAGTTTTAATAGTAACTGTGATAATGATAATAATATTAGTAAGAGTCAGTGTGATATTTTAAATGATAAATCTAATCAAAATTCCTCTGTGGTTTCAGATGTGGAGATGATGTCACCACTGTCTGACCATTACCGCACTTCCGAGGATGTCTCTGAGGATGACGGCGAGGATGGCGTGCTTTCTGGCACTAGCAAACCTCTACCGCCCTCTACATCTCGAGGAGGAGAGCAGATTACGTCGGAGTCTTCCGGCGCGTCTATCTCTCGTCCTGTGCGTGGTACTACTTTTGTAGATGTCTCCGAGGATGACGGCGAGGATGGCGGGCTATGTGGCTCCGTCAACACTCTTCCGCCCTCTACATCTCGAGGAGGAGAGCAGATTAGGCCGGTATCTGCCGACGCGTCTATCTCTCGTCCTGTTCGTAGTACTCGAGGTATTTTCCCTGAGAGGTTTAATGATTATCATTTAACATCACTGTTGGCCGCAGCGAGTGCATCCTATGAACCACTAACGTATTATGATGCTATGAATTCACCTGAAAAGGATGAATGGTACGGCGCTATGACGTGTGAGTTCGATTCCATGATCAAAAATGATGCGTGGGAATTAGTTGATCGTCCGCAAAATGTTAATGTTCTCAAAAACAAGTGGGTTTTCAAGAAAAAGTACGATGCGGCAGGTAAATTTACTAGATTCAAAGCTAGATTAGTTGCCTGTGGTTATAGTCAAAAGGCAGGAATAGATTATTCTGATACTTATTCACCCGTTGTTAGACATTCAACTTTGCGTATTTTGTTTGCTATATCAAATCAGCTGGACCTATGTATGGATCATATAGACGTCACCACAGCGTTTTTAAATGGCGCGTTAGATGAAAAGATCTATATGGAGCAGCCAGCTGGTTTCAAATCTGATAGCCATAATAATAAGGTTTGTTTGCTCAAGAAGAGCATTTACGGCTTAAAACAAGCTAGTCGTATGTGGAACATTAGGATTCACACAGTTTTGTCGCAAAATGGTTATAAGCAGAGTAAGTGCGAGCCTTGTGTGTATATTAAGAAAACTGATGATGAGTATATTATCTTGGCATTATTTGTTGATGACTTTTATGTCTTTCACAATGGTTGTATAGAGGCAGTTACATCATTGCTCAAACAGCACTTTGAAATACGGCATCTGGGTAAATTAAAAAATTGTTTGGGTATGAATGTTACTAAGAACAATAATGTGACTGTTTTGGACCAATCTGAGTATATAGGGCGATTGTTGAATAAATACAATATGAGCGATTGTAAGCCAGTTTCCACACCTTTGCCAATGAACTGTAAACTGGAAAAATCCGATAAATGTTTGGATGACAATGTATATGAATATAGACGGCTCTTAGGCTCTCTAATGTTTTTGTCTGTTTGCACTCGTCCAGACATTTCATTCGCCTGTAGTCATTTAAGTCAGTTCAGCACATGTTTTAATGTCAGTCATTGGCGCATTGCAAAGCGTATATTGAGGTATTTGGCTGGGACAATAAATTATGGTCTCCATTTTGAAAAGGATAATAACTTTGAAATAAATGCCTACGCAGATGCAGACTGGGCCAATGACTTAACAGACCGCAAGTCATATACTGGCTTTGTAGTTAAACTTGGTAATAATGTCATCAATTGGGAAGCACGCAAGCAACGATGTGTAGCTTTATCGAGCACTGAAGCTGAATATCTCTCTATTAGCGACGTATGCAAGGACATTTGCTTTGTCAAGAATTTCTTGATGGAAATAATTGACAAACACTTTGATGTCACTGTTTATAATGACAATCAAAGTGCTCAGAAATTGTTGTTAGTTAAAGAATATTCCCATAGAAAGACTAAACATATTGACTTGCGGTATCACTTTGTAAAGGACTTAATACAGGAAAAACTAATTAATGTGAAATACCTATGTACAGAGGAAATGATAGCTGATGTTTTTACAAAACCATTGTGTATTCAGAAACATAAATTTTTTGTAGAATGTCTTAAACTAAAGCCTTTGTCGTAATAAACTATAGAGTTTGTATTTAAAAATGGTAGAGTCACTTTTATACATTAACTTTGTTCTAGTTGAAGTTATGTAGAGTCGTTTTAAAATTTCATTGTATAGAGTCATATAATTGTATATCTAAGTGATGTACAGCATAAGGAGGAGTGTTGGATTTACTATGTCTATGCTCTACACCACTTATTTGTTTATCTATGGTAGAGAATAACTCTCTTGTCTCTGTCTCTTTTCTGCCATGGCCGTACCATTGTGAGCATTGTTAACGTCCTAATTTTATTTTTACATTTTATATACAATATTTGTTCGTGTCGTCCCCGTATACACTTGAATCATATTTCTTCGATTATATATAAAAATTAAGATACTCAATGTGGTTTGTGAATAAACCAAGTTTGGATATCAGTTGCTGTGGTTTGATTCCAATGCCCAGAAGGTGCTAGAAGGTCGATCTCAACATTCGCTACGCTCCGTTTCCCTACGTTCTTATCTCTCTAACAGTTTAACAATCCTCCATCTATACTTCTATACTATTATTATAAAGAGGAAAGATTTGTATTTTTGAATGTAAAGAATAAGCTTAAAAACTACTTTACCGATTCCAAAAATTCTTTTAGGAAAATATCTTTTCCTACGGGAAAATTAAGTGCTAAGGGAAAATTAAGTACCTACAAAATAATTCTTCTGACGAGTACAAAAGTAAAATTTTAGTTTTCAATGTTTTAATTGCAAGAACAATCAATCATTTTGTCTTGCCTTAGCCAGATACGTATCCTCTTCATGCAATGTTAACAATAGATAACACAAGTTCATTAAATAATGTACAAAAATACATGAAAACACCCTCTTTGCGTGACTACGGACACTAAAGTTGACCAAAACTGAATTGTCGAACATATTCCTTTGTGACCAACAATTGGGGGACTTATAGCAGTTCAAAGGACCTTAATAATTCACAATACCCCATATAAAAGGGTGAGAGGCCATCAAAAGAAAGTTATTTCCTCAAAAAAACCTGTTTAGCGGCATTATAACCACTTTTGAGTTGCCTGGTTTTTAAATCTAGACACGCGGCAGCGTGTCAAGCAAAGTTCATATTAATTAAAACACCATCTAGCGGGTAATGGCTGAACTATTATTACATTAAATGTTAACTTCAGTACGCATTCGAAAGGTTTCAAAACGTACTTGCGTGTTTCTTGGCACTAAAGTTGCAGTTTGAATCTCCAGAGTCATCCCTCTTTGTTCCCAACCATTTGGGAAGTTTATTAGTTCAATGGGTTTCATTTCAACAGATCAATGCATTAGATACGAATAAGTAGATAGCGGTACAAATTATTTTTTAAATCTAATTTTGATAAAGAAGTGCTAATTTAAGGAAAGCAGGTTTAAGAACCATCTAGCGGCGGGTGGTTCAATTAAAAAAGCGCTCAACGAAAAAGACTCATTCGAAGTTGTTTTCTGAAAGCTTTTCAGAGATGGCGCCACTAGTAAATTTAAAGCGATTGCTATAAAAATAAAGCCATACATTTTTTGCGTCAATGCCTTACTAATAAAACATTGCGTAAATCGGTCCATTGGATTTCGAAGAAATTAGCTGTAACAAACTTATTTAAAGGTTAATAACATTAAATCACTCCGTAATACAATTATTAAATACGAGCTGCTGCCCGCGACTCCGTCTGCGAAGAATTCGTTTATCGCTATCCCGCGGGAACTATGCAATTTTCCGAGATAAAAATTATCCTATATGGTAATCCGGATTATAAACTATCTGTGTGCCAAATTTCATCGTAATCCGTCAAACCGTTTTAGCGTGAAAGAGTAACAAACATCCATCCATACTTATAAACTTTCGCGTTTATAATATTAATATGAAGTAGGATTAGATTGATATTGTTTGGAACAAAAAAAACCGGCCAAGTGCGAGTCGGACTCGCGCACGAAGGGTTCCGTACCGTTATCTATAAAAACGGCAAAAAAATCACGTTTGTTCTATGGGAGCCCTCCTTAAATATTTGTTTTATTTTAATTTAATTATTTATTTTTAAAGTGAACATATAACTAAATATTCAGTGATTATTTCAAGCGTCTACCTGTTGCCGTTATCAATATCGAGCAAAAAAAGCAAAAATCCGTACATACCTTATCGTAGAGAGACGCAATATTTTGCTTCCTAACGGCCCTAAGCACCTTTCGTTTATTTTCGACCTCTCCATACCCATTTTCTTATAATACAGTCCACTCCCTTTCGTTAACAACAACCTAAAATATAAACTAAACTTCGAAAAGAAAGGAAATTTTATTTTATTATGTACCAAACTTATTTATACTTACTTATGTAGACAGAGGTCTGCATATATGATGACTATGATGATAGATGAGTAGATTACTTAAAATATCATATAATGTTTGTGTATTTTTAACCCCCGTTACAAAAGAGGGGTGTTAAGTATAAGTTTAACCGCTATTGTGTGTCTGTCTGTGGCATCATAACTCTTAAACGGATGAACCGATTTGGATGCGGTTTTTTTTTAAATATGAAAACATGTTTCTTGGCGATGGTCTTAGACATGTTTCATCAAAATCGGTTCAGCCGTTTCAAAGCTATCAGCTCTTTTGTTAACTGCGGAAGGGATCTTAGACGCATAATGGGCATTTAATTTATTTTCAAACATATAAGCACAGATTACTTAATAGTTACTTCGTAACAGATACTGCATCCCGTACAAAATCTTGGTACTTACCGCGATTGTAGCCACAGATTATACTACTCCGTCTCCTTAAGAATGTGTGCGTGCCGACAGTGACAAGGGCTGGCAGTTTGGATTAAAATTTTTTTTTCTACATGTTGTTTTACCATTTTGTCGGGATAATTGCTATATATTATATCCATGCAAACTTTCTAGCACTAATATTCTTTAAGCTAAGCCACGGACGGACAAAGAGACAGACGGTCATGGCGAAACTATAAGGGTTCCGTTTTTGCCATTTTAGCTCTGGAATCCTAACAAAAAAGGATATTTATTGTAATGCGTAGAACACATTGCCATGCTCATAGTACCCTAGCGTTATACTAAATACGAAGGTTAACTTTTGAACTTCGCATCGTGCCATCCCGCTCACGCTTATAGCTTTTTATAGAAGAGTAAGAGGGACAACACGATACGAACTTCCAAATTGTTATATTAGCTATTAATTCTAGCATAGTCATATTAAAATTTGCCCCCTGTTTCACCATTCACTTATAAAAGTTCAGGCGGCATATTTTTTCCGTGGAACACAAATGAACGTGCGTCGGCGCGCGCTTGTGACAACCTACTGGAATTTCGATCGCAGGCGATCGTCCCCGCGGTAGGTAAATATCGCGCGTAAGTACATGGCATGCATGAGGCCTGATATAAGTGACTAAACAGGGTTGGGGGGTTTTAATTTTTTTAATTTATAGTTTTATACAAACGTACAATTTGCTGGTGATCAAAACCAATCGGTTGGATGCGGATGGCGCGGGACCGATCTGTTTGGCGAGCCTTGGGGGAGGCCTATGTTCAGCAGTGGACGTCTTTCGGCTGAAATGAAAACCAATTTCTATGTCTGTAGTTTGACACCAATAGTGTTACCTAGGTACTTTGTAAAATTAATTAATTTTAATACTAGATGATAAATAAGTTTTGTTAAAAATTTCATTTTCAATGCAAGCTTTTTCGTTGACTGTACATGCATTGTCATCTAACCTACATAAGTATATCAAATTTCAAGTAAATCCGACCACAGGAAGTGGGTCAAATTCAACTTTCAAGATTAGACCCATACATACATTTCCCGCTTTCATAGGAATTCCGGGAAAATATATACCGTATGCCACTCTCGGAACTGAGACGAATCTAAATGACACCTTACACTTCAAAGTCTATTGAGCCGTTTAGGCTGCAGGGCGTGCCAAAGAATGATACATTCATACGTATGTACAATACATTTACTTACATACGTATTATTTATGTATTTACATACGCTCGAAGAACAAAACATTCTGAGAAAATTGATAGTGGTTCACTAGTGTTTCATTTTTAGGGTTCCGTACCCAAAGTGTAAAAACGGGACCCTATTATGTACTGAGACTTCGCTGTCCGTCCGTCTGTCACCAGGCTGTATCTCAGGAACCGTGATAGCTAGACAGTTGAAATTTAACGACCGCTTTAGCCTAGTTGGTAGTGACCCTGCCTACGAAGCAAGAGGTCCTGGGTTCAAATCCCGGTAAGGGCATTTATTTGTGTGATGAGCACGAATATTTGTTCCTGAGTTATTGATGTTTTCTATGTATTTAAGTATTTATTTATTTATATAAGTATGTTTATCGTCGTCTAGTACCCATAGTACAAGCTTTGCTTAGTTTGGGACTAGGTCGATTTGTGTAAGATTGTCCCCTAATATTTTTTATATATAATTTTTTTAAATTTTCACGAATGATGTATTTCGGTTGTCGCTATAATAAAAAATACTAAAAAAAAACAAAATAAAATAAATATTTAAGGGGGTTTCCATACAACAAAGTCAACAAACGTGATTTTTTTTGCTCGTTTTTGCTCGATATTGATAACGGCAACAGGTAGACGCTTGAAATATTCACAGAATATTGAGTTATATATTCACTTTAAAAATAAATAATTAAATTAAAATAAAACAAATATTTAAGGGGGGCCCCCATACAACAAACATGGTTTCCTGCCGTTTTCATAGATAATGATACAGACAACCGGTTTTTCCTGTTCTGTGCTCCCAATAGGGAACGTGCACATAGACGGTGCTGCCAACTGGTGCCATAAGGGTGCCATTTAAAAAAAACGAGGAATCAAACCGAGGTCGGCTGGATCCGCGACCACCCAATTTCTACTGTGCTATTTTGATCTGATCGAAGCTGGTGAAATTTAGCTTTGTATTCTAATGCAAACAAAAATAGCCGAAAAACACGAGTAAAAGCGATTTTCTGAAAATGAAACATAGCTAGATCAGTTTTTCATCCCCGAAAACCCCCACATACCAAATTTCATCGAAAACGTTGGAGCCGTTTCCGAGATCCTGATTATATATATACAAGAATTGCTCGTTTAAAGGTATTAGATTAGATTAGATAGATAGATAGATTAGATTCGTAATGATCTATATATTATTATCGCTCCCGCTCCGATCAGCTGCTTTTATAAACGGACGAAGTGGAGGGGAGAGGATACGCAGATGACGGTAGAACGGAAAAATCCAGTGTGGCCGCTACAAAGAAAGTTAGTAGCTAGAAAATAATTGATGTCAACGAAAGCAATCTATGGCAACACTGAACAGTTGTCTAGTTTTAGCATGGACTTAATACCTAACCAGGACTGAGTACCTACTAACTTTTATTAGTCAATCAAAAGTGACCCATATTACCAAGCCATACAGTTTAATAATGGCAACTAGAGACAGCGCTCCGAGAGATTACATACAAACTAGAGAAACTAGTGTATTGTGTCCCACTCGCACCATTACTTGATCACCCTAATTAGAACGAGATGCAAACCACTAGTTTTTTTTTTTACGGCTTCACTTTTTTGTCGCAGTACTCAGTCCTGGTTAGGTATTATTAAGTCCATGAGTTTTAGTTTTTTAGGATTCCGTACCCAAAGGGTAAAAACGGGACCCTATTACTGAGACTTCGCTGTCCGTCCGTCCGTCTGTCCGTCTGTCACCAGGCTGTATCTCAGGAACCGTAACAGCTAGACAGTTGAAATTTTCACAGATGATGTATTTCGGTTGTCGCTATAATAAAAAATACTAAAAAAAACAAAATAAAATAAATATTTAAGGGGGCTTCCATACAACAAACGTGATTTTTTTTGCTCGTTTTTGCTCGATATTGATAACGGCAACAGTTAGACGCTTGAAATATTCACAGAATATTGAGTTATATATTCACTTTAAAAATAAATAATTAAATTAAAATAAAACAAATATTTAAGGGGGGCTCCCATACAACAAACATGGTTTCCTGCCGTTTTCATAGATAATGATACCGAACCCTTCGTGCGCGAGTCGAACTCGCACTGGCCGGTTTTTTCGTACTAGTTATCTTATATTAGGCTAATGAACTAAAACTAAAACTAAATCTCGTTCTCGGAACATCCCGACCACACGGCCTCCGGTCCTGGGGGGCTACTACGTAATTCGAAAATCGAAGTTCGTATCGCTCCGTCACTTTCACTTTTCCGCTTGATACTATTAGTGTAAACGGGACGGCACGATAAGAAGTTCGAAAATCGAATTTCGTAGTACCCCTGTTTGCCCAATTATTTTTACATCCAAAACAGTCGCCCCGGGGCTGTTTCTTTATCGTTTAAAAGGCCAAAGAATACCTTTTTGCTCCACCCAATGGTTAATTGCTTAGCCGTTGAGCAAACGTGTGTACTGGATTAATTTCTTACTTGGATGAGCTTAAATATTTACTGAATATTGAGCTGCTAAAGAAGGTTTGATATTCGTTCGTATCCATAACCAGCGAAGTGAGTTTTAAAAAAAAAACTTTTTTGCTGCTTGGTCTTGCACCTGTCATGTGAGTTACTGGAAATACTTAAGTTGAATTCGACTTCTAAGATTATCTCAAACGTACAATACAGCAAGTTAACAAAAAGCTTGTAAAATGGAGGAGCTTCCTCTCGATTCTGTTTTTTTTTCTTTAATTTAGTAAAGACAATAGAGGAGTGGCAGTAACGAGTTGCCTTTGCCCCTTGTGTATAAAAAATAAAGGTAACATAATCCGTGCCAAATTTAAGGCCGTGTTCAAATCAAACTGACTGTCAGTCGCCGAATGTGAGCCCCAGTGTGGCCAGTGTGAACTTTATTTGTACGGTATTTTATGTCGGCGACTACGCATAGCGTAAGGGCCTAAGCACACGGCGTTTTGTAACGCGCCGTCGACGCGCGTTTTAGGAACGCTCGTTTACAGCGCGTTTTTCATTCCATTAGAATGCCCCTAGCACACGGCGTTTTTAGGGTTCCGTAGTGTTAACAATTATATATTTGTTCTCAATTATTTTGTATATTTCATAACAGATGTCACTGTAAAATAATATTAAAATACGATGTTGCTAACTTCATGATTAAAACCGAACTTCCGGCAAATGAGCGGCTGTCATATTGACATGTAAAGGAGCGCCAACGCAGTCAGTTCGGTTTTGATCGTGACACAGTGAAGTGGTGGAAAAGAGTAAGTGTATTGGTAAGACAATCACAATAAAAGTGAGTACCACATCTTTGTTTTTTTTCTATATTTAAACCTCCGCTTATTTTGCTTAATATTTCCTTGTCAACCGAATCACTGAGATCCCTTGAATTTTAAAGTGTAACGGCTGGACTAGACAACTATATTACCTGATTTACAATGACCTCGGTTGAGAAGGGACAAGGGATGATAACAGTAGTCAACTAGGAACCCTTATAGTTTCGCCATGTCTGTCCGTCTGTCTGTCCGCGGCTAAGCTCAGAGACTGTTAGTACTAGAAAACTGTAATTTGGCATGAATATATATATTAGTCACGCCGACAAAGTGGTTAAATAAAATAAAAAAAAAAAAATTTAAAAATAATTTATAATTTTAATAAAATAAAAATTTTTTTTAGAGTACCTCCCATAGACGTAAAGTGGGGGTGATTTTTTTTTCTCGACTAACCCTATAGTGTGGGGTATCGTTGGATAGGTATTTTAAAACGATTGGGGAGTTGCTTACATGATTTTTGTATTCAGTGATTTGTTTGCGAAATATTCAACTTTAAACTTTGGGTGGAAAAATTTTAAAAAATTCAAAATGGTAGTAAATATATTAAATTTACAAGGAAAATTATAGCGGCTAAGATTGATTGGGAATTATTTGTAGTTTAAGAGTAAATAGTAGCCTAAGGTATTAAACATACCGTCACTACTTTGAAAAACTCGTATCTCAAATCAGCATGTAAACAAAACTGAACCTTGATTCGCGCGTAATAAAGTTCACTTTGCCAGATTAACGATTTTGAGATACGAGCTTTTTTCAAAGTATTGACGATACCTAACTTGGAAGATTCCGTACACATACGAAATCCTTAGAAAAATATTACTTGATTTTTTCGTAATGGCTAGGAACCTTATCTTGGGCGTGTCCGACACGCTCTTGGCCGGTTTTTTAAATAACGCGCCGTCGTAGCGCGTTTGTGTCGATACGCTCGCTCACTTTCGGCGGCTGACAGTCAGTTTGTCTGAACACAGCCTAAGGCATTATTTTTGTTTTTTAATCTGTAAAATTTGATTTAATATGAACAACATTTGATACTAGAATGCGTGATTTTTTGCACGTCCCGCTTACGAAGGGTAGGTAAATAAAAAATGGTCCGTACCTATAAAACATTCCTTCCAGAAGTTCGTTAGCATTAATTATCGATAATATTAAAAACTTTAGTGGCACATCATCATTTCAGCCAAAAGACGTCCACTGCTGAACATAGGCTCGCCAAACAGATCGGTCCAGTGCCATCCGCATCCAACGCGATCCCGCAACCCTAACCAGGTCGTCGGTCCATCTTGTTGGAGGCCTACCTACACTGCGTCTTCCGGTCCGTGGACGCCACTCGAGAACCTTTATGCCCCATCGGCCATCAGTTCTACGAGCGATGTGGCCTGCCCACTGCCACTTGAGTCTGGCGATTCTTCGAGCTATGTCGGTGACTTTAGTTCTTGCGCGGATCGGATTTAATCATTTCTAATGCGATCCCACAGAGATATTCCGAGCATAGCCCTCTCCATTGCCGTCTGAGTGACTTTGAGCTTCCTTATGAGATGAGGCCCATCGTGGTTAGTGGCACATACAGGGTTATTTGTAATTCACTAGCATCCTTTTAACCCTAAACTCCTACCACTTAAACAAATGTTTTTTGTTTTACGGCTTTTGTCATAACTTAATATTTTTGGTGTAATAACGTTTTGAAAATTTGAGATTTCCTCTTATTTTTACGATACTCTGTGTATTTGTATGGGAAAAAAGTGCTTCATTTTAAAAAGTCGTAAAACAAAAATCATTTGTTTGAGTGATAGGAATTCAGGGTTAAGAGGATGTCAGTGAATTAAAAATAACCCGGTATAAAGTAACATATTTTAACGTGCAAATAGGTATTTCAGAATCGCCTCTTAAAATGATTCCCGACTTTTTTTCTTAATTCATAGTTTTAGCCTTAGACTAAGGATATGGTTTTAGCGAGGACAATGTGGTCTTGTGGCTTGCAAAATAAAAAAAAAACTATAATAGTGATGGGACATAGTTACTTTGTTTCCATAGTATACCTATGAATAAATGCCATCTACATTTAATTGTGGTGCATAGAGAGATATTCAAATTAAGACAGTTAAATCCTACCTAGAACTAGAACCTACTTAGTTCTTAATACAATCGCCTGACCTACCTACGTTTAAGTAATCTCAATCTTATTACTAACTAATAGTAACAATATAGGTATGAGTTTCTATACATAAACGTCTGTCACAGTTGGCCATTGGACAATAAAAATAATTTGATTAATCACTTAGATATGGCTAATTATGACAATAATCCATAAGTCTTATCGCAACGACTTAAAGACTAACATGCAGTAACGATATTATCGAAGAAACAAATTGGACGAGGCTCGCGCAAGCGTATTGAAAATATACACATCCCTGTTTCGCTTACGGAATAATTTTAGGTACAAGGGAGACAGATGAAAACAATATTGACGCTCAAAAAACACGTCTCTTGCTACCCTTAATACAAGTAGTCGAGATATTTTTAAATTAGTCGTGTTATACAATCGAAAACTTCTATAATGACTTTGATTTGTCAACGTAATTTTCTTTTTACTGCTCGCACTTAAGGTTTGTTTTGGTTTGGAGGATTTTGACGGCTGGTGTCGGTCGCCATTTTCTTTAATGGCGGCGAATAGTGCGACATCTATCTTGAATTTAGTGTCATCGTGAACGAGCGTAGTGGGAGGACGTCGCGCGTGATCCTTCACTGCATTTATTGTTTGATACATTGACATAGTAAAATGACATCAGAAAGAGTTCTGAAGAGAAAACATATATTAAACAATGACTTGAAATCCTTATAGAACGCGCGTTTGTGACAAAGCTTCATAATACACGGGTATTATGTAGTAAAATTATGAATTTCACACACCGCCGCAGTCTCCGTTCGAATTGTAGTGAACTGTGTTGTGGCATCGATTTTTAGGTGTTATTAATGAAATTACTAAGGTGCTTGTGGGTATATTGTTACATAAACGATCTTGGTACTTGGGACAACGGTACGCGAGCCTCCGATTGTAGAAAGCCCTGTAGAGTGGAATCGATATAAGTTAATAAAAAATGCATATTTTCGCTATGGTTCCATAAAGGAGCGAGCGAATAGTACCGGTTCTATTGCAATACCAAAGTTTTTTAACTCGATACGTGTCCTGGGAATTATTGTGAATTAGTGTGTGAATGTGATGATAGTACTAAAGGTTTTGTTGTGCATTCAAGTTTTCACTCCATCGATAACAGGTTAGTAAACAAAACAATTTAAAATTAATTTTAATACACATGTATTTAATGCCCTAATTTTAAGTTCTATTTACTAATCCCTAAAATATAAAAACAAAACAAAGTAATCAGTTCTACCAACCAACATTATGTAATTTTCGAATATCTTTTTTTAATCAGTAATTGTAATTTTAAACAGCCAGCCAGCAATAATTGACGTGTTTCGTGCTTGTGTTTATAAAATAATGAATGACACCATTGTCATAAAACATGAAATGTCGTGTCCAAATTCCAACAATAAAATAGATAAACACAATGGTAGGTATCAAATCGCGTGAATATTCTTTATTATCGCGGCTTTACATCTTTCTATTGTGCTTTGACATTTTGACGCAGAAAAAAAGCCCTAACTTTTTTATATTAATCTGTTAAGGCTACTGGATTTTTATGATGCCAGTTTTGTAATCAAACATGATGATGCCATTATTTTCAAAATGTTTCTAACAATTCTTTTGTGTTTATGTGCTAGTTTAACCTACCAAGAATAGCAAGGACCTGTGTCTAAGCTAAGTAGCTGAACAGGTTTTAGATGCAGCATATTGAATTACATTCCATACAGCTTAAACTGTGCCCTTTATAAAGAACCTTTTATACCTTTGCCCTTTGAATAAGTAATTTGATGCTCATGTTTTTAAAAGAATAAATTAATGATTGTCATGTCATTTCTTTGGTCTTAATTCATATCCTTGTTTAGTATTCTTTATAATAAACAGTGTTTTTTTATTTTTTCCTGTTTCTTCAATGGTTTAAGTACTAGTTTATACCTTTGATATTCCAAGAGAAGGTTTTGATTACATATTCAAGGCAGATTAAGAACTTATACTATGTACTTTTCATTTATGAATTATGACATCTAAAACACAGAGCTGGCTGAATGATAGTGGGGCTAAAGTAATCCTTACTTAAAAGTAAAAAAAAACTAATAGCATCTATCACTTGGCAATTAGTATATCTCACCAAAATGAACTAACTTTTTCAAAATACAATATGAAACCATGGTAGCCTAGTGATTCAACCTGGTTGAGGGTTTGAACTTCTTGAGTTTATCGGAATTTATTATTATTGTTATTTAAAATAATACACTAGCAGCTCATTGAGGTGATATGTGTACATCACTGCACTTATGGTTTGAGTCCTTTCATATAAATGTCTCTCATTCTGAGAGGAGCCCTGTGCCCTGCTGGGACATAATAGGCTGAGATGATGATGATGATATAAATGTCCATCCTATTTTTAGAACAGTTCACTGAAGGATTTACATTTGAAATTATGTTCATTTACCCTGAGCTTTATGGCGAAGGCAAAACATCATAAGGAAACCTGTAATTTGAATGGTGTGTGAATTTCCCAGTCCGTACTGGGCTTATGTAGGAGTTACAGCTCGAGGCCTCTCATTCTGCCTGGAGGCTGCCCAGCAGTGGGATGTACACAGACCGAAAAGATGATGACCCATAAGTTCTTGCCATGACAACCCATAGTATTCTATTAAAACCTCAAATAAATTTTTTAGTTTTCTTTAGCCTGTGGAGCATCCGATGGACAGCTGTTGGCCCTCAACTTTTTGTGCTGGTATTGTCCGGTTGTTACCGACACAATTATTACAGACACAAAAAGTTGAAGGAAAGGTTGTTGGTGTCCATCGGACACTCCATGGGTTACATAATATCTTGAAAACATCTGGCAAAGTACTGGCAAAGTAAATACTGTTTGACAGGAAGAAATAGTAAGTGCAATAGCAAGTGTCAGCGAGTTGGACAATAAGCGTAGCTACTGGCTGTTATATTTTTTAACCCCCAACACAAAAAGAGGGGTGTTATAAGTTTGACCGCTATGTGTGCGTGTGTCTGTCTGTGGCATCATAGCTCTTAAACGGGTGAACCGATTTGGATGCGGATTTTTTTATTAGAAAGCAGGTTTCTTGGCGATGGTTCAGCTGTTTCAAAGTTATCAGCTCTTTTATTAGCTGCGGAAGGGATCTTAGAAGCATAATGGGTATTTACTTTATGTTCACACATACATGTGACATAATTGCGTTGGGGTTTTTTTTAATTTTTAATTTATTGTTATCAGTTTTGTCATGTCTTTACATCAACATTGGTAAAATAAGCCTTGCTAAAAAAGGGTGAAAGAAAAAAAAAAGTTTTTCAATACCTTGGCAACCAAGCTTTGGTCAGGCTTAAACTCGAAAACACAGGAACAAAAACGCTAAAGATATAACGGCTGAAGCTAAGTTACCTACTCTGTGTAAATCATTTGGCACTTCGATTTAAGAATACATATCTGCAGAACTTGGCACCCATTTAAATCTCAATTGTTTTGTTGGCGAAATCCACAACCAAGCATATTTTTAATATTTAACTTGGCTAACATTTTTCACATTTATTTTAGTTTGATATGTACAGTCAGCCTCAGAAGCTGCTGAACACAGTACTTTGTCGTAATTAACAGTTATACTGTGAATTTTGAAATATACAATACAATACAATACAAATATTCTTTATTGATCACCAGAAACAGTACAGTAAATATGTCATGTTAATGAAAGTGACAAGGTACTAAAGTGTCAAGCGACCGTACCTACTTGAATAAGTAAACAACATCATGGCATTCTTAAAAAACCGGCCAAGTGCGAGTCGGACTCGCGCACGAAGGGTTCCGTACCATTATCTATAAAAAATTGCAGTTTACGATTTATGAGTCGAAATCGGGTTTTGTTCCGCGTACCTTGATTTCAGAGAAGCCCGATATTTCGGCACAATTGCATGCGCCATGATCACGAGACGACTGGAGAATAGAAGAGGGTAGATCGGTTACGTCGGATTTATTTTTCTTGACTGACAGTTATACCAGCATACCCGCAATTCTCCAGTCGTCTCGTGATCATGGCGCATGCAACTGTGCCGAAATATCGGGCTTCTCTGAAATCAAGGTACGCGGAACAAAACCCGATTTCAACTCATAATATTAGTAATGACCGCGATAGTCTAAAATATTGAGTTTACGATTTATCACGTATTAAAAAAAAAACTACTTACTAGATCTCGTTCAAACCAATTTTCAGTGGTAGTTTATATGGTAATGTACATCATATATTTTTTTTAGTTTTATCATTCTCTTATTTTAGAAGTTACAGAGGGGACACACATTTTACCACTTTGGAAGTGTCTCCCGCGCAAACTATTCAGTTTAGAAAAAAATTATATTAGATACTTCAATATCATTTTTGAAGATCTATCCATAGATACCCCACACGTATGGGTTTGATGAAAAAAAAAAAATTTTGAGATTTATTTCTAAGTATGGGGAACCCCCAAAATTTATTGTTTTTTATTTTTTGTGAAAATCTTAATGCGGTTCACAGAATACATCTACTTACCAAGTTTCAACAGCATAGTTCTTATAGTTTCGGAAATAAGTGGCTGTGACATACGGACGGACAGACAGACATGACGAATCCATAAGGGTTCCGTTTTTTACCATTTGGCCACGGAACCCTAAAAAGTAGGACGGACGAATCACGGTAAATGTACTTCAATATCAAAATAGACTTATTATGAACTAGCTTTTGCCCGCGTCTTCGTCCGCGTGGAATTAGTAATTTGGGCAGCTTATTTTTTAAGATACCATTAGCAGCCAAAACTTTAATAGTTGATCGAAGTTTTTGCGAAATCAATAACGATTCTTCCGAAAATTTTCGATAAAATTCTCTAAATTGATATAATCTTTTTTATTTTTGAACCGATTTACATGAAACAAACACTTGTTAATCCAAAAAATACCAACACATCAGTCCATCACTGCGTCCTTCTAGGTTAAGCCGATTCTGAGATTAGCGCGCACAAACGCACAGACAAACAGATACACAGACAATAATTCTAAAAATCATTGTTTTGCTTTCTATTACGCTAATAAGTAGCCCTAGTAACAGTTTTTTCTCAAACATGCTATGAAATATTGACGTTATGTTCCTTATAATACGCCACGAAGGGTCACGTTGCAGGTGCAGGTGCAGCCGGTGGTGGGGGACCGCCTAGACGAGAGGTCAATAATGGAATTTCATACAACTTTGCTGGCCAAGGCCAGCAAAGTGATCGTCTATTGTTTCATACCATGACGTTTATAGGTCTCTGGCATCATAGCATTTAGGCATTAAAAAAAAACTAAAAGCAATATTTGCGTTTTGGTTCATTAAGACATTCTGCCACTACGCTTATTTAAGGTAAGGTAAGATGATGATGATGATGATGATGATGATGATGATGGTGTGATGATGATGGTGATGATGATGATGATGATGATGATGGTGATGATGATGATGATGATGATGGCGATGAAAATGATGATGATGGTGATGATGAGATGATGATGATGGTGATGATGAGATGATGATGATGATGTTGATGATGATCATGATGGTGATGATGATGATGGTGGTGATAGTGATGCATGTTTGAGAAAAACTCTATACAAGCCTTGGCCACGAACAGGGATTGCCGGCCTCGTATCTCTAGATGGCCTCGTTAACACTCGGCCATCTATAACTACTCGGCCGGCAATCCCCTATTTCGCGGCCGCTGCAGTAATGTACTATTATCAAATATTTTCAATGAACGTACAGATACCGCCTTGTTACAGATTTATTATATAGGTATGTAAGTATAGAATAGAATAGAAGATACAGATGAATGAAAAAAGAACTACAACTGCATAAGTTATTAGGTATGACTAACTTCCAGTGATCTAACTGACTAAAGATTTGCAGACAGACACGTAAGTCGGATGACAATGCACGTAAGTTGGTATAGTCAACAAAAAAGCTTGTGTTAAAAACATTTATTTTTCAAAAACTTTTCTGGTTAAAAATACTAAGAGATAAATAATATTGACTCCATAACTTAAAAGATAGTTTTATTACTTTGTTAGGTTAATAATAGTTTCCTTTTAAAATAAGGAGACTAAAAACTTTGGATGTTTCTCGTTTTATTAGTTGTCATTTTACTCATTAAGTATCGTACTTTCGATATCAGTTTAATGTTTTTTTTGATATTTGTAATAGTTACGGAATAATCGCCTATGCAATGCACACTTAACGATTACACCCTGTATTGGCTGGAATGATGATGATGACTTATTTTAAGAAGTAAACAAGTGACATCACCAACGATCATCGCATTGTTAAAAAGTAGGGCATAGAAACCACTGTAAATAATATCGAAGTAGGTTTATGAACGAAAACCGCAAATTGCATTAGTAGGTTATACTAATTAAAAAAAATTAAAACCCTACGCAACTTGATCGCACATATGTTTCAAAATAAAGTAAATGCCCATTATGCGTCTATGTAAGATCCCTTCTGCAGCTAACAAAAGAGTTCATAAATTTGAAACGGGTGAACCAATTTTAATGATACATGTCTAAGAACCATGGCCAAAAAACCTGCTTTCAAATAAAAAAACGCATCCAAATCTGTTCACCCGTTTAAGAGCTATGATGCCACAGACAAACACAAACTTATAACACCCCTCTTTTTGCGTCGGGGGTTAAAAATGACGTGGTACTCGAACAAAAGCAACCGCACATGAGTTTCCCGCTCGAAACGGAATTAAATTTACGTGGAATAGGTAGAAACGGGATGCAATACTAATGCATTTGAAACCGGATCTCGGCTAATGCGTCCCGGATCGTTCCTGGATCCAGGTGAGGTTTTTTTTGATCTATTAATACCGAGTTCGAGCAAGTCTGTTCTAGAAAGCTTTCGCACATCAATCAATTAATCGTAATGTCAGATTGTATGTTTTTTGATTTTTTCTACAGATAAAGTGCGAATAAGATAAGTCTGCATACGTCAACCACGACCTAATGTGTCCATCAACCCTCTTTCTGTGGTGTGACATCTACATACTTACCTTAGAAGGGCTCTACTCATTTGCCAATACACTATAGTAAACATACGTTCGTAAATGCTTTTTTTGACATGACGCACCATGATTTTTCAAAATGTTTTTAAATGTATACGTAGTTGACAATTGTGGCTTACTAAGCAATTTTTTTGATAGTTTTGTCTCCGCGAGAAGTGGCAAAAAAATGAAGCGAAAAAAAACTATAATATTTTTTTTCATCCCAGTTCAAGAATATGAATGTCTGTAAAAATATGCATTATGAACCCCATTTTATGCTCCTTAATTCTGAATTTATTTGGTTACTCTCGCTTGCTTGGTTTAGCTAAAATAACAGTCGTGAATAAGTATGAAACAAAAGAAGATCGAAGGCTGATATTACGCATACAGTGTTCTTAGGTCCTGCCACTACTGCACCTCAAATTACAACCAAATCCCTTGCGGGACCCACTCTTGTTAGCTTTGTTAGCTTAGCCTGCTAGACCCTTAATAAATAAACTAATGGTTTAGGCATAGTTACCTCAACTAGAATTTCAACGAATATCGCCTGTATTTCGAGAACACGCCGTGTGATCATATAAAGCGTGTGTTCCAAAGGAACTGTCACATTTGAAATTAACATGGAACGCAAAGGTAAACTATGACAAACGTTTTAACTCGTTGACATGCTGACATGGGTTTTGACGGCTCGAATTACAAGCGTTTCCCTCTAACCTTTACGTCACCGATCACTGGATGGTTAAATTTTGGGTCTATATTAAGAGCCTTATATTAGTTACTAGCTGTTGCCCGCGACACCGTCTGTGAGGAATAATAGGGGTATAAAAAATAGCCTACGACCTATTCTCAGACCTACCGAATATAGAGAAAAAAGTTTCATAAAAATCGGCCAAGCCGTTTCGGAGGAGTTCGGTAACAAACACCGTGACACGAGATTTTTATATATTAGATATTATAACTAAAGAGTCTAAAGACCGGATTATATGCAACATAAAAAGCTTAAAATATGCATGCAAATATGCAGGATAAATACTAGAATTATGCATGAAAACTTGATTTTTTTTGATTAAACAGAGACTCAATTGCTTGAGACTTCCTCAATTAATATTCCATTTTGGCTAGGATTAAAATTTTTCAAGTCCTAATCACCGATTAAAAATCACCGTATATAATTATTTTTCATAAATTTAAACTGATCATCCTTACTATATTGTACCGCACAGAAAATTAACTTAACTATTGGAAAGGCCATTAAACTTGTAAGTACAGTCAGCTCCGTTACACCACTAATAAGGGAGATTGAACCAAATTGCTGCAATTACGGCCGACTGTAACCAGCTTTCCCATTATAGGGTTACTAACATATTCCCGTGACTTTGCTTCCATGAACCATCGATATTATGGGATCTTGTGAATATAATCTAATCTATCTAATCTAATACCTTTAAACGAGCAATTCTTGTATATATGTATATATATATATATAATCAGGATCTCGGAAACGGCTCCAACGATTTCGATGAAATTTGGTATGTGGGGGTTTTTGGGGATGAAAAACTGATCTAGCTATGTTTCATTTTCAGAAAATCGCTTTTACTCGTGTTTTCCGGCTATTTTTGTTTGCATTAGAATATAAAGCTAAATTTCGCCCACTTCGAGCAGATCATAATGGCACATTAGAAATCGGGTGGTCGCGGATCCAGCCGACCTCGGTTCGAATCCACGTTTTTTTTCAAAATTTTTAGTTTTTTTTTTAAGTTTATTTTTCATGAGAAAACGTCAAGTTTCTTCTTTTGTGAGAAAAAGTTACTTTTTTGTGAGAAAAACTTACTTTTTTGTTAGAAAAAGTTACTTTTTTGTTAGAAAAAGTTACTTTTTTGTTAGAAAAAGTATTATAGGGAACGTGCAGTAACTATAGGCGGCAGCACTAATGCGACAGAAGAGACACTATGCGGACAGTAAAACAAACTTATCAAGGTAAAACATTCAAATTGATGGCACCCTTATGGCACCAGTTGGCAGCACCGTCTATGTGCACGTTCCCTATTGGGAGCACAGAACAGGAAAAGCCGGTTGTCTGTAAAGTCGGTTTACGGACGATAGGTTAACGTGACTCACCCCTCCACCCCCTCCGGTGTTTTTGCCAAATATCTTGAAAACGGTGCATCCTACGGCAAAATCAATGAAATTTTCATCCCCCCTTTAACGCCCCCGCGCTCCCTCCCCCGCATCCCCTCCCCCCCCTCTCACCCCCTCCCCCCCACCCCACCGGTGTATATAATCAGGATCTCGGAAACGGTTCCAACGATTTCGATGAAATTTGGTATTTAGGGGTTTTCGGGGATGAAAAATTGATCTAGCTTGGTCTTATCTCTGGGAAAACGCTTGGTACCGAGTTTCTGCCCGAGCAGAGCTCGGTCGCCCAGGTACTAATATATATATATATGAGTATAAATAATAAGCAGTATATAGATTATTTATACTATATAGGCTTGCGTTTGATGCGTCAATCACGCCTGATGGAAAACGAAGATGAGGCCTACGATGGAGCACGCTTGCCTAGTAAATAAATGCTCATTCACCCTAGACTTGAAAGCGGCCAAATTGTAGTGTTCAGGGAACACAGTCGCAGAAAAATCCCAATATCGGAATAATCCCAGTATTCCCAGTTATCATACTTATTGAACGTGAAAATTTGTATGGATGGATGGATGGGCGGATTGGGTGGATGTTTGTTGCTCTTTCACGCTAAAACTGTTTGGATTATGATTAAATTTGGCACACAGATCCATACTATAATATTATAAATACGAAAGTGTGTCTGTCTGTCTGCTACCTCTTCACACTTAAACCGCTGAACCGATTTAAATGAAATTTAGTATAGAGATAGTTAGAGTCTCGGAAAAGGACATACGATAGTTTTTATCCCAGAAATCATAAGTGATCAAGCAAGCCGAGATGAGTGATGCATAGGAAAAATAGTGTCTAAGTTCCGACCAGTTGTGGTGTAGGGGTTTAGCACGCAGCACGGTATGCTGAGAACCTGGGTTCGATTCCCAGAGCTGGTCTTTTTTCTGGGTTTTTCTGTGCATGTTTCAGTTTGTATTTGTATAATATAAACCAACGGCTAGTTTGCCAAAAATCGGGTCTCTGTAAAGTCGGTTTACGGACGATAGTTTAACGTGACAATGTCATAACATAACAAAACATTCAAAAAACAAAAATGAAACCAGGTGGTCACCCATCCAAGTACTGACCGCGCCCGACGTTGCTCAACCTCGGTGATCGGACGAGAACCGGTGTTTTGTCAAATATCTTCCTACGGCAAAATCAATGAAATTTTCATCCCCTCGCATCCCGCCCCCCCCCCCCATTAAAAATTACCCGAGTGCCTACTGGCGCTTAGTACTCTTAAGATTGTACATCCTGGCGCGCGCTGCTCTCTTGTACATCCTGGCGTTCACTGCTCTCTCTTGTACGGGACATTAATTTTATATCTGCACAGACGAACACGCGGGCAAAGGGTAGCTTGAAATAGATAGCGGATAATTTACAATTCCTTACCTATCAATTTGATCCCATCCTAAAGAGCTTTATATTTTAAATACCCTTGGGGTAACCTCTCCAAACTAAAGCGTATAATGTTACCGTAAAGGTGTGCGCCCACCGGACCGAACTGTGCGAATGTTTTGATAGGACGAATGATCGGAATATTTTTTAAACTAGTGTTGGCTAAGCGTTACTTTCCTTTCGCTGTGACTGTGGTCACAGTTACAAAAAAATCACTGTGAAAAATAATAGTGACTGTCTCGCTGACCAGTGACCAACTCCCGACACAAAAAGAGGGGTGTTCTAAGTTTCACTGCTATATGTGTGTGTGTCTGTCTGTGGCATCATAACTCTAAAACTGGTGCTCCGATTCGGATGCGGTTTTTTTTTTATTTGAAAGCAGGTTTCTTGGCGATGGTTCTTGACATAGTTTATCAAAATTTGTTAAGCCGTTTCAAAGTTATCAGCTCTTTTGTTAGCTGCGGAAGCGATCTTAGACGCATAATGGGCATTTACTTTATTTTCAAACAAAATAATAATGTGACCTAATTGTTTTGGGGTTTTTAATTTTTTATTGATACATATAGTTATTTATCTAGTGAACATTGACCTTTACAAGTGGTAACGTCAGCAAAAAAGGTCCAAAGGGATCGTTTGTTGGTCCCTTCAATGTTACAGGTGCGTTTTAATTTTTAATTTATCTTTGTTTGGCTAGGAATGTATTAACGATTTTAGGGTTTTAATGGGTTTGACAGTTTACTGTCATAAACTTTCGTGATTTTCACTCATAATTACTAAACTAAACGGGACTTATCACGCAATAAATATTTATTTATTTACCTCGACGTTTCGGCCACATTGCAGCAACCGTGGTCACGAGTAAACTCAACTCGAGTTGCGACGACCTGGTTAAGGTTGAGGGATCGCGTTGGATGCGGATGGCGCGGGACCGACCTGTTTGGCGAGCCTTGGGCGAGCCCTATGTTCAGCAGTGGACGTCTTTCGGCTGAAATTATAAAAGATGATGATAGTTTTTAATGCTTCAATTGCAAATTAGGCAACTAGCTAAGTAATCAATTAAAATATTTTTTAAATATCAACAACGCAAAGAGAGTCACTGATCTGTTGCCGGCCTTTATAGGAAGTATAAACCCTTTGAAAACTCCGATGTCATAGTTACCTGGGAACACTGTTGCCCGAAGTTGATTCCACATTTTCACTGTACGTGGCAGAAAATGCCGAAGAAAACGTACAGTGGTAGACCGCCATTCATAGAGATGGTGACCATGGAACTTGTACGAATTATGAAACTACCAATTAACTCCCCCCCCTCGCTACTTATAGCGACCACCGGTTGCCTCATGTTCCGTACGAAAGTTTGTCTGACATCCGATCAATACGAAGCGCCTAAACTCTGCCAAAGCGTTATATAGATCCAGTTGAAACTGAGCGACGGATTGCCGTTATTTTTTGTATGGACATAGTTAGAGGGCTGGAGAGTGATATAGGCTACTTACCAAGGGAAAATATCCCATTCCCACGGGATAAATACTTCAACTGGGGCGAAGCCGTCGGCATCAGCTTGTATAATATAATTTTTATTATTGGTTGTTGTAACTGCTATAGAATTACACATTACGTGTAAATCTCCACTGTCTATCTATTACGTTTCTTCACGCTACAAACACCCAAAATTTGGCCAAAGTCCCATCCTTCTTACGGCGACAATGGCCGTCTGAAACCATAAATCCAGCCGTTAAGAATAAGCCATAAACGTTTTATACGCCATTTCATGCACGCACATGCGCCCTATCTAATACGGCGGATAAACCTATGGTAGCACACGCTGTGCAAGTGCCTAAGTATAGTTAAAATCATCCCACTAATATTATGAAATAGTTTCTTTAAAAATTTCATTTTAAGAGTAAGCTTTTTAGCTGACTGTTCTTTTTGTTGACTTTACTTGCATTGTCATCCAACCTACATAAGCCTGTCATACAACCTATAATATTACTAGCTGTTGCCCGCGACTCCGTCCGCGAAGAATAGGGGTAGATATACAAAAAATAGCCTACGACCTATTCTCAGATCTACCGAGTATAGGAAAAAAAGTTTCATAAAAATCGGTCAAGCCGTTTCGGAGGAGTTCGATAACAAACATCGTGACACGAGATTGTGAAAATTTATGAAGATGTTTCGATGTTTGTTTCTCAATAACGTCTGAACGGATTTACATGAAATTTCGTATGGAGATAGTTTAAAGGTGAATAAGAATAACATAGGATTATTCTTATTCCTAAGATTATTCTTATTCATAGGATACATTACTCATTAGGTAATTATAATTAAAACAAAAAAAAAAAAAATTACAATGAATAAAACTTAACTATAAAATAGGATTATTTTGCGTTATAGCGATCGGAGGCGCGGGCAACAGCTAGTCTAATACATAAAAATCTCGTGTCAAATATCGGTTTGCTCGTATAATTTAGAACCTGCCTTGTAAAAGTTCTGACGACCGGATAGCCTAGTTGTTAGAGAACCTGACTACGATGCTTGAGGTCCCGGGTTCGATTCCCGGTCGGGGCAGATATTTGTGTTAAAAATACGAATGTTTGTGCACGCTGAAGTGGCAATGGGCCGGCAATATAACCCGAAGAACCGATAACCGTTGGGGTAGACGAGTTCATGAGGCGGAGACCACAGATCGGCAAACGTAGCGTAGGACGTCCTCAGACTCGGTGGAGCGATGATCTTCGCAAGGCGGCTGGCAAGATCTGGATTAGAGTGGCCGAGGATCGTGCTCAGTGGCGTGCCATGGGAGAGGCCTATGTCCAGCAGTGGACGAGCATAGGCTGATGATGATGTGCTCGATTCTTAATAAGTATTTAAGTATGTGTTTATGTATATCTACAGTGTGGAAAAAAAAGTCGGGCCCTGGAGGGAAACTACCTTAAATCCTTAAGTTGGCTCATTTTTAACCCCCGACACAAAAAGAGGGGTGTTATAAGTTTGACCGCTATGTGTGTGTGTCTGTCTGTCTGTCTGTTTGTTTGTCTGTCTGTCTGTGGCATCATAGCTCTTAAACGGGTGGACCGATTCGGATGCGGATTATTTTATTTGAAAGCTGGTTTCTTGGCGATGGTTGTTAGACATGTTTCATCAAAATTGGTTCAGCCATTTCAAAGTTAACAGCTCTTTTGCTAGCTGCGGAAGGGATCTTAGATGCACAATAGGCAATTAACTTTATTTTCAAAATATGTTAATTTCGTCGGGGGTTTTTAAAATTTTCAATTTATACTTAAAGGAGACATTCCTTTATTTATAAAAAGAAACAAAACTGCATTCAAAGGTTTTCTAAAACTCGCTTGCCTCGCCCGGGACTCGAACCAAATAAAATTAAAAAAACAAACACTCGACCCTGAATAATAATCCTATCGATAGGATTATTATTTAGTATAAAATTTATCTAACATACATTAACTTTATGAGCTAAAGGATTTAAGGTACCCTGTATATAAGTATGTTTATCCGTTGTATAGTAGGTACCTATAGTACACGCTTTGCTTAGGTTGGGACTAGGTCAATTGGTGTCATATTGACCCATGATTTATTTATTTACATAACATCATAGCATAGCACACCTCTGGTGGAAAGGTGCCCTTACGTTTATACTGGAAGTACACCCTGACGTACTCAAGCACCGTTTAAAAAATAAAGCCCGACCACAAACCTCTACGGTAACCGAAAACCGCGTGACCTCGTGACCTTTTCTTTTTTAACCGGCGTAAGCAGAAAAAAATCGCGCCGCTCGCGAGTCAAGTGGGCAGGGCGGGGATGCACGGGAATCTTTGGTTTATCGACATTTTATAATTAATCTTACTAATTATATTTGCCATTTGCGGTTGGGTTCCGAGCGACGGGCACCGGAGCAGGGGCAGACCAAAACGGAGATGGCGGGATGACTTGGACCGTTTTGACCCACTTTGGCGGGATTTTGCAAGGGACAGAGACGGGTGGAAAGAAAAAGGGGAGGTTCTTGCCCAGCAGTGGGGCATCCATTAGGCTAATTAAAAAATAAATAAATTTGCTACTAGTTTAACGGCGAAGGAAAACATCGGACAAAACCTGCACACAGCTGAGAAGAAATTAAATGGTGTGAAGTTCCCAATCCACACTGGCCTGTGCACCTGTAAATTTTTATTGTTTGTTGTTGTAGTCGCAATACAAATCACATTATTTGTATATTTTAGCTGTCTATCTCAAAAGATACTAACAGATTCTTGAAATACAATCCTATGACGAATAAATAAATAAATAAATATCACGGGACTATTCACACCAATTGACCTAGTCCCAAAGTAAGCTAAGCATAGCTTGTGTTATGGGTACAAGGCAACGGATAAACATACTTATATAGATAGATACATACTTAAATACAATATTAAACACCCAAGACCCGAGACCTCAAGCTTCGTAGTCAGGTTCTCTACCTACTAGGCCATCTGGTCGGCAAAATAGACAGACGGACACCGTATCAACATTAATAAGGCTCCGTTTGTCACCCAGATACGGAGCCCTAATATTATACGATTGTACTAATCGAAATCCCCTTCGTCCACATTCCGTTCTTAATTTTGTCCTTTTAATCGATTTTTTATCGATATCCTTTTTATCGACACTCCTCCCACCCCTAGCCGTTCACCTGTATAATTCCGAGGGCCCCCGAGTGCACTCGGGGCCCTTTGCTTCGTGTCTTTCCGCCGCGACACACTGCGGAAGGGTAAACGCCACTCGATGTGAACTGGATTCCCGGGTCAAGGAACTGTAATATAACATTGACTACTTGTATACTATAGTAGTTTTTTTTCGAATTGTGTGTAGTGAGTGTAGTGACCAGAACAAATATATAGATCAAGTCATTCATGTTCCGTGATTCTTATTGCTATGTCATTAATGTCTAATTTAGGCGCATTCACGAATGGCACTAGCTAGCTATAATCTGTTCTAGATTGATTTGTGATTAACTTGCATGATTATTAAGCTTTTAATAAACGGAAACAAATTTTGCTCACCCGCGACCTTATGATAGCTAAATTTATGCAAGAAATGTGTGTTCATGCAGTTCCTGCACCTCCACACTGTACGAACACACAAATCACACAAACCCAACTATCACCACCACCAAACTACACTGACGCGTTTCGAATTTAACCAGAGCTTCAGAGTATCGCAACCAACCGTTCACTATACTAACTATACTACCAGATGTTAGACTTGTTGTGTTGTTAGTCTAGTCACCCAGGTATTTTCTGTACTCGACTCGTTTCGCACTCAAACACGTAACTTAAAAGTAGTGTCTTAATACAAAACTAACTTAAAACTGCATTTTTAACAACAGAAGTAACATCAGGCGCATTTATTGCCCCGGCTGCGGGTTATTACGCTTTTTATAGATATAGCTGCTTTTACGATATCAGATCCGCCGCGCCAGGAACTCATATCAGCCTTATGCGACTGTGCTATGTCCAAATCGCATATAGGTACTGTCTGTGTCACTATATGAGTAAAAAAGTTTTTGGTAAAATTTTTCTTTTTTAATAAATTTTTTGCGCTGACTACATTTTGTTCACTGCATATATGTGTCACAGAGAAATGGCCAAAAAGAAATTTGATCAAATCTCTAAAGGTCATGATCAAATCACGCAGAATGTCAAAACGGGGAATCAATTTTATCATTTGCCTGGAAAAAATCAGTCATTTGATCAAAAACGTAGAACTTTAATGAAAATGACAACATCAGATAATAACTTTAATTTCAATACTAGATGAAAAAAGATCCGCCTGTATAATTCCCGTTCCCATGGGAATTGCGGGAAAATATATATCCTATGTCACTCGCGGAACTGAGACGATCTAATGATACCTCACACTTCAAAATCCATTGAGCCGTTTAGGCTGCAGGGCGTGCCAAAGAATGATACATACATACGCTCGAAAAACATAACCCTCCTTCAACAGTTGGGTGAAAAAGGCAACTTTTATTAAATTCGTTTATCGCTATCCCAGAACTACGCAATTTTCGGGGCTATAAAATATCCTGTATGTTAATCCAGGTTATAAACTATCTGTATTCCGAATTTCATCAGAATCCGACAAACCGTTTTAGCGTGTACGAATAACAAACATCCACACATCCATCTATCCAAACAAACTTTCACGCTTATAATATTAGTGAATGGATTGCTCTTATGGAGGTTATAGATGACGTCAACATTGACGATGGAACAAATAGATGATTTTTTAACACAGGATAAACTTAACTTCTGACATCAATGCAGTAATAAAGTATGAGGTCCCATCTGAATCTGACCCGGCGTTCGTCTAAACTTCCATTGTTAACCAATCAACCATTTTTATAGGATATATAATGATATAGATGGTTCCTTTAGAGCTGGCGCGAATGGTACGAAACGAATGACAAAAAAGTTAAGACTCCAAGAAAACTTTAAAATAAATTTCTATTGATCTGTTTGAAGTCGTTGCGTCAGAACGAGCCAGCAGGAGTGGTAGCAGCCCAGTAAATAATATGTAGGTAAGGACTAGGTCCACTCCTGCTAGCTCGTGCTGAGGCACCGATTTCAAACAGATCAGTAGAGTTATTTTTGTGGTTTTTTGTAATCATCTCATGGGACAATTAACACCATTTGACCTAATCCAACTAAGCAAAGCTATGGGTACTAGACAACGGAACATCATCATCATCATCATCATTCCAGCCTATTTACGTCCCACTGCAGGGCACAGGCCTCCTCTCAGTCGGTCGATTCAATTTCTTTTCACCCGACTGCCGAAGGAGGGTTATGTTTTCACCCGACTGTCCAAGCTGGGTTATGTTTTTTCGAGCGTATTTATGTATGTATCTATGTATGTATCATTCTTTGGCACGCCCTGCAGCCTAAACGGCTAAATGGGTTTAGAAGTGTGAGGTGTCATTAGATTCGTCTCAGTTCCGAGAGTGACATAGGGTATTTATTTTCCTGGAATTGCCATCAGAACGGGAATTATACAAGCGGGTTTTTTCATCAAGTATTGAAATTAAAGTTATTTTTGTAGATTTTATGCCATTTTACGTAACGATTTACACCCAAACTATTTAACATAGGTATCTACTTTTTAACACGACCATGGGTAAAGGGACATAGCTATTATTATTAATACGACGTATAGACGTATGCCTGTGTGTGTAACGTACCGTGGGGGTCACTTTATATTTGTATCGACACATGATATGAATTTTGATAACTTAAGCTTTAATCCTTGGTCACAGGGTTTAGTTCTACTTTGTCTCAAATGAATTAAGATCTTTAATTGGTCAGATTGATGTTCGAGAGTTTTCGAATGTTTATTGATATAAATTATGATTAAAGGTTTTTTAGTCGCATTGAATCAAATTGAATTTAAAAGGATTCAATCGAAACGCGTTTTTTTGAGAGGTTTTTCGATCGATTAAATAATCAATATGATGATTCTGTCCGTCCGTCTGTCAGCCAGCAGGCTGTATCTCAGGAACCGTGATAGCTTAGACAGTTGAAATTTTCACAGATGATGTGTTTCTGTTGCCGCTATAACAACAGATACTACAAAATGGAATAAAATGAATATTTAAGGGGGGCTGAATACAACAAACGTGTTTTTTTTTTGGTCGTTTTTGCTCTATATTGATAACGGCAACAGGTAGACGCTTGAAATATTCACAGAATATTCAGTTATATATTCACTTTAAAAATAAATAATGAAATTAAAATAAAACAAATATTTAAGGGGGGGGGGGGGGGGTCCCATACAACAGACATGTTTTTTTTCGAACCCTTCGTGTGTGAGTCCGACTCGTAATTGGCCGGTTTTTTTTAACTCTTTCAACGCCGCGCCTCGACAAAACGTAAACCTGCTTTGAATCTTATGTCATTGTGTCAAGATCACTTTGACACTGTACTTCGTGACACCTATATGTGTCGTTGGCGTTGAAAAGGTTAATCGACACAAGTTTGCGGAACCTGACAAACCTTCTACGGGTGTATTAACCTATCCTACGCAGCATGTGCATTTTAAATAAAGAATCAGTGCAATTGTTTACAACACAGAACTAATATTATGTACTTAATGCATTCGCTGCCGGCTGTCAGATTCGAGACTTCTTCAGTTGCCACGAACGCACATAATCATCATCATCATCCCAGCCTTTATACGTCCCCTGCAGGGCACAGGTTCCCTCTCAGAATGAGAAGGCTTGGGCCGTAGTTCTCACGCGGCCCAGTGCTGATTGGGAACTTCACACATACCATTGAATTTCTTCGCAGGTGTATAGAGGTTTCCTCACGATATTTTCCTTCACCATAAAACGTTCAAGTGACTGCCACACTGACAGCGGCACTACGCGAAAATCACGAAAACCCAAACACATATGCGTTCCCGGCATTAAGAGGAATAGAAATGTTACGATAGCAATCTTTAAGTTACGAAGAATGTGGCATCCTGATTAAATATCTCTTATTTATGGTCGAACTGCATGGCGTCCTAATAAAATCTCACTAGGGATGTCTTCATTAGGAAACATAAAATAACTCGAAATCCCTTCAGTCGAGTGAAACATGTGTGTTTTCGTTTTCCGTTTACACGAAACGACGGTGATCAAACGAATGAATTTTCATCGGTTCACAATTGTAACGTTTCGACCGTAACGAAATCAGTTCAAAAGGAAACTGGCAACACATAAATATGAAATAGATATCCGATAGATCAGAGAGAAATTACCACATTAAAATTACTTTTATAATGGCAACACGGCAGCACAGACCGCTAAGGTGCGTTCATTCAAACATTCGAAAAAAGCTAAACCCGTGTTCGAATTTCAATCTCATACGTCCTTTTGGATCGGCTTGGTAGCACTGCGTTCCGTTCTTCTCAGAACGCAGTCATAAATTTAAATTACGAACATAGGCGTGGACACATCAAAGCCGTCTGGGTGGAGAAAAAAAAACAAACAAACATCGTGGACGAGGAGTGCGAAGCGAGTCGATTATTTACTTTCCTGATCTTACTGTTACAATGTTTGCTGTTGGCTTTATATTCTATCTATTGGGTAGAGACGGTAAAATAAAAAGGATTTTCCGCTTTTTGTTTGTTATTATCGGTCAACGGAACTTCGTGTTGTGATTTAGTACACCTGTTTTATTTACTCTCACGAATACGATACAAGACTACGCTAGTCTTTGTCTTAATTTGATCAACTTTCAAAAACGCTTTGACCTATTTAGAGTACTTTACCTATATCAAATTGTATGTACCTTTCGGCATCTCGATGTTCAAAAATAAATTGAATTATTTATTTCTGAGCTTAAACTTTCGCACAGCCAAATCTGCATGACAATGAACAAAAAAAACTCTTTTCAAAATTAAAATCCAGAGACAATCGTTTCGTAACTCCACAGACGCAGCCAGCTCGAAAGGGCGGGAAAAAAACAAAATGGCCGGCCGTAAATCATTTGTTTGACGGACGTCGGCGATGTCGCACCACTTCAATGATTGTCTTTTGTTTCCTCTTTGAATTTACCGACGTCTTGAGCTTTAAATTGTTTTTTTTAACGGTTTTGAAGTGGTCTGGGTAGTTTAACCATAGCCAGCTTTCGAACTTGTATAGAGCAATAAGATATTGTTAAAAATTTAATTCATAATACGAGTTTTTTTATTTACAAAATTTTGAGCGACTTCTTATATTTTCATCTCGTCTTGTTGCCGTTTTTATAGATAATGGTACGGAACACTTCGTGCGCGAGTCCGACTTGCACTTGGCCGGTTTTTAGTGTTTTTGTTATAGCGACCACAGTAACAGTAATACGGTTCAAGAGATAGAGCCCTGTGACAGACGAACGGACGGACAGCGGAGTCTCAGTAATAGGGCCCCGTTGGCATCCTTTGTTTACGAAACCCTATAAATTATATGAATTTTGTTAATTTATTGAATCAGGCGTCACTTTGCGGAGGTCCATATTAATGAACTGAAACAATTACTTTGCTCACCCACGACCTTACGATAGTTACGTTTATGTAAGAAATGCGTGTTCTGTTCATGCAGTTCCTCCACCTCCACACTGTACGAATACACAGAAATCACACAAGCCCAACTATCACCACCATAAAACTACACTGCGCGTTTGAACTCAACCAGAGTTCATCTTTAGAGTTGGTGCCACAACAGTACGCTATGCTACCAAATGTTAGAACACACATTTTCTTACATATACGTAACTATCGTAAGGTTGCGGGTGAGCAAAGTAATTGTTTCAGTTCATGAATTTTGTTACAAAAAAATATTCCGAAGCTCTCAGTTTGCGCGTCCGGCTCGCTCTTGGCCGGAGCCCTAATGATTGGGTTCCGCAGCTTATTACGGTGTTCGTTTCGAACCCGGGGCAACTACTAATGACTAAAGCCGATAGACATTGCAGCATTGTATTCTATCGATAGTATCGTGAATTCGTGATACCCTTGACGACACTATCGATAGTATCGATAGGGAAAATTAAGCGATACTATTGAACTTGGTCGATACTATTGGCTATCGATAGGATCGATTGATGAAAATACGTAATACTATTGCTAAAGATCAATAGTATCGATAGTATCGATAGTTTTGCTCCATCGATAGTCGAACATTTCTTTATATTATAGCAAACCTATCGATGCTATCGATAATATCGACTTTTTGACGCGATACTATCGATAGTATCGACCAAGTTTAATAGAATAGTACAGTATAACTAACAGTACTAGCGTACAGAAGGATCACTCTCGAACAAAAGTCAACTTTAGGTATAGACGGCCGGATAGCCTAGTTGTTAGAGAACCTGACTACGAAGCTTGAGGTCCCGGGTTCGATTCCCGGTCGGGGCAGATATTTGTGTGAAAAATACAAATGTTTGTGCTCGAGTCTTGGATGTTTAATATGTAATTAAGTATGTATTTATCTATATAAGTATGTTTGTCCGTTGTCTAGTACCCATGGCCATAGTACAAGCTTTGCTTAGTTTGGGACTAGGTCAATTGGTGTGAATTGTCCCGTGATATTTATTTATTTAAAAATTTGCCTACTCTTACGACCGTTGACTGCTTGCACGCGAAATTGAACCTTATCGTGTGATACGAGCGTTCATATACCGTTGGGCACCGCTGATCCGAAACCAAGAGCACAGGGTTCTCACTCGCCGATATTTAGGTAGGTATGTATATAAATCTAGAAAGATAACAGTGTGTATTAATTCAGTAAACTACCTTTAGTAAGTAAGTAAATTATAATATCGTTTAGAAGTCATTGTTTGTTGCTAAAATCACAGAAAAAAAGATGCTTAATTACGCGCGACGCGACTAGCGTGCAAACCGATAGCCGAGCGACAACCTGCTGCCATACGCCTGCCCGGAAGGCGCGCCGGCCGAATATACCTAAGCTGCGGAGTGAAACCCCCCTGGTAATACCATTGCTAAACATCAATAGCATCGATACTATCAATAGTATCGACCAAGTTCAATAGTATCGCCTAATTTTCACTATCGATACTATTGATAGTATTGCAGCATGTCGATATTTTCGATAGACTATCGACGCTATCGACTGTTTTCTCAAGATCAACTATCGAAAGCGAAACCATCGCTACCGCAACAACACTGCATTGTAGGCCTTGTTTTGTTATTTGATGCTTGAATTGTTTGGGCTTTTAGCTACCCCAGCGAATTTGTACGCAGCCAGCTACCGCTTCGGGCTGTGTCCAGCGGAGCACCCTATTGCGAGGGTTCCGCAAAATCCACCCGTAATACGTAATCGACGAATCCGACTTGGCTGGGCAGCGTTCGGGAAGCTCCGCAATATCTTGTCATCCAATACAACGCAGTGTCTCAAGTCAAAAGTCTTTGACCAGTGTGTGCTAGTGATGACTTATGGCACCGTGACGTGGCCGCTAACGATGGGCCTCATAAGAAAGCTCAAGCTCACTCAGAGGTTGATGGAGAGGGCTATGCTCGGAGTTTCTCTGCGGGATCGCATTAGAAATGATGAAATCCGCGCAAGGACTAAAGTCACCGACATAGCTCGAAGAATCGCCAGACTCAAGTGACAGTGGGCAGGGCACATCGCTCGTAGAACTGATGGCCGATGGGGCAAAAAGGTTCTCGAGTGGCGTCCGCGGACCGGAAGACGCAGTGTAGGTAGGCCTCCAACAAGATGGAGGGACGACCTGGTTAAGGTTGTGGGATCGCTTTGGATGCGTATGGTGCAGGACCGTTCTGTTTGGCGAGCTTTGGGGAGGCCAAGGCCATGTCAATACCCAAAATGGTCAGTGTCGAGCACAGGGACGTTTACCTTACTAGGCCACCATTCACTCACTTCATCCACCACGGCGACGCGCGGCGGCACGGCGAGTACGGCACGGCTTAGCGGCTATATAGAATTCACTTATTCCTATACCGCGGGAACTTTGCAATTTGATAATCCATGTAATAAACTACGTATATGTGCCAAATTTCATCCAAATAACTAACGTTATTGTCTACAACGGCGTGTTTTACTGTTTCCTGCTAATATTTTCAATGCGGAAGTTTATGATTGCATGTTTATATTCATTTCCCATGGGATTTCAGTAAGATCTCAGAATGAACTGAAACAATTACTTTGTTTACCTTAAGGTCGCGGGTGAGCAAAGTAACGCCTGATTCAATAAATGATTTAAGATCTCAGAATTCCAATTCGACTGCCACGTCTGCATATTGTTGATCGAAGTCTGCATACGAGCGAATCCGCGGGGGAAAGCTAGTTCTTAATAAAGGTATTGACTCAAATAATACCTAATACTACCACTGAGTAGTTTTAGCTATACCTAAGTCGTACTTACCTTAGTAATTGGAATTTTTCTAGACAACATGAAGACTTCCACCGACACATCAAACTACAGGGCACCTTAGGGCAACATGACAATGTTTTATCTCTATTAACAGAAAAGATAAGATATATGTTACGTATATAATATTCAATATTTACTCGATATTTGTTTATACAGGGTGAAATTTTGACCGTGATACAAAATTAGTGTTTCAAGCTTGCTGGATAACATAAAGCATTTACTCAATTGTTGAAATTGGTCTGATAAAATTTTGGATTTTCATACTTTGTTGTAGTTTAATTATGAACTAAATGTATGGACACCTCAAATTTAACAATACTACTTCTGACAACTGGGTAAATGCATTATGCATAGTCCAGCATTAACTAAGCCAGAAACACTAATTATGTATCACGTTCAAAATTTCACCACGTATATTCATACAATCACGCCTCCTTCCCAGTAAGTTGGTACGCAGACTATATGTTTCCACCTGCTACGATCCTGAACACATCTTTCGCTTCCACATCCACAACACACATTAGTCTTTTCATACGTGCTGGTTCGGGTTGAGGCAAAATTAAGGTATTGTGCTGATGGTTATGATGATGATACTGATGATGATGATACTATTATGGCCGGTCTCAAACCATTTCAAGTCTAAACGGAAATCCATGCGACGCGCGAATTCTATTCCCACCTACATCACAGTCTTGTGAACAAAAGAAAATAAATTAAAGTTCGTAATGTACGTGTATGTCTGGCTCCCTCTCGCCCCGGGGCGGCCGATGAAACAAAAATACCGGCGAATAGAGTTGGGTAATTACAGCTGGCCCTTGCTCTGTCATAGGCCAGGAGACTGGTACTCAAATTCTACGACCTTTACCTAATTTGACAACCAGGGGTCTGTTGCAGAACAAAGTACAACTAATATTACAAGCGGATCTCTCGCTTCAGTTATACTAACTAGAAAGGGAGTTCCGCTTGTAATGTAAGTTGTCCTTTGTTATGCAACAGGTCCCAGATAGCATAGTGGTTAAAGAACCAGACTACGAAGCTTAAGGGTCTCCCCATATCTATACACGCGGAATCGACTTCAGCCGATCGGAAAAACCTTTATGTCAACGCAATAAGAGCGAAAAAGACGTCGATCGGCTCGACTCAATTCGACCCGCGTAGCCGAGCCGATCAACGTCTTTTTCGCTCTTGCGTTGACATAAAAGTTTTTCCAATCGGCTGAAGCCGATTCCGCGTGTATAGAAATGGGAAGACCCTTAGGCTGTGTTCAGACGAAACTGACTGTCAGCCGCCGAAAGTGAACGAGCGCTACGCAGTTTATTGTATTTCTGTGGTGTTTTGGATCATAACAATGAAACGCTCTGTATCACGGCCCAAGTAAAACTGATTTATTTATGATTACCCTCCACTTCAGTACATCATGCATTTGATACCTACCTACATATACAACATGCTCTTTCTTAATATTAAAAATAATAATTATTTATAGAAACAAAACAAAGTGATGCAGCGGTTAACCTAGCATGACTGGTTTGGTTTAGGTTTTAAACTAAGTAAAACTTAAACGTGGCATTGGACAACTGATACGTAAAGATAGCTACTTACATTAATTCATGGGTAATTTAACAATTGTAAGTTGTAAATATTTAACAGTTATAAAGCCAATAATATTTCAATAACATCAAGTAAACTTTAATGTATGAAAGTTTAGTGAGTTGACTATTACAATACATTATTACAATTACTTCTCCTATTACAAAAAAATAAAAAAAAACATGCTATAAATTATTAAAATGACAAAATATAAAATACTTAATATTGAATAATATTTAATAGCCCCATCGGTCTGGTGGACGAACCTGCCTACCGGAGCGTGTTACGTAACATTGAGCTGCTTTTTCCACGTTAATGTTGTGTTTTGATGTTGATGCTTGTTTACTAGTACTGTTGTTGTGTTCAAATGTTTGTTTACCATTGTTGTAGTCGTCATTTTTTTCCTCGAAATCTTCGTCATATTTGTTTACTGTTTGCTTCCTACATTGATTTTGAGACTTTGACTTTGGTGAGTATGAGGATTTTCCGACTGATCTAGGTATTCCGTGATGTGTAACAGGACGGTGTGTTTTATTATGTGGAGTGGATATAATGTGCTGTCTGTTTCTGCGGTAGCGCGCGCCATCCGACGTGCTGACCCAATATGATCTTGGCTGTGACGCAGCGACATCAACGCGCGCTGGCACCCATTTTGATTCGCGGTTTGGGTTCGGTTCCCGGATGTACACCGGCTCATTTTTTTCAAGAGGTCGAAGTGGTCGAGTACGGGCATCGTAATATTTTTTAGTTTTTTGAGTTTTAGTATTTCTCAATTTCTTAACTGTAGCTGGCACTGGTGTCTTCGGCAGCAGCAATTTGTCGCTTACGGGTAGTCTTGTGTTTAGCCTTCGTCCCATTAGAAGCTGGGCTGGCGAATACCTCTCTCCAGTGACGGGGGTATTGCGAAAGTTTAATAGTGCTAAGTAGGGATCGGACCCATCGCTTTCCGCCTTTATCATTAGCCTTTTAATCGTCTGCACATTTCTTTCAGCAAGCCCGTTAGAGCGGGCATAATAAGGCGAGCTGGTAACATGTTCAAATTCCCAAGTATTAGCAAACGTAGCGAACTCTGCTGACGTGAATTGCAATCCGCCATCTGAAACAAGTTTTCGTGGTATTCCGTGGCGTGCAAAAACTCCCTTCATTTGTGATATTATGGTTCCACTGCGGATGTCGGCCAGGGAGATTACCTCCACATACTTGGAGTAATAGTCTACCAGTAGAAGGTAGTGTTTGTTCTTTATTTGAAAAAGATCCGTCCCCAACATTTCCCAAGGGCGCGCCGGCGCGGCGTGCGGCAGCAGCGGCTGGCGCGGCTGCGCGGCGCGGCGCTCGGCGCAGGCGCGGCACGCCGCCACCAGCGCCTCCACCTGCCCCGACATGCCTGGCCACCACATCACATCTCGCGCTCTGTACTTACACTTCTCGATGCCGAGATGGCCTTCATGTATTCTTTGTAGCATTTCTTTTCTAAGACTGCATGGGATTACAACGCGATTGACTCGAAATATGACGTCGTTGATTACATGCAGTTCATCTCTTGTTGCCCAGTATGGTTTGACTTCCCCTGGTAATAAATTTTTAGTATGCGGCCAGCCTGACCTACAATAGCTCTTAACAGCACTGAGTCCCGGATCCTTATCGATTTCTTCTTTGATCAACTGTAACTTATCTGCACTAAAGTTCACATTATCATAAAGGGCACTCACATGAACATCGACTTCATCGCTTATGTCCTGGTCGCGTGCGCTACCGCTGTCAGTGGGTGCACGTGACAGCGTGTCGGCAACGAACATAAATCTTCCCGGTACGTACTTTATCTCGAGTGAATATTTTTGTAGCCTCAAGAGCATCCGTTGGAGCCTTATCGGAGTGTCGTTGAGTGCTTTTTTAAATATTGCCTCGAGTGGCTTGTGATCACTCTCAACTAGAACGTTTTTATGACCATATATGAACTGGTGAAATTTAAAACACCCGAAAACAATCGCCAATAACTCCTTTTCGATTTGCGCCCACCTCGTCTCGGCGGGCGTGAGCGTGCGCGCGGCGAAGGCCACGGGGCGGCCGCGCTGCAACAGGCAGGCACCCAGCCCGCGCGCGCTCGCGTCCACCGACACCACCACTGGCTCGTTGGGGTCGTAATATCGTAGCGTGGGCGCCTCGGATAAACATTTTTTAATTTTTTCGTAGACAATTCCGTGTGATTCGTTCCATTCGAAATTTACATTTCGTTTCAGTAACCCTCTCATCGGTTCTACTAATTCGGCGTAGCGTCTTATAAATCTCGATACGTAATTGGTCATGCCGAGAAACCTTTCTAACTCTTTTCTGCAACTCGGAGGGGGCAAATCTTTTATCGCTTGCACCCGATCGGGATCCGGGCGTATTCCTGTAGGATCGAAAATATGACCCAAATATTTGACCTGTGCGGCCCCCAGCACGCACTTGTCTCTGTTGAACCGCACGCCGTGCTCCAGCGCGCGCCGCAGCACGGCCTCCAGCCGGGCGTCGTGCTCCTCCTTGGTCCTGCCGTATACGAGCAAATCGTCCACGAAGCATTCTACTCCCTCTTTCGCAAATATCTTGACTATAGCATTATGGAAAACTTCCGAAGCTGAACATATACCGAATGGCAGCCGTAAGAATTTGAATCGTCCGAACGGCGTAGCAAAAGTACAAAGTTTAGAACTGTCGTCATCAAGAGCGATCATATAAAAACCTTTGTTGGCATCTAGATGCGAAAAAAATTTGGCTCCTGACAAATTTGCTGCAATTTCATCCAGGGTTGGAAGTTGACAATGACTACGCTTTATAGCTTTGTTTAAGTGTTGAGGATCTATACATAATCGCAATTTGCCGTCCGGTTTTTCCACTAAAACTATGCTTGACACCCAGTCGGTAGGTTCGTCCACTTTCTCAATAATATTGAGCTCCTGTAGGCGATCGAGTTCCTCCCGTAGTCGCGGCCTCAGCTTGATAGGTATTTTCCTAGAGCTTCTGACCACGGGGGGCACCCTCTCGTCCACAGTCAACCTGTGTACGCCAGGTAGTCGACCTATTCCCTCAAATACAGTTTTGTATTTATTAATTAAATTGCTACAATCCATTTGATTAGAAATTTCATTTAATCTCATTATTAAATTTAATTCTATACATACATCTCGTGATAAGAGATTGTTGCACTGTATATTTAAAACATATATTTTACCTGAATATTTCTTACCATTATTATTATGCACAATTTCGGCTGTGAAATATCCCTTTACGGGCAAAACATTTCTACTAACCTCGCGTAACACCGTTCCGGTGTTGTTCAACATGTGCTCCTTAAAGCCCGCTGCAACAAAACTGTCGTACGACATTACACAGGCATCGGCACCGCTATCCAACTTGAACGACACCGGAACGCCGTTCACCGCCACAGTCTCGAACCATCCTTTATTATCTACAGAATTTATTTCCACCCCCTGAATAGTTAATTCTTCTAGCTCACTCATTTCATCCGATGTATAACATACTTCGCGAACATAGTTACTTTTACAACACCTCATAAAATGTCCAAACCTATTGCATCGAAAACACTTCGTATTGAACGCCGGGCATTTATTTTTCACATGTACGTAGTCACAGTTGGAACACTTAAAACGGTCTCCGGACACGCCAACCTCGCGCTGGGCCCGCCGCGCCTCGTGCTGGGAGCGGCCGCGCGCGCGGGCGGGCGGCGCCGCGGGGCCGCGGGTTGGCGCACGCGCGGGCGGCCTCGCGCGCAGCTGCTCGATGCCAGCCGCGGGCCCGGCCGGCGGCCCGCCGCTGTCGGCCGCGGCGCCCGCGCCGGCTCCGCTCCGCACCGCGCCGGCTTGTTCGCTCGCAACTTCCGCGGCGCGGCACCACGATGCCGCCTCGTCCAATTTTAAATCTTTCTTCCTTAACATCCTTTCCCTTAGCTGTCCATCCTTGATTCCACGAATCATCTGAGTCAAAATTAAGCTTTCTTTCAAATCGCCAAAATCGCATGATTTGCTTTTTACTCGTAGTGACGCTAGGTACTTATCAAATTTATCATCAGTTTGGTACGACTCAAAAAATAAATGTCTTTCGAAATTTGTATTTTTCTGCGGATCACAACGGTCGTTGAACTTTTTACATAACACGTCATATTTATTTTCTTCTTCTGCACTGATATCGAATTCTTCGAATAGATCTCGTCCGATTTTTCCTATGACATGAAGTAATAAAGCGCATTTCTCTCGATCAGCTGACTTTTCTCGCCCCGACGCAATTAAATACCAGTCGAATGTTTTTTTCCAATCGCGCCAGTTACTAGCGAGATTACCCACTTCGCGCATAGCGGGCGGTTGTGACACGGAGGCGAGCGACGCTCTGCAATCCTCAATGTCTTGTTTATCCGGCATTTTTCGCAGTTAAACACAAACACAACAATTGTTGTAATCTCTAAAACACTAAAACAATCACACCTGACACCATGTGGTGTTTTGGATCATAACAATGAAACGCTCTGTATCACGGCCCAAGTAAAACTGATTTATTTATGATTACCCTCCACTTCAGTACATCATGCATTTGATACCTACCTACATATACAACAATTTCCATACAATATTCATGTTTTCGTTCACACCTAACCGACAATACGCTATTACGCTATGCGTAGACGCTGACATAAAATACCGTACAAATAACGTTCACGCTGGGGCTCACAGTGAGCCTGCTCACATTCGGCGGCTGACAGTCAGTTTGGTTTGAACACGGCCTAAGGTTACGGGTTTGATCACGGGCCGGGGCAGATATTTGTATGAAAAATACGAATGTTTGTGCTTGAGTCTTGGATATTTATAGTTATTTGGGTATATTTTGTAGTAAATTGTGCATTTACTCTTGGAAATCTTTATTTGGTGAAGTGGAACTCACGAGGAAGAAGACCACATGCCATCGAAATCGTTTACCTAAGAGCAAAGCCAAAAGCTATGCTCTTGTCGGTGGAGTAATCACCAATCCTTTCTTCTTTGAGCCAGTCTTTTGAGTTCCTCATACGAGGCGCTCACTTTTATTTGGCTTAAAAAGGTTATTATGGGTATGTATTACAATACCGAAGTACGAAAGACCGAATGTATTAAAACATCGAATGGGTCAAAAGACCGACACGATTTTTTTCTGAAACCGTTAACTTTTTAAGATTGTTATAAAACAAACCTAACCTAACCTAATGGGTTCTGTATGATGCCGTTTTAATAAATTCTGAGAAGTTTACGGTTTCAGAAAAAAATCGTGTCGGTCTTTTGACCCATTCGATGTTTTAATACATTCGGTCTTTCGTACTTCGGTATTGTAATACATACCCGGTTATTATAGGCTTCCCGCTATCTGTCTTCTGGTCAATCCTGCCTTCCAAAATATTTAGACCGTCGTCGTCGTGTCGGGTCGTCGTGGCGTTTCAGGTGGCCTAACATCTTGCCTCTCCTATTCCTTAAGGTGTTTAATAGACAACGTTTCTCTTCATTCGTCTTTTTCTCAGTCCAGCTAACCCGGTTTTTTGGAGTCGATTCAATTTTTATTTTACATATTTTCTGGACACTAGCTCCTAGTCTACCCGTCACTGGCAGTGGCTTAGTAATACAAAGTAATTCAATACAAGTATAAATACTCGTGATTCGTCCTCCAGGCCCTAATGCGGCCCTAAATGGCGTGCAAAGGTATATTCATTGGATTATATTGGGCCCTATGTTGTTATGGGGTAAGGACGGTGACAGGGTTGGAAAAAAAAATGTTTTTTTTAAAAATTCGAATAAAGCTCGATTTTTTTTAAATCCTATTTTAATCACGATTTTTACGTGAAGAGGAACAGTCGAGGATTTTTCCAATATTGAAGCAATTGTTTGGGTCGATAGCTTCTTCAGCTACTGTGGAAAGAGTGTTTCAAAGAAAAAATCATTTGATTTAAAACTAAATTATTTAATCGTGACAACCCTGGACGAATGAGGGGGAGAGATAGAAGTAAGAGCAGCGAACCTGTATGTTAGGGCAGCTAGCTACCAATGTTGTCGGACGACGGCTAAAAGCTTTAGCTTAGCTTGAACTCATGGCTTTACCCGTGTTCCAAATACCATCGGAGAAAACATTTGCAAACTTACAGTTTGGCCTGAAAAATAAGTTTTTGTTAAAATTTCATTTTATAATCAAGCTTTTTAGCTGACTTTACTTTTTGTTGACTGTACTTACATTGTCATCCAACTTACATAAGTATACCAAATTTCAAGTGAATCCGACCACTTTGAAGTGGGTCAAATTCGACTTCCAAGATTTAACCCGTACATACATAGATACCTATGTACATTGCAAATTAAATAAAAGCTCGTACAAATACGATTTTAAGGGTTCCATACTTTAAGGGTGTTAACGGGACTCTATTACTGAGACTCCGCTGTCTGTCTGTCCGTCTATCAAACGTGTCTATCTCTTGAATGGTAATAGAGACACTTGAAATTTTCACCGATTAGTATTACTGTGGCCGCTATACCAACAAATACATACTAATAATAAAATAAAGTTAAAAATTAAAGGGAGTCGTCATACAAGAAACGTGTTTTTCTGTGGTTTTTCCAGTGTTTTTTTTTAATTAGATCTTCATCATTTTTTCATTGAACTATTTTTAAAATACTGTGCGGAGGTACGGAACCCTTCATGTACGAGTCTGACTCGCACTTAACGGATTTTTTACTTTTGAGGTACGGAACTTTGAAACCATGACTGCATGGACCACTTCCCTTTACCCCACTAAGATGAAATAAAAGAAATCATGTCACTACATTGCGTTAATGAAACCTTTTTATTTTGTTTCAGATTAATCCACCGCGAATGATTTCGCGGACTACACTCGCTCGCCAATATTATGTGATAGTGTCCAGTGCAGTGTAGTTACGTCGGCCATCTTGTGACCATGGCCGCCATTTTGCGCGCGCTCCGTGTGAGGCTCGGCGCTGCTGTCGTGAACGTTACGCTTCTTCTCACGTTCGCTGTTTATTCTTCTTATGGTAAGTTGTCTATTTTATCCAGTGGCGGCGTGTACTTAAAATAAAACAGCAAATACTAAACATGCATAGCATAAGAGACTTTATTCTACCAAAATATTCGATCACATTATCAAAATTGACTTCCCTGTCTCTTTCAATTCCTAAAACCTAAAGATTGGTTAGCACGCTTGGCTCATTGAGAAGTTGAGAACCTTAAATAAGATTTTATTATTTTTAACTTAGAAAAGCTTAATTTTTGCGCCGTTTGAGGTGTTCAGCCGCAGTGATAATTATAATTTACTAGTTTAAAGTACGGAGATCTCTTATTTACATTTTTCTGACATCGAGTCGTTTTCTCGTCCCTTTGTTTTTGGGACACCGGGATAGTAACTGATCGCGGGGCAGTCCCGTTCCAAACGAGACATATGTTCACGATAAGTACCTGACGACGCGTTCATGAGTCACGTCGCGTCGGCCGCAACATACCAGCCAGCGTACATACTAAAACATACCATTATCCCAAATCTGAACAGCCATCATTAAAATGCAGTCAAAAAAGGCCACACACACTAATAAATACCATTGGCGCTTGTAAGCGTGATGTTAGCAATAAAATAAATTGGACGAGACGGGAAGCCGCGTACTAGGTATCAATACTTATTAAATAATAGGTATAAATACTTTAATCAATCATTTAATCAAAAAATTTCATCATTAAGAACACGGCAGGTAACAAGATAACAATATATTATGTTAGATATTATATCAGCAGGAGGTATCACTTGCTTTTCGGCGGCGAAAACTATTGACCGTACTAGCTGCTAGCTGCAAAGGATTCGTTTATCGCTATCCCGAGGGAATTATACAATTTTTGGAGCTACAAATGTGTTTGTTAATCCAGGTTATCGCTGGCAACAGCTAGTGGTAAATACTTTTTAGTATTTTACCTAGTATTTACCAGGTATAAAAACTCCATTAGTTTACGATCGTTCCCACAATTGGTGGACAATTACATATTATTTGATATAATTTCGAGAGAGGTCGGTCAGGATTTTTGTTTTGCCCTGTTTTACGTCGATTTAATGTGGTAGAGATTGTATATTCTACATGCCGGATATGTAAATTAGGATACAAATACTCTTATTACGTATATATACACCCTATCCTATTGGTATTAAAAACTAGCTGTTCCCCGCGACCCCGTCTGCGAAGAATTCGTTTATCGCTATCCCGCGAGAACTATGCAATTTTTCCAGGATAATTAGTGTCTAATTTTAATCCAAGTTATACCTAAACTATCTTTGTGTGAAATTTCGTCAGAATCCGTCAAACCGTTTTAGCTTGACAGTGACAAACATCCACACATTCATTTATTCAAACTTTTGCGTTTATAATATAATAAAAGTACCTGGGCAACCGAGCTCTGCTCGGGCTGAAACTCGGTACCAAGCGTTTTCCGGTTTCCCAGAGATAAGACCAAGCTAGATCAATTTTTCATCCCCGAAAACCCCCTCATACCAAATTTCATCGAAATTGTTGGAGCCGTTTCCGAGATCCTGATTATATATGTAAGAGGGAGGGGGGGGGGGCGGGGGAGGGGGTTCAGGGGTTCCAAAGGAGGGATGAAAATTTCATTGATTTTGCCGTGAGGGGGTGGAGGAGTGAGTCACGTTAAACTATCGTCCGTAAACCGACTTTACAGACAACCGGTTTTTCCTGTTCTGTGCTCCCAATAGGGAACGTGCACATAGACGGTGCTGCCAACTGGTGCCATAAGGGTGCCATCAATTTGAATGTTTTACCTTGATAAGTTTGTTTTACTGTCCGCATAGTGTATCTTCTGTCGCATTAGTGCTGCCGCCTATAGTTACTGCACGTTCCCTATAATAATTTTTCTCACAATAAGTAACTTTTTCTCACAAAAGAAGAAACTTGACGTTTTCTCATAAAAAAAAACTTAAATTTCTACTGAGCTATTTTGATCTGCTCGAAGTCGGCGAAATTTAGCTTTGTATTCTAATGCAAACAAAAATAGCCGGAAAACACGAGTAAAAGCGATTTTCTGAAAATGAAACATAGCTAGATCAGTTTTTCATCCCCGAAAACCCCCACATACCAAATTTCATCGAAATCGTTGGAGCCGTTTCCGAGATCCTGATTATATATATACAAGAATTGCTCGTTTAAAGGTATTAGATTAGATAAGTAAGAAGTAAGATTAGTAGCATTAGTGATAGAGAAAATTAAAATTTATAAAAAATCCCAACGCAATTTGGTCGCACATATGTTTGAAAATAAAGTAAATGCCCACTATGCGTCTAAGATCATGTCTCTAAATTTCGATCACAGCTCTAGTGGCTCCCAATCCACCTTTGCCGTAACTCTAACATTCTCCACCTTCTTTACGGCATCCTCTTTAACCCTGCAACTCCTCGCTACCTCAAAGAGCGATTTAGCTACGTAACTTCTATTCGATGCTCTCAGAACTTTCTCCTTACCGTGCCTCTCTCTAACTCCAAATTCTATGTCTATTCTATACTGTCCAGGCTATTCGGTTGTGGAATTCCTTGCCGATTGACTTACGTCGGGCAAAATCTCTGTCAATCTTTAAATCTATGCTTAAGGAGCACTATCTGTCATCTTGTAATAATTAGCTTTATTATACCTAGTTTATTTATTTATTTGTGGCTCTTTATCCCACTGCCTATATTTATTTTTGACATGAATTATATGTACGTTTTATGTATGAGTAGATGTACTATTTTTGTTGCGTTTATAATATTCTGATCCACTGTTGATGCACCACCTGCTGTAAACTAGTCCTTCCTTCTTTCTGTTTAAAGGGTTGCCTAGAAGAGATCGCTCTTAAGCGATAAGGCCGCCTATTGCTTACCTTGTAACTTTCTCTCTGTGTACCTGTTTTTCTGTATCGCTTACTATTTCTGGTGTACAATAAAGAGTCATTTTATTGTATTGTATCCCTTCAGCTAACAAAAGAGCTGATAACTTTGAAACAGCTGAACCGATTTTGATGAAACATGTCTAAGAAAGAACCATCGCCAAGAAACCTGCTTCTAAATAAAAAAAATCCGCATTCAAATCGGTTCACTTGTTTAAGAGCTATGATGCCACAGACAGACACAAAGACAGACATACACACACACATAGCGGTCAAACTTATAATACGCCTCTTTTTGTGTCGGGGGTTGATAATAGCAAAAATTGCGAACTTCTTTGGTCACAGCTTCTTCCAGTAAATTTTCAAATTTTCCACGTTGTTTCTTAGTCCCCTCTTTGACTCCCTTTCTCCCGGTTTAGGGGGCATGTCCTAAGGTCAAGGCCCTCATATCTGGACATTTACATAACAAAGGCAGTTCTCGTACGTTTCGTGCTCTGTGGTCCTTTAATGCATTTTAGATGAGGCGAGGATCGCTAGATTTTGAACATGACAAGTAATTGGTAGTTTAGATGGACTGTGGTGCAGGTGGAACTCAGATTAAACTATACTTCACTGGTGGGCACAAGCCTCCACTCAGAATGAGAGGGTTTGGACCATAACTCCCACGCGGGCCCAGTGCGGGTTGGGAACTTCACACACACCGTTGAATTTCTTTTGACGATGTTTTTCTTCACCGTAAAGCTCATGGCAAATTTGAAATGTAATTTCGCACATGAATGCGTAAGAAATTAGAGGTGCTAATCCACGACCTTCTGCTTGATTAGTTGAACCACTAGGCCACCACGGGTTTTTACTCACAAACTACACTTTATCTAATTCTAGCTGTTGCCCGCGACCACGTCTGAGATATAAACTATTCTATGTCCTTTTCAGGGTCTCAAACTATCTCTATACCAAATTTCACCTAAATCGGTTCAGCAGTTTAAGCGTGAAGAGGTAACAGACAAACAGACAGACCGACAGATAGACAGACACCCTTTCTCTTTTATAGTAGGTGTTATAGTATGGATCATACCGAATTTCTTCCCAAATCCACCCAACCGTTTAGCTTAAAAGAGTAACAAAAACACAGATATTTTCGTATTTATTAATATTAGTAGCATCTATATTTGGTCCTTTTGTCCTCTAATTATCATCTCATTTCATATCGCCGATTCCATAAAACACAGTCCTTAAACAGAATTGCCGTCATCATTTACTATTTAAATTTAGAATGCGACTACCGTCAATAAATTAAGCCCTCAAACACTTAACGGCTCAACCCGTTCTATTTTCAAATTACCAACTGTCATTTGCGATGACAGATGGCGCTGGCGGCACGTTTTTCGGATTAATTCGTGTTCCTTTCTTAAAAAGTGTTGACATTGACACCTTGAGGCAAGATGGCAGTTGATGTGGAGTCCGGTTTCGGTTACAAAAAGTGTGTTAAAAAGAAGAGGTTTAAGATATGACATTTCAAATTGCTCGAAAAGTAATAATAATCACTCCGACTTCGTTGTGAAACTTCTTTTTGTGAGTATTGTGCGTCGAAGTGATTATGTAGAAGAAAATCAATCCTGAGTAGTTCGAAAAACTCGTGCGCCTAACGAACGTGATACGCTACACTTCTGTCGACTTTTGACCACAACCGCTGCCGCCGATAATTTTGCCAATAGGAATATTGACTGACACCACCAATCAATTGACGTACTTTTTATGAGTAGTCAAAACACAATTCTCCCATAGAGTTTGAATGGCAATAGCAACTTATGCAGTCACTTGTTCGCCAACTCAATCAAGTAAACTATTTATTTGTTTTAAAGCAACAAATAATCTTATTTTGCAGTTAATCGAAAATTAATCTGGTTTTCAGGGCGTCAATTAAGGCGTTTTCTTTTATTGGAGTCGTTTCTTTGAATTATTTTTTAATGGCGTCAACATCCCCATTAATAGTTTGTGATTCAATCTCGACAAATATTAGTTATAAAATTCTGACTATTTAAACACAACCTCATTTTGAGTTTCTCCGTAGTCAGAATAACAGGCTAAAATCGTAAATACATTTTCTTCGTCCGATGACAAATTTAAACACACATTAGAAGCAATACATCATTCACTAAGGAGTCCAGGACAAGAAAAACAAGATCTGCTATTGTCCAAACTGCGATCCCATTTAAGCTCTCGCGAACATTGTTTCAGCTTAGTCCAAGTCCAAGATGATTTATATCAGACAAGACACAAGCTATTAATAACCACACCTAAAGATCTTAGATATGTGTGCATTTCAAACCTGTCTACATTAATTTTGTCACGAAATTCCAATAGAATTAACAATAAACTTGTCTCCGTCAAGGAATGCCGTGGACGTAATTCCTTCGCCTTCCATTAGGCAATTTGATAAACAAAAAAGCTTCCCCCGAAAACTCATTCACAATCTTCGGAAGCGGTTCTCGAAATGTTCTATTTTTAAAACGTTTCACTGTCAACTGTCAAACTCGATGACAGATGGCGCTAACTGCAAGCCGCGGGATAAGGCGGGGATTTGTGAAAAAGCCGCCATTTTAGAACGTTCTATATTTGAAAATAAGCAAGGCACGTTTCGGCTATTAGGCGGGAAGTGTTACGATTTTAAATATGGAATGGGGCTCGCTTGTTTGACATTTGGTGCTTTTTAATTTTCGTTACTGCTTAAAAATAATCCAGCCAGGTTTTTTGACCTTTCCAAAAGAAACGGTAAAAACTTTCTTAAAGAAAATAAATGAGTTAAACTGGTACATGCATTTTGCTAAATGTCGTTGCCGTAACATTAAAGTGTTGCCAAGCGAAACTGAAATACCCGTGCAAAATTTTATTTATGCACGAATATCGATGATAAATGACAAATAATGATGATATGTGCCCATAGATATTACATTTAATGCCAATACGACGAAACTTTTAAAATTACCGCTCAACTTTACAACACCCCGTCCAAAAGATACCTTATAGCGACAGATGTAAGAGTTAAAATCCCTCCTAACAAATGCAGCAAGTTGCCAGCGTTTATGGAAATAACTTTAAATAAATCCGTGGAGTTTAAAATGCAGTTTAAAAGAACGACGGATTGAAAGGAGTAGTTTTTACAAGTTTTATTTTTAAGATTGATGATTCGGAAATCGAAGGCGATATGAGGGAAATGGGTAAGGCGTAGCGTAGTACAGTACAGTATTTGATATTCTGTGATCGAAGTGAAATTGTGTGGAAATTCTTGACCACGCATTTTAAATAAATGATGCATGTGCAATATGTAAACGTATGTCTCACATAACGACGTACGTTTTGGCAGATGTTATGTTATGTTTGGTTGGAGTTCTCGGAGTGATATTCAGGGACAATAATGTTAAAGTATCATCGGCTTATAGTTAAGTATATATATGAGTTTTTTTTTCCTAACAAAAACGTTATATTTATGGCAAAAAATTCGACAAATTGCAAAACAGTTTGTTGGACAATATTCTCCTTATTTTTAACAATGTGTCTATATAATCGCACCACCACTACACCTTATTATATTTAGCAATAGGTATTATCAGTTCAATAACATGACTTAGTTTATTATGTAACTTCATAATTAGTCTGAGCTGCAATTATCCCTTTCTTGATGCACCCACACGGAGGGATACCAGCGAGACGGCGACATTTAATCAGAATACTTGCTTTTCAAAAGTCTCTTGAAAACTTGAAGAGACTTTTGAAAAGTAAGTACAAACATATAGTTCATGTAGTTGTGTATGTAATGTTTATATAGTTTTAGGTACTTTACTAAATGTAAACAAACATCAGCTGCCAACACGACCAAAATTATGGCGTCGGGTTAACCAGCCAAATGCGATATTTGTAATTGACTTTCACGCGTCACATTTTCGACGTACTCTTTAGTTTAGTCGCATAATATGGAGTTTGTTTACATTTAGTACCTAGACCTTTATAGTATAGCATTTAGACCTAACCTTTATAGTATAGGCATCGTATCGTATCGTATCTTAAGTTTAACAAAAAATCTACATGCAATAGCGACTCCACGCCTTCCTCACACCCGATTGATTCATTACAAGGCGTGGCTCTGAATTTATGACGGAGGGAGAACCAGCTAAGTCCGCTTGTACTTAACAGTTTAAGGTAAATAAAACTTTATAATGCCTACTGGCTTTGCACTGATTTATTCTTGTTTTTAAAGCGCTCAGATTAGCTCGAATCGGTCTTGAGGTTTTGCGCCAAATTAATGGCGCGAACGGTGCGAAGAGGAAACTCGGCCGGATTGGCGCACAAATATAATTGGTCAACTAGATCTCTATCCCGCGGGAAGTTTCAAAAAATCCTTTTTACTAGGTACACCTCTATGATGATGGAGATAGAGTCCCATTGAATTTTGTTACAGAGTGAAATCAAAATGGTGATACAAGATTCTTTCTTCAATTTGTTTTAATTAGTCTTATTAAATTTGAAATGTCCATACATTGAGTTATTGATTTCATTTCAGCTAAGTATGAACATCCTAAATTTTATCAGAATAATTTTAACAATTGGGTACAAAACACTAATTTTGTATCACCATTTTGATTCCACCATGTATATTAATTCCATTTTAGTTTCAGCGGTATGGGGTTTGGGTGTGTATAATTCACAATCATATATCAGTCAGTCAGTCAGCCAGGACTTTGAATTTTACATATTTTTTTTGTACTTTGTTCGTTGGCCAATCTTGAAACCGACGACGCCAGCGGGCAACGGTGCGGCGAGCGTGTTCTTTGTTCATTGCTTTGCCGAGACGCTCGCCGCACAGTGGTTACCTGACAGCTTACGCAATGAACAGCGAAAACGCTCGAAGTCCCGCTCCAGTTCGCGGTCTAAAACATGTATTGTATCATCATTTCAGGCGAAAGACGTCCACTGTTGAAAATACTTAGTCCTTCCCAATTCTCGACAAACAGACTGGTCCTGCGCCATCCGCAACTAACGCGTTCCCGCAACCTTTCTCAGTCGTCACTCCATCTTGACGAAGGCCTGCCCACACCGCGTCATCTGGTCCGTGGACGCCACTCGAGAACTTTTCGGCCCCATCGACCATCAGTTCTACGAGCGATGTGCCCTGCCTGCTACTTGATCCTGGCGATTCTTCGAGCTATGTCGATTGTCGGTGATAGTTCTTGAGCGGATTTCATCATTTCTAATGCAATCCCGCAGAGAAACTCCATGCATAGCCCTCTCCATCGCCCTCTGAGTGACCTTGAGCTTTCTTATGAGACCCATCGTTAGCGGCCACGTCTTAGTGCCATAAGTCATCACTGGCAACACACACTGGTCAAAGACTTTTGACTTGAGACAAGATATTGCGGAGCTTCCCGAACTCTACACAGCCGAGTATTACCGTGCCGATGTATTTGTATGTCAAATAAACTTCCATCTAATTTGAATACATTTTTACGACCACCTTCACCCCGAGCATGCGATAGCATTTCGCCGTCAAAGAGACTTGAATTTAAATTTAATACTGTCTCTTAGGCAATAAATAATCGTAACAAGATACATCAGATACAGCGGCCATATTTAATTTGCGATAATGCTTTCAGCCATTTATTGATGTCACAACACTCCAGAGGCAAAAATTAAAAAGACCCTAGAGACTTCAACGTCTGGATGAGCGTAAATTGCGAGTATTTATACTTGCAGGGCTGAAACATAATTGCTTTGATAACTATCAACGATAATTATGTACTGATGATTATTAATTGCGAAGCTGAAGTGGGACTGGGCAGGCCACGCCAGCCGCATGGATCCAAATCAGTGAGCTAAAATGCCCACGGACTGGATACCACAAGACTGCGGCGATGAGGTAGGCTAGGCCCAGGGAGTGTCGGGGGGGACCTAGACGTGTATGGACTGTAAGGACACCGCCAAAATTGGGACGAATGGAAAAAAAAAATGGGGGACGCCTTTGCCAACAATAGGACACTTCTCCAGGGTAATTAATGATGTAAGTAAAATTATAATTATAATTATCAACGATAAAACTCCACTGCCGTGGTAGTCTAGTAATTTGACCAATAGAATCTCAAGTAGATGGTCGTGGGTTCAAATCAGGGGGGGCACACTTACATATATCACACTTTTCATGCGACTGCAGCGACCTGTGTTAGGTGTTTGACGAAGAACTAAATTAGCGGCCATCTTGGTTGACTTGTCAAACTTGTCAGTTGTCATTCATCGGCCATGGCCATGGCGTACCAAATTGTACGGTCAAGGACTTTAATTGATAGGCCACTTGCCAATGTTCGTATTTTAGCCGTATAATGCAAATTGGGTTTAGCCGCTTATACTTCGTATATGCTGATTTGAATTAGACGGCTAAAATACGAATAGTGGCAATTAGCCTATCAATTAAAATCCTTGACTATACATTGCTATAGGTACGCGTATCTATAGCTGTACATCACTACTAACATATACATATAGATAGGTATGCATCTATAGAAACGTCACATTAGTTCTTGAGCAGCCGTAGGGCGGCAGCACCTTCCATACATGCATATTTGACCATAGAGTTGCCACTCTTGTTCGTATAATATTACAATACTCTTTGGTTCAAATCACGGCTCGCACCTTTGAGTTTTTCGTTTTTGCCCAGCTGATTCGGAGAAGCTGCGCGCTCGCTCATTAAATGCTAACCCGGTAACTAAACTGCGCGAGTATGTATACCAAGTATTTGTAACAAGTATTTTATCTCGCGTCTGGGCCGTCCCTGCAAATTATCCCGAACGGAGTGAAAATTGATGGCAACACAGAAATAAGTGCCGGCTGTCGGGCATGCCTTAGTCTTGTTGTAAAAAGAGCATGTTTATACAAGCTATAATAATAACTGCTATTAAATGTACTGTTACGATAATGAATAACTTATTTGATATTATTTTTGGTCTGTTCCGCTGCTGCTGCTGGGTACAGGACTCGTCCCGGTATGGGAGGGTTTGGGCGGTTCACGCGGGCTCATATGGATTGAGAACTTAACACTTGATTTTTTCGGAGTTGTTGATAATTTAAAAAAAAATCAAATTGTTTGGACAGCTCCCTCTATCCTTGTTTAAAGTTAAAATATTATCCCACGGGAACTAATTACCGGGATATTAAGTATACTATGTTACAGTTCAGGTTTTTGTCTATATATGCACACCAAGTTTCATCCAAATACGTTCAGCTATTATAGCGCTATTGACTAACAAACATCCAAACCTCCAAACATCTACACAAGTTTATCTTATTTATTATATAATTAGCTAACCCGCCAAACGTTGTATTGCCTGCCATATATCACGTAAAAAATAGCCTACGACCTATTCTCAGACCTACCAAATACTTACAGACAAAAAAGGTTTCATTAAAATCGATCAAGCCATTTCGGAGGAGTTCGATTACAAACAACGTGACACGAGATTTTTATATATTAGAAATATTGGTAGGATTTACTTATTTTTAGTCTAGGTTAATAATAATAATAATAATAATAATGCCCTTTATTTCCGAATTACTTAACACTTTTTACAAATAGTTACAAAATATCTCTAATATCGGTGTGCCTTCTGGCATAGGCCTCCTCCAACAGTCTCCACTGTGCTCTGTCATCCACAACTCTGGTCCATTGTGGCCCCAGGGTCAAGCGGATGTCATCCACCCATCTCCTTGTTGGTCTCCCTCTTTTCCTGGTGCCGTCCCTAGGGTACCACAAAGTGACCTGTTTGCTCCACTTTTTTTTTTACATCTCAGCATGTTGAAGACCAGATGGCCTAGTGGTTAGAGACCCTGACTATGAAGCTTGAGGTCCCGGGTTCGATTCCCGTGTCGGGGCAGATATTTGTATGAAAAATACGAATGTTTGTTCTCGGGTCTTGGGTGTTTAATATGTATTTAAGTATGTATCTATCTATATAAGTATGTTTATCCGTTGCCTAGTACCCATAACACAAGCTTTGCTAAGCTTACTTTGGGACTAGGTCAATTGGTGTGAATTGTCCCGTGATATTTATTTATTTATTTATGTGACCTGTCCAGCCCCATTTTAAATGGTCAATTCTAGTGAGTATGTCTGACACTTTAGTTTTCTTTCTTATTTCTGTATTTTTAATTTTGTCGCTTAACTTTAGTCCTAACATACTTCTCTCCATTGCCCGTTGACACTTTGCTAGTTTTTCACGGTGGTGCTCTGTAAGTGACCAAGTCTCACATCCATACGTTAAACACGGCAGGATACAGGTGTTGAATGTTTTCTTTTTAACCGACTTCAAAAAAAGGAGGAGGTTCTCAATTCGGTTGTATGTTTTTTTTTTTTTTTTTTTTTTTTTTTTGACGTGTGTTACCTCAGAACTCCGTCATTTATGAACCGATTTGGGAAATTTTTTCGTTGTTTGAAAGCACATGCTTCAAGGTTGGTCCCGTTGTTACCAAAATCCAGTTCTGATGATGGGATCCATGAGGAATTGAAGAAACTCCTCAAAAATTCAAGAGAAACGTATGGCGATTTTAGTATTTTCGGTGACAAGTCGAGCATTTGCATTCAGAAAGTATCATGGAACTCTGTACTAAAACGACATAACCCTGTCGAGTTTTAAAAATAGAATTTTCAACATAAACTTATTTCGAAGTCAAACTGATGATTTTATCCTACGCATCTATTTTATACAGAAACAACTAAAAAGCAAAAAATAAAAAATTTTAAATAAAAAATAAAACCTCCTTCAAAAAACATCCAAAAATCTATGAAATAATAATTGAACCGAACCGACCACAATAAGCATGAAAATATCTTTCTTCTAATCTGTTTGAAGTCGGTGCCTCAGCTCGAGTCAGCAGGAGTGGACCTAGTAATCTAACTTACCTACATACCTACTATCTATAGGGCTTCTACACTCCTGCTGGCTCGTGCTGGGGCACCGACTTAAAACAGATTAGAAGAAAGATATTTTCATGCTTATTGTGGTCGGTTCGGTTCAATTATTATTTCATAGTTTTTTGGATGTTTTTTGAAGGAGGTTTTATTTTTTATTAAATTATGTCCCGAGGAGAGATGATCTCAAAATCAAATTTTGATGATCAAAAAAGGTTTCATTAAAATCTATCAAGCCATTTCGGAGGAGTTCGATTACAAACAACGTGACACGAGATTTTTATATATTAGAAATATTGGTAGGATTTACTTATTTTTAGTCTAGGTTACTTGTATAGAAATATAGTTATATCAATTTATTATTACAAACAACAGATAAATAGGTACAATTTAAATAAATAAATTAAAAAAAAACAATATTCTAATTAATATTCTAATTATTATTCTAAAAGGTGTATAATTCTATATCATAAATTATTATGTAGTATCATTATACTATACACCTTTTCCTGTACAGTGAAAGCAAATTCTTAGCATTGATAAGACGTTGTCGATTGTTAACAGCCAACAACCATTACGTAGACGCAGTTTGTGTGTTGTTACTATCTTTTGGCTGTGAGTTATATTAATTAAATATTTGTACGTACACACACGAAGAAAAAACCAGCCAAGTGAGAGTCGGACTCGCGCACGAAGGTTTCCGTACCATTATCTATAAAAACGGCAATAAAATCACATTTGTTGTATGGGAGCCCACCTTAAAAAAATATTTTATTTTAATTTAATTAGGTATTTATTTTTAAAGTTCTCCATTCATGTAATAAACAAATATGAAATAAAAACAGTAAAAACTTAGGACTAACTTAAATCTAACTAATACTAACTAAAGCTAAAGGTAAAAAATCTGAGTAAAGTAACTATTAACACACTATGTAACTTAATATTCTGTGAATATTTCAAGCGTCTACCTAAAACGAACAAAAACAAAAAACAAAAAATCACGTTTGTTGTATGAGAGCCCCCTTACCTTAAATATTTGTTTTATTCTATTTTTTAGTATCTGCTGTTATACTAAATGAAAAAAAAAACCGCCTATATAATTCCCGTTCCCATGGGAATTCCGGGAAAATATATATCCTATGTCACTCGTGGAACTGAGACGAATCTAATGACACCTCACACTTCAAAATCCATTGAGCCGTTTAGGCTGCAGGCCGTGCGAGAATGATACAATTACATAAATACATACGCTCAAAAAGCATAGCCCTCTTTCGACAGTCGGGTGACTAGTAACATAAGAAAAGATAGGATGAATCATCATCATCATCATCATCAGCCTATGCTCGTCCACTGCTGGACATAGACCTCTCCCATGGCATGCCACTGAGCACGATCCTCGGCCACTCTCATCCAGCTCTTGCCAGCCGCCTTGCGAAGATCATCGCTCCACCGAGTCTGAAGACGTCCTACGTTACGTTTGCCGATCCGTGGTCTCCACTCAAGAACTAGTCTACCCCAACGGTTATCGGTTCTTCGGGCACTTCAGCGTGCTAATGCGGTGGGCTATGCCGATAACTTTGGTTCTCTGTCAATATTGTATATTTCAGAGAAACTCCGAGCATAGCCCTTTCCATAGCACGTTGAGCAACTTATAGGATAAAATAGGATGGAATTAGTAAAATATTTTGTCTGCAAGCCTCTAATGGTAATCGTGGTTGCATCGAAATAGAACAGCTTTTGGACTTCAATGTCGAGTCACTTCTATATACTGTCAATTCACGAGCCTCTTCAAAATGAATCATGCATCTGGATATACATAGCAGTGATTCATATATTTGGTCGCTATTAATATTTCATTGATATCCTCCTTGTAGATATCGACTGGTTAACACGTGCGTAGCATATGCTAAAGGAACAGGAGTTGGATGGAGTCGAAATAGAGTTTGGGTTACTTTTTTTTTAATACTGATGGAAAGCGAAGATGAGGCCTACGATGGAGCACGCTTGCCGAGTAAATGTTCATTCACCCTAGACTTGATTCTTTTAATAAGGTTTTTTATGTCGACCAAATGGCCTAGTGGTTAGCTAACCTGGCTATGGAGTTTGAGGTCTAGGGTTCGATTCCCGCGCCGGGGTCTGCCCTGATCTGTATTTGTATGAAAACACGAATGTCTGTTCTCGAGTCTTTGAGTGTTTAATATGTATTTAAATGGGATCCTGCCAACTGTTTTTTTTTTTCTGAAACTGTAATCTACTCCAGATATATTTCAGGACTATCTTGTAGAGCCCTATAGGTTAGATTAGTTTAGTTTTATAAAAATCCTGAATAGTTTAGTTCAGAAAAAAAACAGTTGGTAACTGAAACAGTTGGCAAATGAATCAGTTGGGACAAATTTAGTTGCGAAAAATTAGAGGATCCCAAAGCCGTCGTGGCCTAGTGGTTTAACCTATGACCTCTCAAGCAGAGGGTCGTGGGTTCAAATCCCGGCTCGCACTTCTTGAGTTTTTCGGAATTTATGTGCGTAATACATAATGTAATGTACCGTGAGCTTTGCGGGGAAGGAAAACATCGTGAGGAAACCTGCATACAGCCGCTCATCATTCTGAGAGGAGGCCTGTGCCTTGGAGTGGGACATATTTAGACTGGGATGATGATGAGAGGACCCAAGTAGTGTGAATTATCCCGTGACATTTATTTATTCTGTAAAACGAAAATTTGTGTGTAAAAAAATGTTCAGTAGTTTCTATAAAACTGCGCTCTATAATACTATGAAAACTTATGAATAAACGGTGTGTCATTCTCATGGTTATAGTGAATCATGATATGACTCGTAACGTAATACATATTTCAAGAATTAATTCCTTCACCGCTCCACGTATTTTTAGAACTTTCCAGTTTTTAATTAACAATCTCGTTGACAGTTATAAAGAGTCAAATAACTAATGGGTTAAGGATATGTTTTATTTTTGTTTCAAAATGGAACATAAATATACATCTTTGATGTTCTGCTTTATTTGTCATCTAATTTCCTTCTCGAAATTGAAGAAAACGAATAGAGATTCGAATAATCTGAAAAATAAACACTAAAAATTAGCAAGTCGATTTGAAAAGTGTTTTAATGAAATGTATAGATCGAGTCATTCTTGATGACGCGTGCCGTGGTACTTATTCATCATCATCATCATCACCCCAGCCTATATAAGTACGTCCCACTGCAGGGCACAGGTTTCCTCCCTGAATGAGAGGGCAGGACCGTAGTTCCCACGTGGGCCCAGTTGAATTTTCTTCTCAGATGTGTGCAGGTTTTTCACGATGTTTGCCTTCATCGTAAAGCTCATGGTAAATTTGAAATGTAATTTCGCGCTTTAATTCCGAAAAACTCAGAGGTGCGAGCCCGGGCTCGAACCCACGAACGTTTGCTTGAGAGGCCATAAGTCAAACTACTAGACTACTAGGACTTAACGGCCTGTTCATGTGTGTATAAACATGAGGGATGAGACATACACTCATGACAAAAAACCGGTTATCTGTAAAGTCGGTTTACGGACGATAGTTTAACGTGACAACGTTATAACAAAACATTAAAAAACAAAATTTAAACCAGGCGGTCACCCATCCAAGTACTGACCGCGCCCGACGTTGCTTAACCTCGGTGATCGGACGAAAACCGGTGTTTTGTCAAATATCTTGAAAACGGTGCATCCTACGGCAAAATCAATGAAATTTTCATCCCCCTACCCCGCCCCCCGCATTGCACATCCTGGCGCGTGCTGCTCTCTTGTACATCCTGGCGTTCACTGCTCTCTCTTGTACGGGACATGTACGTACATGTACGTTACATTGCGTCATCCTTTTTCGTGCGTGCAGCCGGCGTTCATCGATTTATTAGACGTTGTCACGTCAAAAGTGACACAAGTAATGATTTTCCATTTCCACCAATCCGGGTATCACCAACGGTACTGGCTGAAAATCAGCGCTGGGGTGCTTGCTATAATTGCTATAAACGCCTCAGCATTATGCTTAGCCAGTGTCCTATTCACAACCGCAATGACTACTAAACTATTACTATTACTGTTCTTTTCGTATAAATATTTATGTGTCTTGTGTTGTTGTAAATAAATGTATTTTCTTTCTTTCTCTCTTTCTCTTCTTTTCATTTCCTATTTATTTGGTCATTGTTGATGAATTTTTAGAAGAGGGGCGTGTTGCCATCTCCTGTCTCTTTCCCCCAGTGCCTCTCGTTTACTCTAATTCCATCAAATTAATTCCAAGTACCCTTTGATCAACTGAATAAAATAAAGTAGCAGAATTAAAGAAACCGTATTCTTTCGTAATTCGAGTCTTGGAATTTAATTTGCTATTTTTAATTTGATCTCGTAATACTTAATTTGCGATGTTTAATTTGCCCGCTTACGACTGTTAAAGGAGGTTTTTTAAGACTTACTTGATTCCTACCGGGCACCGGGTTGGTCAAATTTTTAGGTTTTAGGAAAAGAAATAACAGTAAATTAAAAATTTTAAAAACCCCCAACACAATTCGGTCACACATATGATTGAAAATAAAGTAAATGCCCATTATGCATCTGAAATCCCTTCCGCAGCTAGCAAAAGAGCTGATAACTTTGAAACGGCTGAACCGGTTTTGATTAAACATGTCTATACATATAAGAACCATCGCCTAGAAGCCCAAAAATTGTACGCCCGAAATGGATAAACTGTTGGAACTGTAATTCTGAAATGTGAGCTTGTGTACAAAGTCTTTAGAATTAATAAATAATTTATGATTTAAAAACCGGCCAAGTGCGAGTCGGACTCGCGCAGGAAGGATTCCGTACCATTTTCTATAAAAACGGCAAAAAAATCACGATTGTTCTATGGGAGCCCCCCATAAATGTTGTTTTATTTTAATTTAATTATTTATTTTTAAAGTGAATATTTAATAAAATATTCTGTGAATATTTCAAGCGTCTACCTGTTGCCGTTATCAATATCGAACAAGATCGAGCAAAAAATCACGTTTGTGGTATGGGGGCCCCCCTAAATATTTATTTTATTCTGTTTTTAGGGTTCCGTAGTCAACTAGGAAGGAACCCTTATAGTTTCGCCATGTCTGTCCGTCTGTCTGTCCGCGGCTAAGCTCAGAGACTGTTAGTACTAGAAAACTGTAATTTGGCATGAATATATATATTAGTCACGCCGACAAAGTGGTTAAATAAAAAAAACTAAAAAAATTTTTTTTAGGGTACCTCCATAGACGTTAAGTGGGGGTGATTTTTTTTTCTCGACTAACCCTATAGTGTGGGGTATCGTTGGATAGGTCTTTTAAAACCATTGGGGGGTTGCTTACATGATTTTTGTATTCAGTGATTTGTTTGCGAAATATTCAAATTTAAAGTGAAAAATTTCATTAAAATCGACCGCCCCCCCCCCCCCCCCTCTAAAATCTAAACTGTTGGGTGGAAAAATTTTAAAAAATTCAAAATGGTAGTAAATATATTTTTTTTTTTTTTTTAATTATTTTATTTACAATAATAATGGAATATTGAATAAAATAAAAAAACATAAACACATGAAATTAACAGCTATAAAGAAGATAAAGATAACTTACCTAAGAAAAATTAACTAAATATGTACATGTTACTATAAAAATAGAAATTATAAAAAGAATACCCCGTCCAAAAGATCTGTCTGTGGCAGGGTTCCCATGATGCTGGCCGAATTACCCCTTTGGATCGCAAGTGCGATCCGCTGGGATAAATATGCGCCAGCTCTTGGGTCCCCAGAGGTGTCGACCAACCGGGAAGAAAGGGCCTTTATGAAGGACTTCATGTCGGCTGACCAAGGCCCTAAGGTCTCAACAGCAAGCGCAGCAAACTCGTAATCCTTTAATAAAGATGAGTATTTGCGGCGCTTGAGGAGTTGGGCCTGATCAGCCGCAGCGCCGGCTTGTGAGCTAGTTGCCTTGATGTGGGACAGAGCGAAAGTATCAACGCATGTAGCGTCCCACACCAGAGCCCTACCGAGCTTCCACGGCACCAGTGTGACCCCGTCTGGACGCTTGCCATCGTCCCTTGCCATGCCAGCCGGCTCTAAAGCCGAAGGCACTGACACGGTGGCAAGCGACCGACGTACTAAGTCATTTATGGTGCCATGACGGTACATACGGCCGGCGCTCCTAACACATGAAAGCCCATGTCGTCCCAGTTGATCCACGTTTTTGCCACAAGCGCAGATGTGAGGAATGCATATTCTGGCCCCAAGTCTTAGGGAAATTCCTATCCGCAAAGTACTTGGGTCCAGAATAGTTCCAATATTCCTCGATGGCAAGGCGTTCAGCCAATGGCCTGCCTCGGGTGTGGAAACAGCTAACAGACGGGCGCGTTCCGAATCGTCCGGACAGTTTTCGAGAAGGGAAGCGTGAGTCGCGTTAAGGCGAGGGGTGTCCCAGGCCCGCTGGATCTTTTTAACGGTGGGGGTGTCCACACCAGGGCACGAGTCACACCAAGCTTTCTCGGCCTCCGCCAGGCAGGCTAACTCATCGACAGGTATTTGTGGTTTATTTAAAATAATACTGACGAGAGACAGCGAGCTGTAGGCGGAAGACAGGAAAGCAGGTAATGCCACACTGGATGATGAGCGAACACCTAAACCACCAAAACGAATGGGGAGAACCGCTTGAGACCACGAAAGAGTATTGAATGTAATGTTAAGAATTTTGGATAGAGTTGCCTGGAGAGAATCGTCAATGGATGAGAGAATGGACGGAAATTTCCAAATCGGGCAACTGCGAAGTAGATACATGAATTTTGGTGTAAATAAGCAGAACCGAATAATAAAAAGGGCCATGTGAGGATTTATCTGAAAAAGCAGGTCAGATGTACTATTGAATAAATTTAATTTACAGTTTATGACCGGATTGATTGATTCATCGAAAATGGGTGAGCCTAAAAGTGTGAGAGATGAATTTGAATGGACCGAAATATTAGGCAGAACCGCATTAAAGTTTGTTAAAATCTCGATTTTCTTTTCTGAAGAAAGATGACTCGGTAAATAAATTTCGCATTTTGTGAAGTTTAAAGAGAGCCCAATATCGAAAAATTTTGAAATGATTTGGTGGATATCTTGTAAAACAGTTAAAGCGTCTCCACCCAGAGAACCGTCGTCTAGATACCAAAGATTAAATTTTGAATTTAGATTAGAGATGATGGGGTGAATGGCTAAGCTAAAAATGGCGGGCCCAAGCGGATCTCCCTGTTGACAACCCATGTTCGATAAAATAATTTTGTCACCGAAAAGTAATTTTGAAGGTGCTCCGTAGCATTGCCATAAATAAGGGTAAAGTTCTGGAACCTCTTTTTTGACTTCAGCTAACAGAACACCACGGTCAACCGAATTAAAAGCATTTTTGACGTCGATTTTGACAAAAACTTCATAGTCAGGACGATTCAAGAAAGTGCGTGCAGCGTGGACAGCCGCCTCACAACCACCTTTGACGCCAAATCCCAGCTGCTGGGGCTTAAAATTATTTGCTAGTTTTTGATGAATTTTCCGGCAGCAAAGTTTTGAAGCCAGGCGCCTAAAGGTGCAGCCCACAGCTATTGGGCGGATACCACCATCCTTCTTCGAGAGAGCTACTAGGTTGGCTCCGTACAGCAGTGATACTATCTCCTTGTTCACGCAACCCGAAAGCATTAGATTTATAAGCGCTGTTAGCTCTTTGAGAAGGGCAGATCTTGTGTCGCCCAGAGACGCTATGGTCAGGTCTTTCAGGTGCTGGGGAGACAATCCATCTAATCCGCCAGCAGAGCCATTGGGGAACGACGATATGGCCAGCTGGACTGCATCCTCAGAAACGGTGACTGCAGAGTCGTCAGAGGCGGGTGGATCTGGCAACTTCAAGGAGGCAGGAGGGGAGGGATGTTTATCTAACAAGGCAGCGTAGGTTTTGGCGCAGTGCGCAGCCAAGTCGTCGCGAGAGAACAAAAGTCGGGCCGCTCCGCTCACATTTCCTTCTGAAAGTTTATTTTCTATTGATTTTATTTTAGAATTTAAAGAATTTGAGAGGTTGTTACGACGGATTTGATGGATACCAGGTAAATCTGAAGCTGATGAAGAATTATTCTTTAATTGAGTGGTAAGCGAGGCTTTTTTTGACTTGTCGGCATGTAGCACTAAGTAAGGAAACGTGAGAAGACTCTCCCAGGCTTGAATTGAGTTTTCCGCTACGACCTTGGCTATACACTTGGTGAGGCAACCTGCAACTGATATGCGCGCACCGCGGGGTATTCTTTTTACAACTGTTACTGAAGCCTTCAACAGTCCTAATCTTTCCGCGAGGGATTTTTCAACAGCGGGTGCTACTGTAGACCCCAAAGCGGCAGGCGAAGGGGTTGGTTGAGATATACTTGGCAGAGAGGGGTCGATAACCATGCGAGTACCATGTCGGCGAGCAGTATGGATAGCGAGCCCTCTCTGTCCCTTGTATTGCTTACCATCTCCGCAAGTGGGGCAATACAGCAGATCAACCGATGAATAGGGCTGTGAAGGCATAAAAACTAAATAAAAACACAACAAAACTTAAGAACTAAAGAAGTAGCAAGCAAATAAGAAATATAAAAATTAAACACCCAACAATTTGTAAATATACAATGACACTGTCTGTCACTTTAGGGCGCCTCTGGGCGCATGCGGGGCTTCGATGCAGTCTATGGTATTTAGCCGTGCGAGCGGGCTGCCGAGGCAGCCGGCCGCCGGCCCGCCGCTGCTTCGTTCAGTGTGGTTTACACGCTTTTCAGGCGTGTCTTGTAAAATAAAATTTGTACGTCATAGATAGTTATTGGATTGAAATTGGCATCAAATGTGCTCAAAAGATTCTTTGGTTGTTGGAAATTAAGTAGTTATAAACAGAGGTCGGAATTTTCACGGCAAAATATAACATATTTAACATATTTTTCCATATTTTCTGCAGTAAACTTGTGACGTGTAAATATATTAAATTTACAAGGAAAATTATAGCGGCTAAGATTGCTTGGGAATTATTTGTAGTTTAAGAGTAAATAGTAGCCTAAGGTATTAAACATACCGTCACTACTTTGAAAAACTCGTATCTCAAATCAGCATGTAAACAAAACTGAACCTTGATATGCGCGTAATAAAGTTCACTTTACCAGATTAACGATTTTGAGATACGAGCTTTTTTCAAAGTATTGACGATACCTAACTTGGAAGATTCCGTACACATACGAAATCCTTAGAAAAATATTACTTGATTTTTTCGTAATGGCTACGGAACCCTATCTTGGGCGTGTCCGACGCGCTCGTGGCTGGTTTTTTTTATTATTTATTGTTATAGCGGCAATCGAAATACAGCATCTGTGAAAATTTAAAAATGCTCATGAGATACAGCCTGGTGACAGACGGGCAGACGGACGGACAGCGGAGTCTTGGAGTCCCGTTTTACCCTTTGGGTACGGAACCCTAAAAAACTGACGTTGCGCATTCGCAGAGAATCCGTTGCGCGCCCGCAGCGTTCACGCTGTTCACGTTCTCACCGCTTCTAATAAGTTCGCAGATCGCCAGTGTCATTATGGCTTTAACAACACGATTCTTGTCTTAACATACATGTGAGTGATTCGCTTATTCCAACCAACATAAATTAAAAATATTAAAAACCCCCGACGTAATTTGATCACACATATTTTGATAACTATTCTAAAAATTTTAAAAACCCCCCAACGCAATTATGTCACACGTATGTTTGAACATAAAGTAAATACCCATTATGCGTCTAAGATCCCTTCCGCAGCTAACAAAAGAGCTGATAACTTTGAAACGGCTGAACTTTTGATGAAACATATCTAACAACCATCGTCAAGAAACGTGCTTTCAAATAAAAAAAAACCGCATTCGAATCGGTTCACCCGTTTAAGAGCTATGATGCCACAGACAGCTTAGACACACACACACACACACACATAGCGGTCAAACTTATAACACCCCTCTTTTTGTGTCCGGGGTTAAAAAGCGGTATTGGCAAAACTAGCAGATGCGCTATCAGTAACTTATCCCCCAGATAAGCCGCAGACTGCTAGATAAACCGAATAAACGAATGTTACGGTGCTACGGCGAATTCCGAATTTTTCCCGAACAACTAAATTACACTGGAGGCCGCTGATAAAGATAGACCTTGGCAGTAAACAGACTTGAAACAGTAAGCAAAGTAAGTACTTTAAAATGCGAAACTTTGTTGCATTTCTATCTTCGCCGTTGGACCATTTTCGATGATTATGTTAACATAGAAAAACATACATATTTTGATACCATCAGCTTTATGGTGAAGGCAAACATTATGAGGAAACCTACACACACCAATGAAAAAATGAGTTTCCAATCCGCACTGGGCCTGTGTGGGAAGTAGTTGTATTATTTCTTGTTATAGCGGTTACATTAACACAGAATCAATGGAAATTACAATTAAATTTTTGCATGCTTGTGCGGGGGGGGGGGGGGTACCGTTTTCAAGATATTTGACATTCGACTACATTATCGCCAACGTCCATGCCACGTTGAAAACACCGGTTCTCAACCGATCACCGAAGTTAAGCAATGTCGGGCGCGGTCAGTACTTGGATGGGTGACCGCCTGGTTTAATTTATTTATTATTGCAGACAAAAACAGAATATGATGTATATACATATAAATGATTATGATTATCCGTTGTCAAGTCTAGTACCCATAGTACAAGCTTTGCTTAGTTTGGGACAATCTCAATTGGTGTCAATTGTCCCATGATTTATTATTATTAATTTCTTAACCTTCTGATATTATCTGTGTGGTGCGCCGGGAACGCCTCCACTTGAAATATCGGCTCGCGGCTTCCTAAGGACAAAAACTGCAGTAGATCAGCGCCCCGCCCCCGGGCGGACCGCCAAGCGTTTCTAACTCAGTAGCATTTCTAATACCTACAGCGTGGTCGGGACTTGGTACAGGTACCGAAAATACCTGGGACATACCAGTATTTATAGGTAGTCTTCGTTTCGGTTCCAGAAAACCGGTAAAAAAATACCGGTATTAGCACCGCAAAATACCGGTTCTCTATAAGGTCGTTCTCAAAACCGGTTGTCTGTAAAGTCGGTATACGGACGATAGTTTAACGTGACAACGTCATAACAAAACATTCAAAAAACAAAAATGAAACCAAGCGGTCACCCATCCAAGTAATGACCGCGCCCGACGTTGCTTAACCTCGGTGATCGGACGAGAACCGGTGTTTTGTCAAATATCATGAAAACGGTGCATCTTACGGCAAAATCAATGAAATTTTCATCCCCCGTTAATGCCCCCGCACCCCCTCAACCCCCCTCGGTTCTCAAGGAATAGTATAAATCTTCCCAGGTGAATTTTTCGCTTCGAGCCATTACATTAAATTTGAACCTTAATACTATGACGATACCGTTTGTTTTGAAAGATAAGGGATCGAAGCGAAAAATTCACCTGGGAAGATTTATACTATACCGGTATCATGAACGACCTATGCTTGGTACCGGTACCCCGGTACAGGTACCAAGACTAATACCGCTTCCTGGTGTAAGGCCACGATACTGGTTCCAGAGAAATACCTGTATTTCAACTTGAAATGAAAGGTGCGAGTTGCTACAACTCGATTTCCCCTGGTTTGCCTAAACCTTAGATCAACAATAGGTACAACGTAGTATTGTTGATCGAAGGCCTAAACTCTCAGAACTTTCTCCTTACTAATCCTTATAAATTCAAAATCGTATGTTTATTCCTACACTCTTTGTACTTCATTCTCTGCGGGATCACATTAGAAATTATGAAATCCACGCTAGAACTAAAGTCACCGATATAGCTTGAAGAATCGCTAGAATCAAGCGGCAGTGGGCAGGGCTCGCTAGTAGAACTGATGGCCGATGGGGCCAAAAGGTTCTCGAGTAGCGGCCACGGATCGGAAGACGCAGTGTAGGTACTCGTAGCCCTCCAACAAGGAGGGGCGACAATCTGATTAAGGTTGCCAGACAGAACGCTTTGGATGCGGACGGCGGAGGACCGGTCTGTTTGGCGAACCTTGGGGCCTAAGTTCAGCAGTGAACATAAGCCCTTTCTATACCACCACGGCTTTTGCAAGCTTTTATTTATCTTTTAATTTATTGAATCAGGCGTTACTTTGCGGAGGTCCATATTAATGAACTAAAACAATTACTTTGCTCACCCGCGACCTTACAATAGTTACGTTTATGCAAGAAATGTGTGTTCATGCAGTTCCTCCACCTCCACACTGTACGAACACACACAAATCACATAAACACAACTATCACCACCACCAAGCTACACTGACGCGTTTCGAACTCAACCAGAGCTCAACCAGAGCGTCAGTGTAGCTTGGTGGTGGTGATAGTTGTGTTTATGTGATTTGTGTGTGTTCGTACAGTGTGGAGGTGGAGGAACTGCATGAACACACATTTCTTGCATAAACGTAACTATTGTAAGGTCGCGGGTGAGCAAAGTAATTGTTTTAGATCATTTATTTATCTTGCAATGTAAATGAATGTATCTAGTTGGACTAACAACTAGGGGGTTATTGCCATAGTCGCCACGCTTGGCAGGCGGGTTGGCGACCGTAGTAGGTTACGTCGATATCGAGGACGCCGCTGCCCGTCCTCCGGTATTTTTGGCCGCAGTTTTTTTAGGATTTACCCTGGTCCACGCCCACCCCGGGAGGTTGTGGGAGCGCGTTGGATGCGGATGGCGCAGGGCCGATCTGTTTGGCGAGCCTTGGGAGAGGCCTATGTTCAGCAATGGACGTTTTTCTGTTGATATGATAGTGATGATGATCTTGCACGTTAAATTTGACCCACTTCCCAGTTTCCGATTGACCTGAAATTTTGCATACATGTATAAATAGCATGACAGACAATGCAATATTATTATAACATGGAGCTGATCTGATGATGGAGCTGGTTGGTGGCCGTAGGAACTCTAAGATAAAACGACACGAACGCATCGATCTTGGGCTCGTTTGATTCGTAACGAGTACTCTGGTAACCAGGGGCAAAAGCTACAGCCAAAAAAGCCTGTATTAAAGATATATTTAAACAAAACTTATTTCTGTCCCTCACTGTTTTGCCCAAAACACTCGAGCTATCCAATACCATTAAAATTATACTAATGCTCGTTAATGAGTAATTCATTTGCAGAACGGAAGCGTTCGCCGTGAGTGCTCCTCGGGGACTCGAACCCCTCTAATCATTGTGTGTGCTGTTTCAGAGCGTGCAAAACAACTTATTAGATTGATGTGTTAATCAATTCAATGATAAGAGTGGTTTCTGAAAATTACTGCAGCCTACATACATATAAACTACTTCAACAACTGTAAAAAAATTAAAAACCCCCAACGCAATTAAGTCAGACGTATGTTTGAAAATAAAGTAACGCTTATATGCATCTAAAATCCCTTCCGCAGCTAACAAAAGAGCTCATAAGATAACCTTGAAACGGCTGAACCAATTTTGATGTAACATGTCTAAGAACCATTGCCAAGAAACCTGCGTTCAAATAAAAAAGCCGGCCAAGTGCCGGCGAGTCAGACTCGAGCACGAAGGGTTCCGGGCCCCTTAAATATTTGTTTTATTTTAATTTAACTATTTATTTTTATAGTGAACATATAACAAAATATTCTGTGAATATTTCAAGCGTCTACCTGTTGCCGTTATCAATATCGAGCAAAAACGAGCAAAAATTCACGTTTGTTGTATGGGAGTATGTAGGGTTTGTTGTAAATATACTTACATAGGTAAATACATACTTAAATACATATTCAGACGACCAGATGGCCTAGTGGTTAGAGAACCTGACTACGAAGCTTGAGGTCCCGGGTTCGATTCCCGTGTCGGGGCAGATATTTGTATCAAAAATACGAATGTTTGTTCTCGGGTCTTGGGTGTTTAATATGTATTTAAGTATGTATCTATCTATATAAGTATGTTTATCCGTTGCCTAGTACCCATAACACAAGCTTTGCTTAGCTTACTTTGGGACTAGGTCAATTGGTGTGAATTGTCCCGTGATATTTATTATTTTATTATTTTGATGATGATGATGATGATGATCCGATCCGGCCGGTTTCGAACATGGCAACAGCTTCAATTCCGTTCATGTCGATCATGCGCTCGCAAGTGGCTCACGTATCCAACTTTATTGGACAGGATCCTCATACAACGCGGGCATACGAGCGCACCGTTTACGTAATTATAATTGATTGCCGCAGGTGGTCGGGCTTTTAAATTGTCACGCTTGGGATCTAAGTCACAACGCCGTCTTAGTTCGAAATCGTGGATTTTGATCTTCACCTGAGACCTCCACTCCAGTCGATTGGCGGCCTGATTTTCCCACTGAGACGGCACTATGTCGCACGTTCTCATGTGCCTCTTTAGCACGTCCTTATACCTCAGAACTTGTCCGCCATGCTTACGCTTGCCATCCTGAAGTTCTGAGTAAAAGACGCGCTTCGCTATCCGCTGCTCCGGCATTCGTGCCACGTGTCCGCACCACCGTAGCTGCCGCCCCATGAGGCAGGACTCGATGCCACCCACATTGGCTCTACGCAGCACCTCGGTGTTCCGCACACGATCGGACCATTTGATCTTCAAAATTTTTCGCAGACATCTCAGGTGAAAACGGTCCAACATGCGGATATGCCTCCGATACACGGTCCACGATTCAGCAGAGTAAAGGATGTTGGGAAGGACAATGGACATATACACAGAGATCTTTGTGGCTAATTTAAGATCATGTGAACAGAAGACCTTGGAATCCAGTTTACCAAACGCTGCAGCTGCAGCGCCGATTCTGCTGTTAATCTCAGCGTTTTTTTATTATTTTATTTATTATATTACACATCCAAGACTCCAGCACAAACATTCGTATTTTTCACACAAATAACTTCCCTGTCCGGGAATTGAACCTGGGACCTCAAGCTTCGTAGTCAAGTTCTCTAACCACTAGGCCTGGTCGTCGGTAATATTAGTTGTACGAATCGGTGCTGTTCTTTCTTATGCGATGGCAAGCACCGAGCAAGCACCAATTACACTGCACCGTCCCCACTTCAATCACGGCCACATAAATTCACTGAACCCAATCCCTGTGGCTATCACTTACAGGGGTGTTTCTTAGGCTGGCTGAAAGCGAACGTCTTGGTCATTGCGACTTGCGACAATGCGACGGTAGAAGAGAGCAATCGCATCAAAGACATGGGTCAATACACGGCGTAGGAAACAAAAGTTGTCTGTCTCTCCTGTGGACATAAGATTAGCGACTCGTAGTGAACACACTTAAGATTTACTTAAAATGTCCGATAGTTGGCCAGGCTGTGTAGAGTTGACTATGACTATACTTATATTGCATACTAAATACAAACTGAAACATGGATGCACAGAAAAAACCTCAGAAAAAAGACCAGCGCTGGGCATCGAACCCAGGTCCTCAGCATTCCGTGCCGCGTGCCATTCCCCTACACCACCACAGAATCAGGTCTAGAATATGACTTGGTGGCAAAACGTTGTACGTTTTGACGATGTTACATCTAAATATTCTATGCATTTTGGCATTTATATCAAATTGACCTGTCGCGGCCGCCCGAAGTCGATACCGTAGCTTTATAAGTCGTGTGGTCGGAAGGCTGCCGTTATCCTAACACAACTGATTATTGTAGGGGGACACGTTTCATTAGTTCCTGTTTGGTCAGCGCTGTTTGATAGCGCTATAGAGGCTGTGATAGAAGCTCGATTGCTATTTTTGGGTGCTGATTTCTTGCCGGAGTCATTCGATTGAGTGCTTTCGTCACATCAGCCGTGGTGGCTTAGTCCAGTGTTGCCAACAAGATTAATATAAAATATGCCAAAATTGGCTAAAACATTTGCTAAATGCTAACGTATTCCGTGTCAAATAAAAAGTAATTTTATTTTAATTGTTTTCACTTCTCATGCTCTTAAAATGTTGCTTTTGTCTCTGTATATCGGGACTAAAGCTGCTTATTAGGGTTCCGTACCCGAAGGGTAAAAACGGGATAGATAGATTCATTTATTTCAGCATTCCAAATGTCACAAATATAAAGAATTCACAAAAAGATCGTCAAAAGAATTTGAAAAACATAAATTAAATGTAATTCATTTATGTTTTACCTGGCAGGTAGAAAGACCGCGTGCAAACATATATTTCAAAAAAATATAAAAAATGTATTTGAGGCAACTTGAAATTTTAATATTTAAAACTAAAAAATAAGATTTTCAAAAAGACAGGTCATTTTGGTGGGACTTTCTACCTGCCAGGTGATCTAACAAATGATGTAGTAAGTAGCGCTATAGACAAGCTGTAGTGTGAGAGAGAGAGAGCGTTTATTGGCAGCTTCTTGCTTGCCGCGTTACTACTCTACAGCTTGCCTATAGCGCTACGCACTCGCACCTATACAATAATAATAATAATTTATAATATAATTTGTTAGCTCACCTGGCAGGTAGAAAGCCCCAACAAAATGATCTGTCTTTTTGAGAATGTTGTTTTTATTTTATTTAAATAATACCCTATTAAAATTTCAAGTTGCCTCAAATACATTTTTTATATTTTTTTGAAAAATATGTTTGCACGCGCCTGGCAATATTAAAGCCCCGACTAAATCGTCTGGCTTATTATTTTTTTTTATTCTTTAAACATTAAACTACAACATATAAAAATTGCATATTGCCTCAAATATATTTTTGGAAACAAAAAAAAATATTTAAAAATGGGTATGTATTACAATACCGAAGTACGAAAGACCGAATGTATTAAAACATCGAATGGGTCAAAAGACCGACACGATTTTTTTCTGAAACCGATAACTTTTTAAGATTGTTATAAAACTAACCTAACCTAACCTAATGGGTTCTGTATGACGCCGTTTTAATAAATTCTGAGAAGTTTACGGTTTCAGAAAAAAATCTTGTCGGTCTTTTGACCCATTCGATGTTTTAATACATTCGGTCTTTCGTACTTCGGTATTGTAATACATACCCTTAAAAATTAATGGGTTCATTTAGCCCCGCTACTCACCAGCCAGGTCTGCAGTTTCGTGATGGGGTATAATTGGAGAAGTATGTGACAAGTTTTCAGCTTTCCTAAACACCTACCAAAAAATTGGTGCCAGCTCTCGGACCAAAACCTACAGGGTTCTTCCCGTGAACTCAGAATCTTGAAATTTGAGTATCTCAATTCAGTTGTCGCCGAAAATACTAAAATCGCTATACGTTTTCCATGCATTTTTGAGGAGTTCCCTTAATTCCGCATGGATCCCATGATCAGAACTGGATTCTGGTAACAACGAGACCAATCTTGAGCATGTGCTTTCAAACAACAAAAGAATTTTCCAAATCGGTTCATAAATGACGGAGTTCTGAGGTAACACAAAAAAAGAACATACAACCGAATTGAGAACCTCCTCGTTTTTTGAAGTCGGTTAAAAACTCCGATAAACCTATCCTGTACATCCTTGAGCCGTGACTTATCTGCTCACTTAAGACTTCAAAGCTAACATCATTACTAATTCTTTCTAATTTTCTTTTATTTATAATCCCTGAGGATATGTTGTCTGTGAAATTAAATAGACCCATTTATTAACCTGATTCTGAGTCGCCTACGCCAAGCATTTGGATAAATGACAATCTAATATATAAAAATCTCGTGTCACGGTGTTTGTTATCGATTTTTATGAAATTTTTTCTCTAGTAATATTCGGTCGGTCTGAGAATAGGTCGTAGGCTACTATGGTCGTAGGGTATTCTTCGCGGACAGAGTCGCGGGCAACAGCTAGTAAATAAATATGTAAATATCACGGGAAGAAACATTGGTATTTTTTATACAAATATCTGCCCCGACATGGGAATCGAACCCGGAACCTCGACTTCGAGCTTCGTAGTCAGGTTCTCTAACCACTAGGCCATCTGGTCGTCGGTAATATTAGTTGGACAAACCGGTGCTGCAGGCTAATTTTAATGTCTCACTCCCTCGCAATCGCCATCGCGATCATTTTGAAAGTTCTTGTATGGGCGACAATTGGTATCGGAAATCTTATTTAGAAATAAGACAATAAAAATAAATACCGTTTCAGAAATAAATCACTTTATGACTAACGTTGATTATGAAGAATGATACATTATGTTATTACTAACCACTGTGGGCGCACCTTGGTTTCCCATAATTTTAAACCTTATGCAATAACGTTTTCCAGCAAATATGTAAATATTTCATTTCATTTTATTTGTACAACGTAAGTAAATGAAAACTGTGATATAATTTTTGGAAGAAGTAAATAAAATCTTGGAATTTCAACTCGACTGCCAGATCTAGGGAGATACACGAGCGAAACTGCCGGAAAATGATAGTTTACGTAAAAATACAGTAGGCTTAGGGGCTGTTTCACCACCCATTGATTAATTTTAACTGACGAATAAATGTGATGCCGTTTCCGTCTATTCGAACAAAGCAAACAGAGACGGCATCACATTTACTGACCAACGCATTTTACTGACCACAGCGAGACGACCATAGACCTGATTTGCACTGACGCTCACGTTGTGAATGTCGATGTGAAGCACATTCCCAGCCTGGGCAGACACGCTTTCATCACAGCCGAGTTTGACATAAAAAAACAGAAACCGACACCGAGGCGTATTACTTACCGACCTCTTAAAGACATTAACTTAAGTGACTTCGACAATGACCTTGAATCTTTAAATTGGGACCAAATACTATTACTTAATGACGTGAATAATATGGTTCGAAAATTTAATGAACTTATACTCCAACTGTTTGACAAACACGCACCTGAAAAAACAATTGTGGTGAAGGAGGCTCTTAAACCATGGCTGACGAGCAATGTAAAGCTTATGATGCGTCTAAGGGACAAAGCCCACGACAAATACAAACGAACCAAAGCTGATGTTCATAAGCAATACTACCTGGACCTGAAACACCTAGTAATCGCAGCCATCCATAGCGAGAAACGTGCCTTCTTCGAGCACCACATCAATGACGTTACCGACTCAAAGACTCTCTGGAAAAACTTAAAGCGCACTGTCCTTCCAGACCCACAGACACAGACTGACCTCCCGACACACTTTAACGACCCCGACTTAATAAACCGGCATTTCTTAAATATACCTGGTAAACCAGCCGTATCTATATCTGACCTGACACGGTATGAATTCGATAGACATAGTGACAAAAAATTTACTCTTTTACCAACAACAATAGGAACTGTAACAAAAATTATGACCTCTATTAAAACAACTGCAAAGGGACATGATTCCATTGCTATTGACATGTTACTTATGACTCTTCCAGTGACTTCGAAGATACTGACATTCATTATCAATAGGAGTATTGAGACTATGACTTTCCCGACTGATTGGAAAATCGCTCAAGTGACCCCGTTACCTAAAAAACCTAATCCTGTTAATCTGTCCGAACTCCGTCCTATTAGTATCCTTCCCTGTGCGTCGAAGATAGTGGAAAGGGTAGTTTGCGAACAGCTGTCGGAATACTTGGAGAAATACAGCATCCTACCTGAACTGCAATCGGGTTTTCGCAAGGGTCGATCGACAGCTACTGCGTTACTCGATGTAGTCGATAATATTTTGCAGGCTAGGGATGCTGGAAAAAGTACTATTTTAGTGCTTTTAGATTTTTCCAGGGCTTTTGATTGCATTAGCGTCCCCTTGCTATTATCCAAGATGTCGTATTACGGATTTGATGTCACGGCGATAAAATGGTTTAGCAGTTATTTGACTGACCGTGCGCAGACTATCGTATTGCGTGGGGTGGATGGTGGTGCTCTGCGGTCTTCTCTTTGCCCTGTGACACGGGGAGTGCCGCAGGGCTCGATACTGGGTCCTCTGCTCTTTATATTGTACAGTTCTGATATTGTCAGCAGTATAAAGAGCAGTGGATACCATCTCTACGCGGACGATCTGCAGCTGTACGTCTCCTGCGCGCCGTCGGAAACTTCCATTGCTGTAGACGCCATCAACGCAGATCTCGATCGTATTTCAGCTTGGTCGGAGAGGAACTGTTTGGTTCTCAACCCCGGCAAGTCGAAGTATATAGTTTTTGGATCGAGACATCAAATCCGGAATACTATTGATGCTCTGACTGCCGGTAATGTTGCCGTTATGGGTAAACCAATAGAACGGGTAGTAGAAGCCAATAACCTTGGTCTACTTATGGACGGCAAGCTGAGCTTTGAGAACCACATCCTAAAGGTTGTGAGTAACTGCTTCTACCGCCTCAAGGTTCTGTACAATATACGCGATTACCTTAGTGTTGATTTGCGTGTTAACCTTTGTGAATCGCTTATATTGTCCAGATTAAACTATTGTGATGTTGTTTATGACGGCTGCATTGTTGGTCGTTCCAAGAGGCTTCTACAGCGAGTGCAAAACGCATGCGCTCGCTTTTGTTTCCGTGTCCCTCCCCGGTCCCACATCACTCCGTACCTGAACGCCGCTAACATGCTGAACATGCCTGCACGCAGGCGCATGCACCTCGCCACTTTGCTGTTCGGTGTGAGACGCTACAGGACACCTTTGTACCTCTTCAATAAAATTGTTTGGTCGAAGAGCGAGCGCAGGAAAGCTATGGTTCTTGTGCCTAAACACCAGACAGCGGCATTCCGTGGAAGTTTTAAGTTCGCGGCGTCCAAGTGCTGGAATGATATTCCTCCCCCTATCCAAGGAGCGTCAAGTAGGTACACCTTCAAGCGCAAGCTGAAGGATCACTTCTTAACGCTCCAAAAATCCTATCCGTAAAAACCAGCACCTACACATTGATATGCCAACCTGTTGTTTTTAAACATCTTCTCCGTTTACTTTTTCTTTATTTTAATTTATTTATTTACTTATTAACTTATTATGCTACTCTATAATAAATTTATACTATTTATCAATTCTTTATCACTTTATTAATTTATTTCTATATAGGTAAGTGGTTCATTATAGTATATTTGTGTATCGTTCCGTGAGTCACAGACGGTTCTGACAGAAAATCAGCGCTGCAGGCGTCTAACGCCTCAGCATAATGCTGAGTCAGCGACCGTTTCACTTTTGCGGGGACACACATGCTGAGCTGTGTATTGTACATGTTTATTCCTCCATTGTTTGTTATCTTAGTTTTTTTTTTTTTTTGTGTGTACTTTCTTGTATATGTGTGTCTTGTGAAAGTGAATAAATGTCTTCTTTCTTTCTTTCTTTCTTCTTTATTTATCCGTCAAATAAATTTGATCAATTGATGGTGAAACAGGGGGTAAACGTTTCACTTAATTTTCCAACGTTATGTCAGCATTTTCCTAAAGGGGATAGAATTCCTAGAACATTGTTTTAGTTTAAATAAAGCGAATCCCTTATTTGTTGGCATTCTGGGGAATGGGCGGTGTAGCCCGCCCATTTCAGTTCTGAAATGTATTCTCTGTCAAGAATTATTTTTAAACGAGTTCAAAAAAAGGAGGAAATTCTCAATTCGGTTCTGGGTGGGACTCCGAAGCGTTAAAAGCTACGTATCCCGTGTGTTACAAAACTCTAAAACTGATAAATTTTAAAACACCCAACGTGATTTGGTCACACCACACATTATATTTGAAAATAAAGTAAATGCCTATTATGCGTCTACTCGTACGATCCCTTCCGCAGCTAAAGAAAGAGCTGATAACTTTGAAACGGCTGAATCAATTCTGTTGAAACATGTCTAAGAATCATCGCTAAGAAACCTGCTTTCAAATAAAAAAAACCGCATCCAAACCGGTTTCTACCGTTTAAGAGCTACGATGTCACAACAGACATGCACACACACACACACACACACACACACACACACACACACACACACACACACACACACACACACACACACACACACACACACACACACACACACACACACATACACACATACACACACACACACACACACACGCTTATAACACCCCTCTTTTTGTGTCGAGGATTAAAAATAGAAACAGGTAAATGTTTCACCTTAATGCAATCAGTATTAACAAGCTCGCCTTGTGTCCGACTCGAGGAAGTTAGTAAATAAACTGAGCTACGAATTTGAAGTTCCTAAACTTAGCATTGATAACTTGGCGCGACAGGGTGGGTAGCTGTAAGCACGACTTCGTAGTATCGTTCATATTTAAATTATTGTTGAAATGTTGTTAGTGTTAGGTCTGCAGCTTAATTTATGTATTTTTTAGGAAAAACAGAACCTTATAGTATCACTTTGTTGTCCTTCTAGAACTTTTTTATTAATTTGTAATGTATGTATATACGGGTCAAATCTTGCAAGTTAAATTTGACCCACTTCCCTCACGCGTAGCTCCTTCTTCTGTGTGGTTTTGGCCTTTCGGGCCGATGCAAACTTAACATAACCTAAACCTTCCTATGTTTCTGTGTCGATTAAAGTTGGGAAAAAACCGAGTACCTAATTTAAAATTAGTAATTTTTCATGTCGTCATTTTTATACTTAGTATTTTCTCCTTTTAGACCTTAGTCGCCAAAAGGCTCCATAGTTCTTCAATTCAGCATAATAATAAAGCAAAGCAAACTTCACTTTTTTAATCTCTTTTTTCCAAAATCACAGCGATGAGCAACCAGGGCGGGTTTCTAGTAAAGTAATAATTAATTTCGCAAGAGCATTTTCTAAGCTCTACGCAGAACACAGACTAACATACTAATATATGTAATGCCCTGTCTGTATCTCCAAAGTTCGCAACTTGAAATATCTGAGGGAATTTTTGATTACTCAAATACCCGGAGTATTATTTAATATTAGATTGGTTAATTCAAGACCGTAGAGAGTACCCCTATTTGCTACGAGAAAATTACTTAATAACTTATTATGTGTAAGATACGATTACAAAACCGGAGATTACTGGAATATGTAATGACGCTTCGTCTCTGAGGTACTAGGGTTCTTAAACAAGGTAAACAAGGGTAAGGTTTCAGACTAGAAGTCATCATCAACAGCCAGAAGACATACATTGTTAAATAAAGGTCTCCCTTAGAACATTACAATGAACGGCAACTTGCCACAAGAGCCTAAAGCCTAGCCCTCAGTTCGTAGTCGTCACTCGAGAACCTTTATCACCCAAAATTTATCTGTTCTTCCAGAGTGGCCCGTCCATTGCCACATCAACTGAAAGTATACTATTCTAACTACATATACATATGTATAACAGCCGCACCAAGATGCTGTTCCAAATATTGAAATTTAGGCAGGCTGCCAGGCTGAAGTGGTACTGGACATTATTAGAATTTGGTCGCACATATGTTTGAAAATAAAGTAAATGCCCATTATGTGTCTAAGATCCCTTGATCAGCTAACAAAAGAGCTGTTAACTTTGAAACGGCTGATATTGATGAAACATGTCTAAGAATTATCGCCAAGAAACCAGCTTTCCAATCAAAAAAAATTGCATCCAGATCGGTTCACCCGTTTAAGAGCTATGATACAAACACACACAGGCGAAACTTCTAACACCCCTCATTTTGTGTCGGGGGTTAAAAATAAACCGGTTTTTAACCGAAAAACCTCTCGTTCTAACTGCACGTTAACGGCCATCTTGAATTTTTCCCAATTGTTTTTCTCCGCTGTTGACACATCCCGTTAATGAAAAGCTAACTTCGACGGGCGCTAGAAATTATAATTAGCTGACAAATATTTGTCTTGGACCCCTTATAGGTGCTTGTTTTTTTTCCAATTTGAATCTGCCATCTCGTTTGTGAAGGAATTTTTGAATCTATTTAATCCTGTCTCGGAATTGAATCAATATCCGGACAAGTGCGATACTGGCTATGTAACGGAACGGGTTCCGTATGGGCATTTCTATTTTTCCTTGTAACCAACTAAGAAATTGTTAATAGGGAGTTAAAATTAGTCCGTTTAGTTACGCACTTTTTTAAGCCTTTACAATAAAAACCGACCAAGAGCGTGTTGGACACGCCCAGGACCTTGTTAGGACTACGTTACACTTTAAACATGGAGAAATTTATAACGTTGTCATCGTTCCGTTTGTGCTTGTGGTAGTGGTGGTTGGCGGTTGGTATCATCTTCCATTTGACCGCAATCAACGAAGAGCCGTTCGAATTGTCATCGACCAGGAACATTCTGGCCGGCATGATCCGCTATCCTTGGGGAGGGATGTTGCATCCCTATATAATATCTTTTACCGCATTTATCATGGGGAGTGCTACGAAGAGTTGTTCGATCAGCCTATGCTCGTCCACTGCTGGACATAGGCCTCTCCCATGGCACGCCACTGAGCACGATCCTCGGCCACTCTCATCCAGCTCTTGCCAGCCGCCTTGCGAAGATCATCTCTCCACTGAGTCTGAGGACGTCCTACGCTACGTTTGTCGATCCGTGGACTCCATTCAAGAACTCGTCCATCCCAACGGTTATCGGTTCTTCGGGTTATATGGCCGGCCCATTGCCACTTCAGCGTGCTAATGCAGTGGGCTATGTCGATAACTACTGTTCTATCTATTGCCTGCTGCTAATTTTTTTCATCGCACCACTCGCAACCGACTTTCTTACCACCCCCATCACCTCAATAGCTGACGATCCGTTCTAGCGGAACTTTTTGCCACGCACGGTGAAACTTTGGAATCAGCTTGCAGCAGAAGTATTTTCGGACCGGTACAAATTGGGGATCTTCAAAAAACGAGCCTACTCTTTTCTCAAAGGGCCGGCGGCGTATCCGTAACTCAACTTGTGTAGTGAATGTCCATGGGCGGCAGTAATTGCTTTCCATCATGTGACTCGCCTGCTCGTTTTCCCCCTATCATATATAAAAAAATGCTCAATTTAAGCGGCGTTATAGAAACTCCATCGTAACGGTTAATAAACATTCAATAACTTCAGTTAATCAGTCCATTTTGTAGCGACAGCTAAACATCATTTTAGTTGTAAAGATCAATAACCACCTAGAAAAGGTTATTGATTACCGCGACCTTTTTGGCCTGATCTAAATACTGGCAGATTTGATTTAAGAAAATTCTAGTTGATCCAACGAATTGGCCTCATTTAAATTCCGAATGGCCGGCGGAAGCCGGCAGTATTTTTTACAAGCTTTTATTATGACTTATTATTCGTCCCTGTTTTAAAAATGTAAATTTTTAATGCTGGCCCGTACGGTGAATTCGAATTTGTTATATTCAGTGAGTTTCTTATGTTTTTTGAATCTATTTAGGGATTCTACGTTAGAAATGTCCGATAGGAAAAGAAGTTAGTATATAACAAAAATAAAAAATTTTAAATAAAAAATAGAACCGCCTTCAAAAACACCCAAAAAATATTATTTAAAAATTTAACCGACTATAATGAGCATTATAATATCTTTCTACTAATCTGTTTGAAGTCGGGCCTCAGCACGAGCTAGCAGGAGTAGTAGACGCCCAATAGATAGTAGGTATCTATCTATATAAGTATGTTTATCCGTTGCCTAGTACCCATAACACAAGCTTTGCTTACTTTGAGACTAAGTCGATTGGTGTGAATTGTCCCGGGATATTTATTTATTAATTTAATTACTAGGTCCACTCCTGCTGTCTCGAGCTGAGGCCCGACTTCAAACAGATTAGTAGAAAGATATTATAATGCTCATTATAGTCGGTTAAATTTTTAAATAATATTTTTTGGGTGTTTTTGAAGGCGGTTCTATTTTTTATTTAAAATTTTTTATTTTTGGCTTTTTAGTTGCTTTGGTATAAAAAAGATGCGTAGGCGTAGCCAGTAGACGAAGCCCGGCTTCTGTTTCCGATCTGAGGATCGCAAGGTAACTAACGAACCTAAGCAGGTTAAACGTGGGATGGTTTGAAGGTATTTTTTTATTGCAGGGGGGCTCCGCTCCCCGAGCCAACTCTCTGGTAGCAAGCCTACCACTTCCAATCTGAGGGATACGAGATACTAACGAACCTAAGCAGGTTAAGCAAGGAATGGTTTGAAGATTTTTTTTTGCGGGGGGCTCTGCCCCCCGAGCCCCCCGTTCCGGTATCAAAACTTCTATTACCACTCTGAGTGACGCAAGATAACTGACGAATCTAACCAAATGAAACGGTAGATGGTTTAACAGATTTTTTACTGCGGGTTGTCTCTGCCCCCCGAGCCCTCCCCCCCCCTCCAAGAGCGGGGATTTTATTTTCACCCTGAGGGACGCAAGGCAGCTAACTAACCTAACCAGGTTAAACGAGAAGTGGTTTAAAGGTTTTTTTTTATTACGGGAGCTCCGCCCCCAAGCCCCTCTACCGGGACCGAGGTTTCTATTTCCACTTTGAGGGATATGAGATAACTAACAAACCTAACCAGGTTACACGGGAGGTGGTTTGAGGGTATTTCTTATTGCAGGGGGCTCCGCCCCCCGAGCCCCCTTTCCATTAGCGAGGCTTCTATTACCACTCTGAGGGACGCAAGATAACTGACGAATCTAACCACGTTAAACGGGAGGTAGTTTGTCTGTATTTTTTAATTGCGGGGGGCTCCGCCCCCCGAGCCCCCCTCCAAGAACGCGGCTGCTAATTCCACTTTGAGGGACGCAATGTAGCTAACTAACCTTAACCAGGTTAAACGAAGGATGGTTTAAAGGTTTATTTTTATTACGGGGGGCTCAGCCCCCCGAGCCCCCTTTCCAGTAGCGATGCTTCTATTTCCACTCTGAGGGACGCAAGATAACTGACGAATCTAACCAGGTTAAACGGGAGGTGGTGTGAGAATATTTTTTAGCCCCCCCCCCCCCCTCGAAGGGCGGGGCTTCAATTTCCACTCTGAGTGACGTAAGATACTAGAGAACTAATGAACCTAATCAGGTTAAATAGGGGGTGGATTGAAGGTGTTTTATATTACGGGGGGCTCCGCCCCCCGAGCCCCCCTTCCAGTACCAAGCCTTCAATTTTAACTCTGAGAGACGCAAGATAACTAACTACTATCTGGTAAGGTTAAACGGGAGGCGGTTTGACACTATTTTTTTAGCGGGGGGCTCCGCCCCCCGAGCCCCCCCTCTATTCCGCTTTAAAGAGCGCAAGGTAACTAACGAACCTAACCAAGTTAAACGAAGGATGGTTTAAAGGTTTTTTTTTATTACGGGGGGCTCGGCCCCCCGAGCCCCCTTTCCAGTAGCGATGCTTCTATTTCCACTCTGACGGACGCAAGATAACTGACGAATCTAATCAGGTTAAACGGGAGGTGGTGTAAGAATATTTTTTATTGCGGGGGGCTCCGCCCCCCGAGCCCCCCCCCCCCCCCGCGAAGGGCGGGGCTTCAATTTCCATTCTGAGTGACGTAAGATACTAGAGAACTAATGAACCTAACCAGGTTAAACAGGGGGTGGATTGAAGGTGTTTTATATTACGGGGGGCTCCGCCCCCCGAGCCCCCCTTCCAGTACCAAGGCTTCAATTTTAACTCTGAGAGACGCAAGGTAACTAACGAATCTGGTAAGGTTAAACGGGAGGCGGTTTGACAGTATTTTTTTAGCGGGGGGCTCCGCCCCCCGAGCCCCCCCTCTATTCCGCTTTAAAGAGCGCAAGGTAACTAACGAACCTAACCAAGTTAAACGAAGGATGGTTTAAAGGTTTTTTTTTATTACGGGGGGCTCGGCCCCCCGAGCCCCCTTTCCAGTAGCGATGCTTCTATTTCCACTCTGAGGGACGCAAGATAACTGACGAATCTAACCAGGTTAAACGGGAGGTGGAGTGAGAATATTTTTTATTGCGGGGGGCTCCGCCCCCCGAGCCCCCCCCCCCCCCTCGAAGGGCGGGGCTTCAATTTCCACTCTGAGTGACGTAAGATACTAGAGAACTAATGAACCTAATCAGGTTAAATAGGGGGTGGATTGAAGGTGTTTTATATTACGGGGGGCTCCGCCCCCCGAGCCCCCCTTCCAGTACCAAGCCTTCAATTTTTACTCTGAGAGACGCAAGATAACTAACGAATCTGGTAAGGTTAAACGGGAGGCGGTTTGACACTATTTTTTTTAGCGGGCCCGAGCCCCCTTTCCAGTAGCGATGCTTCTATTTCCACTCTGACGGACGCAAGATAACTGACGAATCTAACCAGGTTAAACGGGAGGTGGTGTAAGAATATTTTTTATTGCGGGGGGCTCCGCCCCCCGAGCCCCCCTCCTTCCCCCCGCGAAGGGCGGGGCTTCAATTTCCACTCTGAGTGACGTAAGATACTAGAGAACTAATGAACCTAACCAGGTTAAACAGGGGGTGGATTGAAGGTGTTTTATATTACGGGGGGCTCCGCCCCCCGAGCCCCCCTTCCAGTACCAAGGCTTCAATTTTAACTCTGAGAGACGCAAGGTAACTAACGAATCTGGTAAGGTTAAACGGGAGGCGGTTTGACACTATTTTTTTTAGCGGGCCCGAGCCCCCTTTCCAGTAGCGATGCTTCTATTTCCACTCTGACGGACGCAAGATAACTGACGAATCTAACCAGGTTAAACGGGATGTGGTGTAAGAATATTTTTTATTGCGGGGGGCTCCGCCCCCCGAGCCCCCCTCCTTCCCCCCGCGAAGGGCGGGGCTTCAATTTCCACTCTGAGTGACGTAAGATACTAGAGAACTAATGAACCTAACCAGGTTAAACAGGGGGTGGATTGAAGGTGTTTTATATTACGGGGGGCTCCGCCCCCCGAGCCCCCCTTCCAGTACCAAGGCTTCAATTTTAACTCTGAGAGACGCAAGGTAACTAACGAATCTGGTAAGGTTAAACGGGAGGCGGTTTGACAGTATTTTTTTAGCGGGGGGCTCTGCCCCCCGAGCCCCCCCCCTCTATTCCGCTTTAAAGAGCTCAAGGTAACTAACGAACCTAACCAAGTTAAACGGGAGGTGGTTTGTAGGTATTTTTTATTGCCCCCTTTTCTTTGTAGGTGCCATACCTACTTATAGTTTAGGTGAATGACTTACACAACTCTTAGGACTGCTTTGGCCAATTAATATTGTAGGTAATCCGATGTTCTTGTTATCAATAAAGAACGAACAAATATGCTTTAGGACTTTCAACAGTATGCCAAACATTCTTGGCCAGAAATTTTTAGAACAATCAACATTATGCGATACAACAGGCACTCTTTGCTGACTGTACTTTTTGACCCTGGTTACCAAAGTACTCTTCAAGACGAATCAAATGAGCTCAAACTCGATGGGGTTATGTCGTTTTATTACGGAGTTCTTATGGTCACCTTCTAACTCTATCTTCAGATCCTATAGTTACCATCTAGGATCAAAGTACTCGTCAAGACAAATCAAATGAGCCCAAACTCAATGCGGTCGTATCGCTTTATTACAGAGTTTCTATGGCCATCTTTCAGCTCCATCATCAGATCAGCTCCATGTCATAATAATATTGCATCGTCATCCAATTTACATATGCCTGCAAAATTTCAGCTCAATTGGAAACCGGTTCAAATTTAACTTGCAAGATTTGACCCGTTGAGGAGTTCCGTTGGCCATCTACAGTCTTCATCAGCAGGTCCAATTTACCAAATGATACTTTCTGAATGCAAATACTTCACTTGATGCTAAAAATGCTAAAATCACCATAGGTTTGCCTGTAAAATTTGAAGGTTGCCCTCGATTTCTCTAGGATCCCATGATCAGATCTTGACTTGGTGCCAATGGGACCACCTCAGGAGTATACTCTTTCAAACAAAAAAAGAATTTTGAAAATCGGTTCACAATTGAGGGAGTAATCGCGTAACAAACATACAAAAAAAAAAAAAAAAAAAAAAAAAAAACATACAGACGAATTGAGAACCTCCTCTTTTTTTTTGAAGTCGGTTAAAAAGTTAACGTAACTTAAAACAAATATGATAACTATAAATTAAAAATTTTAAAACCCCAACGCAATTTGGTCACACGTATGTTTGAAAATAAAGTAAATGCCCATTATGCGTCTGAGATCCCTTCCGCAGCTAACAAAAGAGCTGATAACTTTGAAACGGCTGAATCAATTTTGATGAAACGTGTTTAACAAACATCGCCAAGAAACCTGCTTTCAAATAAAATAAACCGCATCCAAATCGCTACACTCACTTAAGAGCTATGGTGACACAGACAGATACACATACGCATAGCGGTCAAACTTATAACACCCCTCTTTTTGTGTCGGGGGTTAAAATAAGTTTTTATTAAAAATTTAATTTTCAATGCAAGCTTTTTCGCTGACTTTACTTTTTGTTGACTGTACATGTATTGTCATCTAACCTACATAAGTATACAAATGTGAAGTAAATCCGACCACTGGAAGTGGATCAAATTCAATTTCCAAGAGTTGACCCGTACATACATATATACATATATTGCAAGTTAAGAAAAAGCTTTTAAAATGGAGTTTTTCACAAAAACTTGTTTTAAAGCAGATCTACTCTGTTCCAATTACCATTCATGTTCAAGAAACATAGTAAGTACCCAAGATATATTTCAGACCGCGATAAATACTCCGCAAACATTGCAGCCCTTGAAAGTATTTTTCCGAGTGCGCATTGTCGAAGTCCTCGAGCCTGCGAAACATTTTCTATTTCCACTTTCCAATACACGAAAATATTTTATTCAATGTTCACCTGACCAATACACGGTTCGGCTCTTAGCTTTTTTCCTTATGCCCATCAGGAACCGATGAGGTGTCGCTTCGAGTTTGGGTTGATTTGACAGCTGTGGTAACATTACTATTTCGATTTGTTGATTTGTTATTGCGAGCTGGAATGACCGCGGGAGTTAATGTTGAGGTAATGTGTGTGAAAATGACGGGTGATTTTAAGGGTGTTTTCCAACAGAGATGTACCATGCAGCCATGCTGTGAGCATGTGAAAGCTACGCTACGAAACTATGTGCCCGTTTCCATCAATGCTGAGCTATGTAGCCAATCGAGGAGGATCTACAGCACGCATCTTTCCATAGAAAAGAATTATTTTTAAATTGGTTTATAAATGACAGAATTCTGAAACTAAGTAACAAACATAAAAAAAATAACCGAACCGAATTTTTTGAAGTCGGTTAAAAAGAAAACTAACATGCTTGATATTTTTATTGCCATTTATAAAACTTAATCGGTTCTATATCATACATTTCAAAGGGAAAAGGACACGTTGAACGATCGAGATTGCGTGTTATCCAGCCATAACAGCTTTCAAATTTGTTCCCTAAATCATAGTCGCAAAGTTTCATGCGCCGCCGAAATGTATGTGTGAGCGACATTGCATGATTGCAGTCTTTCTTTCCCAGGCTCACCCGTCGCCTAATGTTACGATTTACTAGTGATACAGTTATGTGTTTAGGTTGGATAATTTTTAGGGTTCCGTATCCAAAAGGTGCCACGGGACTTCACTACTGAGACTCCGCTGTCTGTCCATCAACGATCGGTTCTCTTGGTGTTATGGATAAAATATCAATTGTGTGCAACATGTCGCAATCGAGATGGATCTCGAAGGAGCCGAACCCTTAGCTACTTTTGGTTTACTTCAAATCGTCAAGTACTCACGATACTTCTGCCTACGCGTCGTCTATCTTATGTCATCATGCCTTTAAAGGGCGTACTGCTTATATCTTCCACCTTTTCACCTATCACGTATTGACGTGAGCGTTTGCGTTGTTGTTACTAAAACTATGGCGGCATATTTCTGTTTTAGTTTTAGGTTCTTCATTGGATAGATAGTAACGGCGCTGACTGGGAATAAGTCTTAAGTTAAGATTCTTCATGTTTCATGTTTCATGGTTCCAACGGAAGACCAGCGTCAGCTGCAAGGTTGACATTATGCTGAGTTGGGACCATTTCGCGTCAATATTTGTCACAGTTTCATTTTCTTTGTTTTTTTATAAAAATGTCAGGAATAAATGTTTTTATTTCTTTCTTTTCTTAACTGTAGTAATGGTTATTTGCGATACGAGGTTGGTAAGTAAGGTTTTACAAATGAGTTGACGAGTGATAAACCCGAGCCGCAAGGCGAGGGTTTTCATTGTCACGAGTTTGTAAAACCTTGCAACCTTGTATTATACGACGTTTTTCAATACATTTGTGAGAAAATAGGCAATCAATAACAAAAAATTGAAAAATAATAAAAGACTTTTGCGCGGTTTGCGCCTTACTTAAAACAACGGGCCAATATAATAATTCCATGTTAGCTTCATCACTTGAAGAACTCATTTTGTTAACCCCCGACACAAAAAGACGGGTGTTATAAGTTTGATCGCTATGTGTGTGTGTGTGTGTGTGTGTGTCTGTCTGTGGCATCATAGCTCTTAAACGGGTGAACCGATTTGGATGCGGTTTTTTTTTATTAGAAAGCAGGTTTCTTGGCGACGATTTTAAGCTATGTTTCATCAAAATCAGTTGAACCGTTACAAAGTTATTAGCTCTTTTGTTAGCTGCGGAAGGGATCTTAGACGTATAATGGGCGTTTACTTAATGTTTAAACATACTAGTGACTTACGTAATTGCGTTGGGAGTTTTTAAAATTTTTAATTTTTTCCAATGTTATTTTACTTTATACTACACAAGTTTAAGCGAAACGATATAGTGTGGGCAGAATACGTGCTTTTTAAAGTCCAACCGTTAAAATGGCCAGAATAAACGAGCTTTATAACGAACACAAACAGGCAATCGGAGTGAAATTTTATTAATATTTGTCCAACAATTTATTGCTGTTCGCGTCGAAATACTCGCTTTTTTATTATGGTTTTGTTTTATATACGCTTTATTTGTATACTTTATGCCGTCGATTTTAATTTAGGATCATCTGTTATGTCTACAGTTTTTGGAGGTAGAAATAAAACATATTTAAAGAGGTTAGAGCCGATTCACTCTGTCCGTCTGTCACCAGGCTGTATCTCATGCACCGCGATAGCTAGACAGTTGAAATTTTTACAGATTATGTATTTCGGTTGCCGCTTTAATAATAAAATACTAAAAAACAGAATAAATAAATATTTAAGGGGGCTCCCATACAACAAACGTGATTTTTTTGCCGTTTTTATAGATAATGGTACGGAACCCTTTGTGCGCGAGTCCGACTCGCACTTGGCCGGTTTTTTCATAATAGTTTGTACGGCTCGTTTGTAAGGAAAATAAGGGATACTTTTTTGTCAATCAATAGCACACTTGATTCTGAGTAAGAGAAAGTCCACGTTTATAATTATAATATTGGTGGGGATAGCGGAATTATCACAATCTTGGCGAAAAGCCTCTAAAGTATCGTCTGTGTGTGCGCCGGTTAGTCGAAGTGCGTATGACCGACTACGGCACGCACTCGCCAGGTTTCTATATGATATTTCACCCTAGACCGCCTCTGTATCGAGTTGCACTCGAAATAGCTATTTTCTATGAAACCTTAAGAATGTAATGGAAATAGATGGAGAAGGAAAAGCCGGTTACGTGTCTCAAAGCTCACACGACGAGACTTGCCTTTAGCCCACTGCAGGGCACAGGCCAAAATAAGTACAAATTAAAAATTTAAAAAACCCCCAACGCAATTTGGTCACACATAACGACCATCCGGTCATTTAACGACCGCTTTAGCCTTGTTGGTAGTGACCCTGCCTACGAAGCAAGAGGTCCTGGGTTCAAATCCCGGTAAGGGCATTTATTTGTGTGATGAGCACGAATATTTGTTCCTGAGTTATGGATGTTTTCTATGTATTTAAGTATTTATTTATCTATATAAGTATGTTTATCGTCGTCTAGTACCCATAGTACAAGCTTTGCTTAGTTTGGGACTAGGTCGATTTGTGTAAGACTGTCCCCTAATATTTATTTATTTATTTATTTATATGTTTGAAAATAAAGTAAATGCCCATTATGCGTCTAAGATCCATTACGCAGTTAACAACAAAGCTGATAAAACTTAAAACGGCAGAACCCATTTTGATGAAACATGTTTAAGAACAATCGCCAAGAAACCAGCTTTAAATAACAAAAACCGCATCCAAATCGGTTCGCCCGTTTAAGAGCTATGATGCCACAGACAGACACACACAAACATAGCGGTCTAACTTATAACACCCCTCTTTTTGTATCGGGGTTTAAAAATAGGCAATCCCAATTGAATTTCTTCACGAGTGATGGTTTCCATTCGAGTTTCTCTTTATCGTAAAGCTCATGGTAGGTAAATTTGAACGTGATTTCCCACTTTAGTTCCAAACCCAGCGCTTTGTTTGATAGACCGTATTTTGGTCAAATCACTGAGATACCACGGCTTGATAATCTGTAGCTTATTGCTATTAAATTGGCAGCTCCTCCATAGATAAACCGTTTAACTGAGTCCTCGCTCGTGTACAGGGCTGGGGGGTAAGACGACCCAGGAGGCCGGGAGAGGTGCAGGCGGCAGGCACACGAGGACTCACTTAAACGGTTTAGCTATAGGAGCGCGTCAACCAACTGTTCTCAAATCATTTGACGCTTTAACGTTACCACAAAACACCTATATTGAAGGTTCTGGCCATGAAAAGAAACATTGTGTACACAGTGTACGGCAAGCGCGGTGATAAAGAAAGCATGTTTACCGTCCTCGCATGAGTAATTCAGTGTTTTACCGCCCTAGGTGTGTAATAAACTATGACGTTGTACTTAATCATGTTGTCAAGATGTTTCCTCGTCAACTTCCGTCGCTTGAACTCTCAAATTATCCCTGATATCTGCTTGTCTTTAAAGTATTTTTGAACCCCAACTCAGAAAGAGGGGTGTTATAAGTTTGATCGCTATGTTTGTATGTCTGTGTGTGACAGTCTGTCTGTGGCATCTTAGATCTTAAACGGGTGAACCGATTTGGCTGCGGTTTTTTTTTATTTGAGAGCAGGTTTCTTGGCGATGGTTCTTAGACATGTTTCATCTAAATTGGTTCAGCCGTTTCAAAGTTATCAGCTTTTTTGTTAGCTGCGGAAGGGATCTTAGATGCATAAAGGCCATTTAATTTATTTTCAAACATATGTGTGACTTAATTGCGTTGGGGGATTCACAGACTTACTTTCGCATACATAAATTCTTAAGGATTTTTTTAAACTTGATACCTAATTGATAAAACAACATTTACAGCTCTAGCACAGAATATATAATAGTACTAACGTACAGAATGGACACGCTCCGCCCCGCACCGATTCGAGTTACCCCACACCCCAAGGCGCCGATTGCTTGACGCCGCTGTTCGCCAGTCGGGTACGCAACGCGATGGATGTCGGCCGCACGGCACTAAACTTTTGCGAAATGGTAATATATTGTGCATGTGTATGGGTGTTTGGCAACAGCCAAAGATAAGGAAAGGAGTTTTTTTCGATTTCCGAAGGACGAAAGAAGGTAGATAACCAACCTTAATTTGCAACATGTACAGTGTAAATAACTAGGTTTAAAAGTTTCTTTCCTATAATGTATAAATAGACGTCTTATATTAGTAGGTATTTGTAAAATTAATTTGTTAATTATTTCCTATCAATAGATCAATATCTAAAATTACATTCTCTAATTGTCTTTACAAAATGAATTAGGTATACACTCATTCACTTATTTTTAAACACTTAATTTAGACAAACGATAAGTTTAATTATAAGTAGTACGATAATTAGATTACCTACTCATTTTATTTTACATTACAACGTTGCTCGCGCTCAACAAACGGCGCGGCATTCACTTTCCGCAGCTATCTCTTTTTATCTCTTTTTGCGATAGTCAGCCCTGTGCATCTTACGCACACATTGACGCGTGTACAGACGTCGTCGTGCTTATGTAGATTCAAGAACGCGTATTTTGTGCGTCGTGTCCGCCGTGTGGCTCTAGTGACATAATTATCAATTGTTCCAAAAATGCACCAATCTCATTTTCCTTATTGCGACTCGTTAAGAATTCCAAGAATACGGGTTATTCTACCAATCAAGCTCTACTAATCCACAGGTTATTTACTACCCTGTAAAAACCGCAGATTTATGGTTCAACTTTATTGTAGCGTTAAAAACCGTGCCTCAAACGGCATTAAATTCAGAAGTAATCAATCTGTACCGCCACAAACTTAACTTTACGTGCGGCGAACTCGCAAACTTGTGTCAGCCTTTACTCATTTCTATTTCTGCGTCGATGACAGCGACACCTCCGACTGCATAGCTAAGTTTGTAAAGTGAAAATAAATCCAATCGATGCTCAAACGCATAGGAAGTAATAAAAATTCCAACTAATATTTGGAAACGCATGGCATTTCCGCTGCGGAACTGATGTTGAAAAAACATACTAGAAACGGGAAAAAGGTTTGTTTGTAGTTTTTAACGAATTTATTGTGGACTCGATCTGAAAAAGACACAATTCATTTTTAAAACCCTACTAGCTTTGACCCCTAGCTTTGCCTAAATTAGAAATACCCACATGAGAAACATTTACAATCTTAGTTAGATCTGAAAAGGATTACATTTTTTTCATCACACTTGCTCGTCAATGACCACCATTGAGCATACATACAGGCATGGAATACCAATTCCATGCCTGTATGTATGCTAAATGACAATTAGATGACAATGGCCTAAATTGTTCTTAAGGGAGTTATGGATTTACGTAGGAAAGTTTTTCCTCCCAACGGAGTTCTAACTTTAGTTTTAAAACTTGCAAACAAATTAGTAGGTATGTCATTTCAGACTAAGGAGGTTTCAAGTCAGCCAACGTTTTATTTATATCTTTAAAACTTAGCTATAACCCAATTTTACAATACAAAACTTATATCAAATAGTTTTGCAATAATTTTAGTAAGTATTTTTTTAACATGTTGGCAGAATCTGGCCGTATGACCTTTCGAATTCTAACTTAAACACAGTTTACATTATCTATGGTAGATGACTCGAAAAAAGTGACAATCTGTATTTAGCCATTATTTTATTCAATTTAAGTGTTTAGACACAAAATAATTTTATTTAAGATTTTTTTTCCTTGCAATGTGATGAAAACCATTCTGCCATCCTAATTCAAAAGGACGGATCTCTGTTTTATAGGTTTTGAGAAAAGAGCGATTTTAGTTTTTTGGTCACCGCACTGCTAAAAAATTAATCAAATTGTATAATTTTTTGACATATGAAAAAACATTTTAAATTGAAACTAATATTTAAATAAAATTTAATAATTATTATTATTTTAATTAGATATGCGTCTTTTTGGTTTAACATTCTGAAGTAAAATACTAAGAGAATGGGACGCATGTCAGACTTACGGCCATTTAGCGTAGTAATTTGTAACTGAGTTTGTTATTTTTAGGAATTAATTCTTGACATTTAAGCATAAATGAAACTCCAGTATAATGTTGATCATGTTTATTAATTACTAGCCTTCCGTCCGCAGCTTCGCCTGCGTTAAATTAAATTTCCCGCAGGAAAAGGTATTTTCCTGCGGTAAAAAGTAGCCTATGTCACTCAGTGATAATGTAGCTTTCTAAGGGCAAAAAATTTTTGAAATCGGTCCAGTAGTTTTGAAGTTTATTCGTTACATACAAAAATACAAATCTTTCCTCTTTATAATATTAGTGTAGATGTAAACCAGTAACAATATTTCAACCATTTACTTAGCCCCTAACGCACACTCAAAGTCAATTATTAAGACTCAGAGGTAAGTATTTCCAAAATTTCTTTCTATTTTTCAATATTATGGATTCCTACACTTTTATCAGGTTGTTTTTCTTTTCCTTGAATACCTTTGGGGTTTTGTGTTTCCTTTTGGTCTGGGTAAGTGACCATTTTTTTTTAATTTCACAACAAGGCGGTGATGATTTTCTTGTTTACGATATTTAATGATGACAGTCAGCGAGATTAGATGCACTACCGTCTTATCTATCTACGTACACTTCGCGTTGATTTAAAGTTAAAGTCAAAATGATTTATTGCATATTACATTACAGGCATAAGCTGGAATAATAGACTAGGTATACAATTAAATGTGTTCACTAAGCCATTCAGACGCATCTCCGAAAAATGCGTCCTTAACTTATTAGGAAAGTGGAGATAAGGAGTCGATTGCTTAGTATTACACACATACTGCCAACTGGCTTAGGAAATGGCATGATTTTTGAGATGTGCTAAATTTTCTTAGTGACTTTTTGGAAAATGTTCTTATCAAAAATTTTTTTTGGTTAATGTCATAAGAGGTATCGATATTTTCTCTATTCAAAAATGTGAAAAACTGAAAATCGTTTTTTTTGAGATCCGTCCTTTTGAATTAGGACGGCAGCATTGTGCATGTGTATCACGGGCAGTTTTGGCGTCGGGCTTCTAATAGACTCTCGTTAGTAATCCCCTACTACGGCCCTTGATGCACAATCTATCTATCTAATCTATCTAATACCTTTAAACGAGCAATTCTTGTATATATGTATATATACAAGAATTGCTATATATTATATATATATATATATATATATATATATATATATAATCAGGATCTCGGAAACGGCTCCAACGATTTCGATGAAATTTGGTATGTGGGGGTTTTCGGGGATGAAAAACTGATCTAGCTATGTTTCATTTTCAGAAAATCGGTTTTACTCGTGTTTTCCGGCTATTTTTGTTTGCATTAGAATATAAAGCTAAATTTCGCCGACTTCGAGCAGATCATAATGGCACATTAGAAATCGGGTGGTCGCGGATCCAGCCGACCTCGGTTCGATTCCACGTTTTTTTTCAAGATTTTTAGTTTTTTTTAAGTTTATTTTTCATTAGAAAACGTCAAGTTTCTTCTTTTGTGAGAAAAAGTTACTTTTTTGTGAGAAAAAGTATTATAGGGAACGTGCAGTAACTATAGGCGGCAGCACTAATGCGACAGAAGAGACACTATACGGACAGTAAAACAAACTTATTAAGGTAGTGGTAAAACATTCAAATTGATGGCACCCTTATGGCACCAGTTGGCAGCACCGTCTATGTGCACGTTCCCTATTGGGAGCACAGAACAGGAAAAGCCGGTTGTCTGTAAAGTCGGTTTACGGACGATAGTTTAACGTGACTCATTTGGTATTTGGGGGTTTTCGGGGATGAAAAATTGATCTAGCTTGGTCTTATCTCTGGGAAAACGCTTGGTACCGAGTTTCTGCCCGAGCAGGGCTCGGTCGCCCAGGTACTGTACTATAATGCACGACGTTTGGATGCCACTGGGAAAATATGGGAATGGAATAATTGCCAGATTGAATATGAGCCACACTAACATTGGCTTCTTCCAGCTGCTTCCACTCTTTTCTGTCTCTAGCTTTCCTCATCCAAGTAACGTCTCCCAATTTCTTGATGACATCTATCCATGTTTTTGCCTGTCTGCCTTTTTCCTTTTACTATCGCGTGGTTGCCATTCTGTTATTAGTGTTATCCATTACTGTCTCTAGTTATGTGTCATGTCCACCCCCATTTTAGCTGTACCTTATTATATCTTTCACCTTAGTTATGGATCGTATATCATCTGCTCTCATACGGTCTCTTATTGGAGCACCTATCATGCTTCTTTCCATTTCTTGCCTGAGTTTTTAAGTGCTCTAAGTTTCATCTAAATCCGTCCAACCGTTATGGCGTGATTGATTTACTAACATAAACTTTAAGCATTTAACATGTATGTTTATGTTTGTACTTTTAGTCTGTTTATGTGTTACTGTTGTTATAAATATTTTTTTTCTTTCTTTATTGTTGATCGAAGCTTTCTTTCAAACATTTTCACAAACTTTTTCCCCTGTGATAAAGTAGGGTAGGATTTAAATTAAGACCTTATCTAGAAATGACAGAATTTTCTATTATCTTCGCAATCCGTTCAGTTCCTGGTTGAAACTTTAACATTCCATCGCCAAATAAAAAACAATTTGACGTTTCACACGACGTTGGCGCGCTTCTCGAATTTAGAACGCGCGTCCAAGATGGCGTTGATTTAAAATAAATATTGTTGTTGACAGTCGCTTAGGAACGTTTAGCGTCGGCTTTCGTTTCAAATGGGCCGGTTGGAACACTCAGAATGCCACATTAACTCACATTTATAATCAAAACAGCGTTTCAGGAGTCTTCTTTGATATCGGATTGGAAGCACGCATTTTATTTTGCGTGTCGGTCGTTTGTTTAAAATGATAGGGATAAAGATGTTTTTAGTGAAATTTCTCGTTGAGTATGGGTTGTTTTTTTAACCCCCGACACAAAAAGAGGGGTGTTATAAATTTGACCGCTATGTGTGTGTGTCTGTCCGTGGCATCATAGCTCTTAAAGGGAAGAACCGATTTGGATGCGGTTTACTTTTGATAGAAACCAGGTTTCTTGGCGATGGTTCTTAGATATGTTTCATCAAAATCGGTTTAGCCGTTCAAAAGTTATCAGCTCTTTTGTTAGCTGCGGAAGGGATCTTGGACGCATAATAGGCAGTACCTGGGCGACCGAGCTCTGCTCGGGCAGAAACTCGGTACCAAGCGTTTTCCCAGAGATAAGACCAAGATAGATCAATTTTTCATCCCCGAAAACCCCCAAATACCAAATTTCATCGAAATCGTTGGAACCGTTTCCGAGATCCTGATTATATACACCGGAGGGGTGGGGGGGGGGGTTGAGAGGGGGGGGGAGGGGATGCGGGGGAGGGAGCGTGGGGGTATTAAAGGGGGGATGAAAATTTCATTGATTTTGCCGTAGGATGCACCGTTTTCAAGATATTTGACAAAAACACCGGAGGGGGTGGGGGGGGGGGGGGGTGAGTCACGTTAAACTATCGTCCGTAAACCGACTTTACAGACAACCGGCTTTTCCTGTTCTGTGCTCCCAATAGGGAACGTGCACATAGACGGTGCTGCCAACTGGTGCCATAAGGGTGCCATCAATTTGAATGTTTTACCTTGATAAGTTTGTTTTACTGTCCGCATAGTGTCTCTTCTGTCGCTTTAGTGCTGCCACCTATAGTTACTGCACGTTCCCTATAATACTTTTTCTAACAAAAAAGTATCTTTTTCTCGCAAAAAAATAACTTTTTCTCACAAAAAAGTAACTTTTTCTCACAAAAGAAGAAACTTGACGTTTTCTCATAAATAATAAACTTAAAAAAAAAACTAAAAATCTTGAAAAAAAACGTGGTATCGAACCGAGGTCGGCTGGATCCGCGACCACCCGATTTCTAATGTGCCATTATGATCTGCTCGAAGTCGGCGAAATTTAGCTTTATATTCTAATGCAAACAAAAATAGCCGGAAAACACGAGTAAAAGCGATTTTCTGAAAATGAAACATAGCTAGATCAGTTTTTCATCCCCGAAAACCCCCACATACCAAATTTCATCGAAATCGTTGGAGCCGTTTCCGAGATCCTGATTATATATATATATATATATGTATATATATATATATATATACATATATACAAGAATTGCTCGTTTAAAGGTATTAGATTTACTTTATTTTCATTAAAAATTTTAAAAACCCCCAACGCAATTCAATCTAAGATCCCCTCCGCAGCATACAAAAGAGGTGATAACTTCGAAATGGCTAGACCAATTTTGATGAAACATGTCTGAGAACCATCGCCAAGAAGGCTCTATATCTAAATCCCTAATGATTATTTGTCCTAATGTAATGTTTGTCCTGATGATCGTTTGTCCTAACTCTTTTTATTTAAAATCTATTAATTGTTCTGGATTTTTATAAAACAAACCTAACCTATAGAGTTCTAGAGGATAATCACAAAAAAGTTCCAGAAAAATTCACGGTTTCCGAGAAAAAAGTGTTAGGACAGACGATCATTAGGACAAACGATGTTAGGGATTTAGAATGAGTCCCGCCAAGAAACCTGCTTTCAAATAAAAAAACCGCATCCAAATCGGTACACCCATTTAAGAGTTATTATGATGCCACAGACAGACACACACACATAGCGGTCAAACTTATAACACCCCTCTTTTTGTGTCGGGGGTTTTTCAATTTTTTAATTTTTATGTGCGTCATATTTCAGCTTAGTCCCAAGAGAACGTAGTTTTGAAAGTACATTTTTACGAATGTCCTGCCCTGAAAAAAAAGTGTTCAAGCCTCCGCTGTCTGTGCGTTTTGAGATTTGCAGTGTATTTGTATTCACGGAGTATCGGATTAAAATGAAACTATACAAACTCCGTGCGTTGTATAGGCTCAAGTTGATAAACAACGAAACTAAAGTGTAGTTAGAGCAACAGTCTGTGGAGGCGTGACGAGCGCACCGGCCGCTGGCTTAGCAGCCGAGCCTGTGGCACGGGAGCGCGTTGCCAAAAAGGCCAGTCATTTAGGTTTATGGAACTTTATTTTCTCAAAAGAAATTATTACATTTCACTTAATCTAATACCTTTAAACGAGCAATTCTGGTATATATGTATATATATAATCAGGATCTCGGAAACGGCTCCAACGATTTCGATGAAATTTGGTATGTGGGGGTTTTCGGGGATGAAAAACTGATCTAGCTATGTTTCATTTTCAGAAAATCGCTTTTACTCGTGTTTTCCGGCTATTTTTGTTTGCATTAGAATATAAAGCTAAATTTCGCCGACTTCGAGCAGATCATAATGGCACATTAGAAATCGGGTGGTCGCGGATCCAGCCGACCTCGGTTCGATACCACGTTTTTTTTCAAGATTTTTAGTTTTTTTTTTTAGTTTATTTTTTATGAGAAAACGTCAAGTTTCTTCTTTTGTGAGAAAAAGTTACTTTTTTGTGAGAAAAAGTTATTTGTTTGCGAGAAAAAGTTACTTTTTTGTTAGAAAAAGTATTATAGGGAACGTGCAGTAACTATAGGCGGCAGCACTAATGCGACAGAAGAGACACTATGCGGACAGTAAAACAAACTTATCAAGGTAAAACATTCAAATTGATGGCACCCTTATGGCACCAGTTGGCAGCACCGTCTATGTGCACGTTCCCTATTGGGAGCACACAGAACAGGAAAAGCCGGTTGTCTGTAAAGTCGGTTTACGGACGATAGTTTAACGTGACTCACCGCTCCACCCCCTCCGGTGTTTTTGTCAAATATCTTGAAAACGGTGCATCCTACGGCAAAATCAATGAAATTTTCATCCCCCCTTTAATGCCCGCGCGCTCCCTCTCCCGCATCCCCTCCCCCCCTCTCAACCCCCCCACCCCCCACCCCCCCGGTGTATATAATCAGGATCTCGGAAACGGTTCCAACGATTTCGATGAAATTTGGTATTTGGGGGTTTTCGGGGATGAAAAATTGATCTAGCTTGGTTTTATCTCTGGGAAAACGCTTGGTACCGAGTTTCTGCCCGAGCAGAGCTCGGTCGCCCAGGTACTGAGAACTTATATCTACTTATACAATATTTATACTAGTGAGCACCATGAGGCGCATACGAAAAAGAAAAAGAAATTGCAAAATTTAAACCCTTAATCTATATACAGGGTTATTTGTAATTCACTAGCATCCTTTTAACCCTAAACTCCTACCACTTAAACAAATGTTTTTTGTTTTACGGCTTTTGTCATAACTTAATATTTTTGGTGTAATAACGTTTTGAAAATTTGAGATTTCCTCTTATTTTTACGATACTCTGTGTATTTGTATGGGAAAAAAATAATTGCTTCATTTTAAAAAGTCGTAAAACAAAAAAACATTTGTTTGAGTGATAGGAATACAGGGTTAAGAGGATGTCAGTGAATTAAAAATAACCCTGTATATACCTTACATAAAATAGTCGTGAGACTATACTGAAAAATCGCTCGCGTCCGTAGGTTTACCCTCGAGACCCTACATCTAACCCCTGGGTGGTGCTAAATGAGCGATACGACTCCGGTGGTAGGCTTCGGCCTAGCCCTAGCCTATAGCTTGAAATATTCACAGAATAATAGTTATATATTCACATTAAAAATAAATAATTAAATTAAAATAATACAAATATTTAAGGGGGGCTCCCATACAACAGACATGATTTTTTGCCGCTCATTAATTAATATCTTAAGGCAAGACTTATCAGGTCCAAGTTGGGACCATTTCGGGAAAAATTGTTTCTGTTTTTCTTTTTCTGCGTAATATTGTAACTAAAACTAGCTTCTATTGTTACGAATAAATAAATAAATAAATAAATAAATAAATATTAGGGGACAATCTTACACAAATCGACCTAGTCCCAAACTAAGCAAAGCTTGTACTATGGGTACTAGACGACGATAAACATACTTATATAGATAAATAAATACTTAAATACATAGAAAACATCCATAACTCAGGAACAAATATTCGTGCTCATCACACAAATAAATGCCCTTACCGGGATTCGAACCCAGGACCTCTTGCTTCGTAGGCAGGGTCACTACCAACTAGGCTAAAGCGGTCGTTCAATGTTTTCCTTACTTATATCTTACTTAAGGCATATTTTCTTATTAAGTAAAATACTAAGTAACAATGATTTCGGCAAAAGAAATATTTGTGCGCTATGTTAGGGTGAGGCCACACGAGCGTAATTTTGTGAGTCGTGAGCGGCAGAATTTCGGTTCGCGCCATACAATATGCGGGCCTTCACGTGATACTCACGTGACACAATGTATGGCGCAACCGAAATTCTGCCGCTCACAACTCACAAAATTACGCTCGTGTGACCTCACCCTTATGATAAAATAAGGTAATGAAATGCTGAATGAAACGTAACACCTACCACTTAGACCCTTATTTATGCAAATAAATTGACTGATTTCTTTTGAGACGAATATAGTGTCATTAGGCCGAGATATTTGACATTAGAGATTTTAGGGGTTACAATTCGCAATCGTCCAATTAAATAACACATTCTTATCGTTCTCAGCTCCCTGTCTAGCTACGAGGTTTGTTCAGTTCTATTGCTTGATTGTTTTCGCAAATCTTTAGTATAGTTAATGTTTACTTTGTAACAGCCTTGATACACTAATATTTATAATTTTAGGGTCTCTATGGTTTCGCATAACTTAACAAGTCATAATGTATCATTCTTCATAAACAACGTTAGACATAAAGTGATTTATTTATGAAACCGTTTTTTTTTTCGGAATTGTTATAAAACAAACCTAACCTGATGATCTTCGCAAGGCGGCTGGCAAGAGCTGGATGAGAGGGACCGAGGGTCGTGCTCAATGGCGTGCCATGGGAGAGGCCTATGTCCAGCAGTGGACGAACATAAGCTGATGATGATGATGAAACCTAACCAAAAAAAATGCATTCTATAAGACGGCATTTTGAAAAGTCTTGAAAAAATACGGTTTCAGAAATAAATCACTGTATGACTACCGTGAGGATTTTATAAATAAAGAAAAAATGTTGTAGACCCGTTTTGAAAAAAAACCGACTGCCTAATAGTAGGTTGTGCAACAAGAGCATAAAACGAGCCATTTTACGGGAGACGTTCATATAACATTGTACTACCTTTTTATTTTGTGATTGTACGGAGGTACGGAACCATTAATTCCGAGTCCGACTCCCGCTTGGCCGATTTTTTATAATTTTTACTTACGAATAAAATTGTCTGTTTTATTTTCAGGTACGTAATGCGAAACCAGATTTCATCGGGCCTTATAACACGTGACTTAGTGGTATATAGTGAGTAACATATAAACATACTAGCTGTAATCCGCGGCTGCCTTCCTTAGAAATACCTTTACAAGGCACATTTACAATAATCGAGCTTGCCTTGAAAAAAAAAATTTAAAACCCCCAACGCAATTATAGCTAGACCGTTTAAATGAGTCCTCGCTTAAACGGATGAACCGATTCGGATGCGGTTTTTATTTTATTTGAAAGAAGGTTTCTTGGCGATGGTTCTTAGATATGTTTCATCAAAATTGGTCCAGCCGTTTCAAAGTTATCAGCTTATTTTTTAGCTGCGGAAGGCATCTTAGACGCAGAATGGGCATTTACTTTATTTTCAAAATATGTGCGATCAAATTGCGTCGGGGGTTTTTAAAATTTGTAATTTATAGTTATTTCCGATGCGCATATATACTTTAATACTGGGTGACAACTTCCAAAATGTGTACAACTTTTGGCAAAATATTTGAAATATTATCTTCAACAATTACTATTAACATAGTTCAAACTACGAAAACATCTATCTACATAATTGAGTTTTCTTTTCTTCCCGCAACTTGTTTAACAAAGGAAATACATTTTCAACTACCACTTGTCGTTATTTTTAACCCCCGACACAAAAATAGGGGTGTTATAAGTTTGATCGCTATGTGTGTGTGTGTGTGTGTGTCTGTCGGTTTATCTGTCTGTGTGTCTGTCTGTGGCATCATAGCTCTTAGACGGGTGCACCGTTTTGGATGCGGTTTATTTTAATAGAAAGTAGGTTTCTTGGCGATGGTTATTAGATATGTTTCATCAAAATCGGTTGAGCCGTTTCAAAGTTATCAGATCTTTTGTTAGCAGCGGAAGGGATCTTAGACGCATATTGGGCATTGACTTAATGTTCAAACATACGAGTGACATAATTGCGTTGGGGGTTTTTAAAATTTTCAATTTTTAAATCGTATGAAAACGAGACATTTTCGCGTCCCCGACTTGTTTTTCGGGACACCGGGACAGAGTAACTGAGAGCGGGACAGTCCCGTTCAAAACGGGACGTGTGGTCACATTACCCATGACCCTTATTTGAATAATTTAACCTTTTAACAGTTTGAAGTTCAAGTTTTATGCCGGTATTATAACGGTAAAACGGTAGCTGGATAATCTTCACTTCGAAGCCAAAGGTCGTGGGTTCAGTTCTCACGGATGATTTCGTAATAAATTTAAACGTATTCGAGTATTACAGTCAATAAAACTTAATGACGACACAAAAAGAGGGGTTTTATAAGTTTGACCGCTATATGTGTGCGTGTGTGTCTGTCTGTGGCATCATAGCTCTTAAATGGGTGAACCGATTTGGATGCGGTTTTTTTTATTCGAAAGCAGGTTTCTTGGCGACGGTTCTTAGATATGTTTCATCAAAACTGGTTCAGCCGTTTCAAAGTTAACAGCTCTTTTGTTAGCTGCGGAAGGGATCTTAGACGCATAATGGGCTTTTACTTTATTTTCTAACGTAATGTATGACAAAATTACGTTGGGGGTTTTTTAAATTTTTAATCTTTAGTTATTATAAGTTTTTTACTGAACTGCTGTGTTTCACTAAGCTGTTAATTACAGTATAGTTATCTAAACAATTAATGTAACGAGTCTGTTAAGATAGATAACGGCTTTTGTGCTGGAGACTGTAAAGCTGCGAACACATCGGAGCTCTACAGCTAAACAGTTTAAAAGAGTCCGCGCCCGCGGGGTACAGAGGCGCGTGGCTGGACGACAAAGGGGGCCGGGAGAGACTCGCCGCCCGCACCTCTCTCGCGCCCTTTGTCGTCTTACCCCCCAGCCCCTGTACCGCGCGGTTGAGGACTCGTTTAAACGGTTTAGCTATACTTATAGCACATACCACCTGCTTAAGGCTCTTAACATCATTTCAGTCTAAAGACGTCCACAGGTAAATAGAGGCCTAATCCTAGGTCCTGCGCCATCCGCATCCAACGCATTCCCGCAACCTTTACCAGGTTGTCGGTCCATCTTGTTGGAGGCCTACGTACACAGCGTTTTCCGGTCCGTGGACGCCACTCAAGAACCTTTTTGCCCCATCGGCCATCACACACATGCACACGCCTACACACACCCCCCTCTTTTTGCTCCGGAGGTTGAAAAGATTAGTTATGAAGGAGAATCGTGAAAGTTTAAAAGTTTTAGAACCCTGTATTAGTAATTGTGGAAGCATGGTTATCATACCACAGCTAGTCGTTAAATCAGGCGCGGTATCCGTCCGAGATCAAAGGCATCTGTTACAAACGCTATTATATGGTGGATTATTAAATAACCTTGGATACACTCGACGGCGATAATGATATCAATTAGTTAAAAACGGAATAATAGTACATTACTGCAGAGGCCGTGAAGTAAGGGATTGATGGACGAGATTTGGGGTATACGGCCGAGTCGTAGACGAGGCCGGATAAAACGAGTCCAGCAATCCCTCTTCCGGCCGAGGATTGTATAGAGCTTTTCTCAAACATGCATCATCATCATCATCATCATCATCATCATCATCATCATCATCATCATCATCATCATCATCCATCCATCCATCCAACCATCCATCCATCCGTCCATCCATCCATCCATCCATCCATACATCCATCCATACATCCATCCATACATCCACCCATACATCCATCCATACATCCATCCATACATCCATCCATACATCCATCCATACAACCATCCATACATCTATACATCCATCCATACATCCATCCATCCATACATCCATCCATACATCCATACATCCATACATCCATCCATACATCCATACATCCATCCATCCATACAACCATCCATCCATCCATCCATACATCCATCTATACATCCATACATCCATCCGTACATCCATACATCCATCCATACATCCATATATCCATCCATACATCCAACCATCCATCCATCCATCCATCCATACAACCATCCATACATCTATACATCCATCCATACATCCATCCATCCATACATCCATCCATCCATCCATACAACCATCCATACATCTATACATCCATCCATACATCCATCCATCCATACATCCATACATCCATCCATACATCCATACATCCATCCATCCATCACCAGTAGTTTAGGCGGTTTTATAGAAATAAAAGAAGATAGATTTTTTTAATGTCGTAAGTTGGCTGTATGTAATTTTTCCTTTGTCAGTTTAGTGTTAGTAAGCAAATTTAAAAAGTTACAGCAGCGGACAATAATGGTTTTTCATACTTTTAACGACCGCTTTAGCCTAGTTGGTAGTGACCCTGCCTACGAAGCAAGAGGTCCTGGGTTCAAATCCCGGTAAGGGCATTTATTTGTGTGATGAGCACGAATATTTGTTCCTGAGTTATGGATGTTTTCTATGTATTTAAGTATTTATTTATCTATATAAGTATGTTTATCGTCGTCTAGTACCCATAGTACAAGCTTTGCTTAGTTTGGGACTAGATCGATTTGTGTAAGATTGTCCCCTAATATTTTTTTTTTTTTTTTTACTTACTTTTATGGCCTAGGCCAAGAAGTAATGTAGGGAGCCATAAACAACAAACTTCATGGCTTCATTTCGTGACATTAACGCATACATTTCAAAGCATGTTTGAGAAAAATAAATATTACAACGAACATGATTTTTTACTCGTTTTTGCTCGATATTGATAACGGCAACAGGTAAGCGCTTGAAATATTCACAGAATATGTACTTAGTTGTATCAAGGATGATATAGACTATAGACTGGATTAGCAATCGCCATAGTACAGATCGGCCACGGAAAAATAGTTCGATTATTGAATCTAGATGGCGCTGACTAATAGCCCGAGGGTTTGAAAGCAAAACAATAAGACTACAGATATTTCATATTACCGCAAATGTATTATTATGCATTTTAATTTAATAGTAGTTTTAGTCTTATATTTACACCTTTAAGTATATGTTTTTTTCCTTGCATAATTACGGTTTTAGTTTTGTTTTACTCTTCTGAAATAGAAACGAACTCAATGTTCACAAAAGACATATTTGTTAAATACATGATTTGCTTTTTAATTAAATCATATTCTCATTATTATGCAATATTTTTGAAAATACATCATCCTTGGTTATATATTCACTTTAAAAATAAATAATAAAATTAAAATAAAACAAATATTTAAGGGGGGCTCCCATACAACAAACGTGATTTTTTTGCCGTTTTTATGGATAATTGTACGGAACCCTTCGTGCGCGAGTCCTACTCGCACTTGGCCCGTTTTATGTTTAAAGGTAGAGGTACAAATAATAAACGTACTGAGTTCTCCACCGCAATGGAAACTTCAAACTAAAACGAAAGCTTACCCAAATTTATGAAGCTGCCTGGTAAAGCACTAACTACTAGTTAATACGCCGATATTAATGTCGAAACTAGTTAGAAACTCTAATAAATTAAAAAATTTAAAAACTCTCAACGCAATTATGTCACACGTTATGTTTGAACATAAAGTAAATGCCCAATTTTGCACATAAATTCCGAAAAACTTGGAGGTGCGAGCCGGGATTTGAACCCACGACCCTCTGTTTGAGAGGCCATAGGCATAGTGCCGAGGGATGGTTATGTTTTTCGAGCGTATGTATTTATGTCACCGACATAGGTAGCTCGAAGAATCGCCAGACTCAAGTGGCTGTGGGCAGCGCTCGCTCGTAGAACTGATGGCCGATGTGGCCGAAAGGTTCTCGAGTGGCGCCCACCGACCCCAAGACGCAGTGTCGGTAGAGTTCCCACAAGATGGAGCGATGGCCTGGTTAAGGTTGCGGGATCGCGTTGCATGCGGATGGCACAGTACAGATCTGTTTGGCGAGCCTTGGGGGAGGCCTATGTTCAGCAGTGGACGTCTTTCGGCTGAAATGATGATGATGATATTGCGCTTAGCACGACTACTTTTACATTTTATTTTAGGAACTGATTGTGAGTCACCGCTACTTTCCTCAGTAATCTATCACTGTGAGTAAGGCATGAAGGAGATAAGAAAACAGCACACCTGAATCAACATTTAGCAATTCTGACACAGCTAATAACCTTGTAAATTATCCCGTTAGCGCGGTAGAAAGATGGCACATAATTACAACATAAAATAATAGTACATTACTGCAGATGCCGCGAAATAGCGGATTTCCCGCCAAGTCTAGTTATAGATATACGAGGTCGACAATTCCTGTTCGCGGCAGAGGCTTGTATAGAGCTTTTCTCAAACATGCAATGAAATAAATGGAAATATAAGTATTTTATACTCCAAAAAACCGGCTAAGTGCGAGTCGGACTCGCGCACGAAGGGTTCTCTTTTTAGTATTAAAATTTCTACTGTCTAGCTATCACGGTTCAAGAGATACAGCCTGGTGACAGACGGACGGACGGACAGACGGCGGAGCCTCAGTAATAGGGTCCCGTTTTTACCCTTTGGGTACGGAACCCTAAAAGGCAAATATTGCTCATAGTTTTTTTTTATTGCTGAACGCCATGATGCCGTGTCACTCCGTGTGGAATGGAATAGTACATTACTGTCGTGGCCTGGAAGTAGGCAATTGCTGGCTGAGTATGAGTATTATTAATACGAAGTCAGCAATTGCTATTCCGGCCGAGACTAATATAAAGCTTTTCTCAAAAATGGTGAAGGAAAAAAAATAGAATAAACTTTTATTACCTTAAATAGGTACAAATAATTGCAAATCACTTAAAATTAAATGTCATTAAACCCTTTCCCGCCTTTTTTCATTAAAAAAAAAAACTGCAGGTGTATTTTTCTACCGAAAACACTACAAGCTGTTTCAAACACAATAAAGAAGTCTGGAGTTCCAACAAAACAACTGATACCGGTCATTTGAGATGGCTGTATACGAATAGTGCCAACTTATTACCATGGCCGTTTTAACTTTTTAAAAAGTTTGAGACTCGACAATAATGGAATTTGTATGCGACATTGTTGTCGAGTTTATCGAGCCTGCAATGTTTTTAACTTTTTAATTTTTTTACTGACCATAAACTATGCACTTCACGTTCTGATATGTAAAGAATAATGACAACTTTTACGGATATTTTTGAGAAAATTAATAAGATCACTTTGCCGGAAATGTTGTATGAAATTCCATTATTGACCTCTCGTCTAGCCGCACCTGCAACTTTATACTTCGCGGCCTATTACAAGGAACATAATCAATATTTCATTGCATGTTTGAGAGAAAATAACAATTTACTGTCAAATATTATTTAGCATAAAAAATTCATTTAAAATTAATTAACTAATTATACAGAAATAAAAAAAAATTATATATACTACAACAATTAACCTAAAACTAAAAACCTTAAAAAATATAATATAGTAAATAACTAAAATACATTATTAAAAGGAGTCCCTTTAGGCAAGGTTCCGAAGATACTGGCAGCGTTCCCCCTTTGAACAGCTAGACTAATTCTTTGTCCGAGGTAGCTGCCAGCTCTTCGGTCTCCTGTGATGTCGACTAACCTTTTTGTAATTTCCTTAAAAAGCCTTATGGCGCTAGGACCCCACGGACCAAGGGTCTCGACGCCGAATGGGACAAAATCATATTCGGAGCCTAGACCCCTGTATTTGCATGCTTTAGCTTTTTCAGCCGCTTCACAAGCCGCACCAGCTCTGTTATTGGTTCCATGTAGATGGGAGGGGGCCAGCGTGTCTGAACAGGTTGCATCCCATACCAGCACCCGGCCCATCTTCCATGGAATCAAACTCATACCGTCCGGTCTCTTGCCATCGTCTCTTGCAATTCCAGTCGGCTCAAGTAGACTTGGCACGTTGACGGTGGCAAGGGACCGGCGTATGATAAATATATAAAGAAAAATAAATATTAATAGAGAAAATAAATATCACCGTGATACTTGACGTCTCCTCCGACATAGCCGAACGGATTAGCTCGTTGAAATGGCAACGGGCAGGCCATAAAGCACGCAGAACAGATGGCCGTTGGGGCCGAAAAGTTCTCGAATGAAGACCACGGGCTGGCAAGCGCAGCGTGAAACGTCCACCAACGAGATGGACGGATGATTTGGTAAAGAAGGTGGATGCAAGCAGCTTAAAACCGTAATTTGTGTCCCGGGAAAGGACATAGGATAGTTTCTATCCCAGAAATCATCCTTTATGGGGGTTCAGAGGGGGTGAAAATTTGTACGGGAATTCAATAACCTCTGAACCGATTTAGATGAGATTTGGTATATGATTTTGTCACTTCACTAAACAGGTTGGTTTTTTGATCAAATGACTGATTTCTAGGGAAATGATGAAATAAAACCCCCATTTTAACATTCTGCGCGTTTTCATCATAACCCTTAGAAATTTGTTCTTTCTGTTTTGGCCATTTATTTCCCTGCGACAAAGAGATAGTTCAAGTCCCGGGAAAGAACATGGGATAGTTTTTATCCCGGAATATTTCAGAGTTACCTTTGGATAGCGATGAACTAATTCTTCGCAGACGGAGTCGCGGGCAACAGCTAGTTGTTAATAAAGTACTCATCACGCAAATAGTTACTTATTCTCTCTTTGCTCAGAATACAGCTATCCAATCTCCCAGTTTGCTTAAACATCTCTTTGTTTTATACACCAAGAGAATTGTATTTTTTCATGAAATTTGCGTTTAGAATATAAAATGAAGACTGTCGAATCAGGAGAGCGCTCCGGGCAAAGTGGGCGCGGAGGCGCGACTAGCTGCGACTTGTGATTAACCGCAAATGCGATTTTTAACCCCCGACCCAAAAAGAGGGGTGTTATAAGTTTGACCGCTATGTGCGTGTGTGTCTGTCTGTGGCACTGTAGCTCTTCGAAGGGTGAACTGATTTGGATGCGGTTTTTTTATTTGAAAGCAGATTACTTGGCGATGGTTTTTAGACATCTTTCGTCAAAATTGATTCAGCCGTTTCAAAGTTATTAGCTCTGTTGCTAGCTGCGGAAGGGATCATAGACGCATAACGGGCATTTACTTTATTTTCAAACATATGTGCGACCAAATTGCTTAGTTATGTTTTATATATTAAATGAAAAATCCTGACTGACCGATTCGTCATTGCCAAGCCAAAATATTGGCGGCTTGATGAGATTTTGAAACTTTGTATAGAGGTTCTTTTCATGGCGTAGATAATGGAAAATGTAATTTCGATTTAAATGAAAGCTTGTTTTTTTTTAAATTTTAATTTTAATTTGATGCGTTTTGCTTGTGTATCAAATCGCATGTTTGCGTCAGCTCTAACCCACCTTTTACGTTACTATAGCTCTACTTTGACATGTTTTTTCTTTCCTAGAATATTATTCTAGAATTTCGCTATCTTTTTAGTGAAAATGTTCTTTAGGGAATAGTACTGTAGTAGTGTCCTCGTACGGCCGTTGTCACAATATTTAGAGTATCTGCTCAAAAAAAAAATTTTTTATGCATAAAACGGAACGCAATTTTCTCCTTACCCCCACCTCACAGCGAGCGCACCTTAACCAACTGGTGCGCCGCCATGTCATTCTTTGTTCTTGTGCGCCGTTGTTCACACAACTATGGATAGAAGACGGAAAAGAACGAGAGTGCTTTCTCAACGATCAACATCACCATCGGAGGCATCACCGGAGCGGCCTCCGCCCAAAAAACGTCGGATAATTTATACCGATTCATCGGAGCCAGAGCCTGACAACGAAAACACAAATGGTAAGTAAAATTAAACCAGTGTGTACGTTAAATATTATTTTATGTACAGTGTTACTCTGGTATGTTGCAAGTATTGTCTGGATGGCATACTCAATAAAAACCTACAAGTTGCAAGTATTACCTGGATGGAATACGCAACTATCTACTACCCACATCGCTTATAAAATTGTGTAAAAATGTCCTAATTACTAAAGCAAAAGTATGCTATCTAACTGTATAGATATTATGCATCTCTGTATGCGCATACACAATGGCGGTGACCTAATTACGTTGCAAGTGACGACTGTATGTCTCACGCAACTAATAAAACGGGTTAACTACCCTCAAATTATTATTTATTTTTGATCAAAAATATTATCCGTTAATTTCAGTTGCCACAAACGTACAATCGATCGATGAAAATACCGATTTCATTTTTTCACTTTTGGGTGAAGATCCGACCCAAAATAAAGAATACGGTGAAGATATTCACGCGCATCTTGCTGTAAGATGGAACCACATACTTGCAAAGGGTATAAAAAAGGATCAGCGCCTAGATTTATTGAAAAAATATTTACCACCTGCAAATTGCAACTTATTAGAAGCTCCCAAGCTTAATGAGGAAATAAAGGCCGCTGTTCAAGATTCATCGTTAAAGCGAGATGAAAAATTGGTAACAAAACAATCTCAGCTCGGATCTGGTATTACGTGCATTGGCAGAGCGTTACAAAGCGCTTTTAAAATACCAGATAAACAACTGCGAGATCAAATCATTAAACATTTAGGCGACGGAGGGCAAATATTATGCGATTTACATTACTTGGAGACAGTTACAAGAAGGTCTTTGTTAGCTCAAGGGCTTAACAAAAGTACCAAGGAAGCCGTAAAAAATTTAAACCGCGATAAGCTGTTATTTGGAGAAGGTCTCACCGAGACGTTAAAAGCTGTCAAGGCATGTTCCAGATCAGCAGGTGATATTAAAAATAAACCTGCAAGACTACCACAACGTGGCCCTAGCGAGAACGTCGCCGGGCCTAGCACGTCGAGAGCAACTTTAAACTGGAGGGGCCCGTCGCGTCGACCAGCAGCGTACGCGCCGACGACGGCGGGCGGGTACCGCGAGCGTCGCCCCACGGCCGCGCCGCCGCCGCGCCGCGTGCAGCCCGCGCGCACCGCCAGGGCTCCGCCGCCAGCGAGGCGGTATTAACGGACGACCAGGTACTTGCAGGCAGAATTCGACATTTCTACCCACAATGGCAAAACATTACTAACGACGCGACTATATTGTCGTGGGTAAACGGATTTAAAATACCGTTCTCTCGAGTCGTTTATCAAAATGAACCTCTTATTACTCGGCCGCATAACGCCGAAGAGGACAAATATTTTTTGAAAGAGATCGAAAAGTTAATTTTAACAGGCGTAATAAATAAATGTGTGCCTTGTAAAGACCAATTCGTGTCAAGAATATTTTTATTGGATAAACCAAATTGTGAAAAACGAATGATTTTGAATTTAAAAAATTTAAACAAAGTTATCGATACTTCTCATTTTAAATTAGAAGATCTTAGAACTGCAATAAAGTTGCTAACCCAAAATTGTCACATGTGTGGTTTAGATTTAAAAGACGCTTATTATACAATAAATATTGATTCAAATTACAGAAAATTTCTTCGGTTCCAATATAAATTTCAATTATACGAATTTTCGGTTTTACCATTTGGTTTAAATGTGGCGCCTTATGTTTTCACTAAGTTAATGAAACCGGTTATGCAGTACTTGAGACGACAAGGTCACTTATCGGTCATATATTTGGATGACGCTTTGTTACTGGCTGAAACATATGAGCAATGTAAAGACAATTTATGGACAACTATTGATCTATTTGAATCTCTAGGTTTTATCATAAATTATGAAAAAAGTCAACTAATACCGAAAACGACCTGTAAATTTCTTGGCTTTTTTTTAGATTCGAATAATCTTTCAATCCTTCTTCCGGATAAAAAACGTAAACTTATTAAAAATGAGTTATTGGAATTAAAAAATACAAAAATATGTACAATAAGATCATTTGCGCGGGTAATTGGATTACTTTCCTCAGCATGTCCAGCTGTAAGTTACGGCTTGGTGCACACTAAATTATTTGAAAGGGTTAAATACCTGCAATTAAAAGATACGGAAGACTATGATAAAACCTTCACGACTCCGAAATATTTACATGTCGATTTTAATTGGTGGTTAAAACATATTGACAATTCAGTGAATTTTATACGTAAGGCTAATTATGTTACTGAAATATACTCGGACGCATCCATGAGCGGATGGGGTGCTGCTTGTGGTAGTCAAAAAGCTAATGGATTTTGGTCTACTGACGAAGCCAAGAAACATATAAATGAGCTAGAGCTTATGGCGGCTTATTTTGCATTAAAAATTTTTGGTAAAAAATTTCTTAATTCGGAATTGCTTCTACGCTTTGATAATAAAACTGCTATTGCGTACATAAACAGGATGGGTGGCATACAGTATCCACATTTGAATAAAGTCTCTAGAGACATATGGGAATGGTGTGAAGCTAGACATAACTTCGTATTCGCTTCATACGTACCGTCAACTGAAAATTCAGTCGCTGATTTTGAATCTAGGCAAAGAAATGAGGATACTGAATGGCAACTCAATAACCTTGCTTACAGAACTGTTGTACAGAATTTAGGAGAACCTGATATAGATTTGTTTGCCAGTCGCTTAAATCATAAATGCCCAAAATATGTCTCTTGGCATGGGGATCCAAATTCTATAGCTATTGATGCATTCACGATTAATTGGAAAGGATTACGTTTTTACGCGTTTCCTCCCTTTTGTTTAATTTTGAAGGTGTTATCAAAAATTATATCAGAAAGAGCCAGGGGCATTGTTGTGGTGCCAAATTGGCCCAATCAACCTTGGTTTCCCTTGTTTCATCGCCTTCTAGACTCTGAGTTAATCATCCTTAATGCTGATCCAGATTTGTTATCCTCTCCTTCCAGAGTCCAACATCCGCTACACAAAACCCTGTCTTTGATGGCAGGAATTTTGTGCGGGAAGCGTTAGTGAGAAGAGGAGCTCCTATAGAAGCGTTAGACGTGTTATTAGATTCCATTTCTGTGAATACTTTTAAGCAATATCAATCCTGCTTGAAAGAATGGTACAACTTTTGTACCGAACATAATTATGATTATTTTGATTCATCACCATTAATAATTTTGAAATATCTTACGTCAATTTATAATAAAGGTAGTATATATGGTACTCTGAATACTCACAAGTCGGCTTTGGCTTTTCTGTTAGGCCAACAAGCCAGTGATGATTTGATTTCAAGATTTTTAAAAGGAGTTTTCAGACGAACGCCTTCTGTACCCAGGTATAATTCTACGTGGGACACATCTATCGTGTTAAATTATTTAAATACATTAAACAATGAAAGCATATCTTTGGAAACTCTTTCTAAAAAATTGATTAAGTTATTAGCATTAGTGACAGCTCAAAGAATGCAGACATTGTCGCTTATAAAAGTGTGTAATGTAGAAAAAACTGACACCAAAATATGTATAAAAATTCCTGATTTTATAAAAACGTCTGGTGTAAACAGAACTCAACCTGTTTTGGTCTTACCATTTTTTCGGGAAAATCCAGAAATTTGTCCCGCACAAACACTTAATTGCTATTTAGACAGAACAGAAAATATAAGAAGAGACAATAATGTTAAGGAATTATTTGTTAGTTTTAAGAAACCTCATGCCAGAGTATCATCACAAACACTTAGTAGGTGGATAAAACTTACGCTTGAAGAAAGCGGAATAAACACATCAGTGTTTAATGCTTATAGCACAAGACACGCTTCCACTTCCACAGCTCAAAGGTTAGGAGTAAATCTTCAGTTAATACGAAAAACTGCTGGTTGGAGTGGAACATCCAAAGTTTTTGCCGCGTTCTATAATAGACCGGTCATTGATGATACTCTGGTTGAAGAAAATTTTGCTAGATCAATCCTGTCCCAGGTTGATACATAAATATACTTAGTACTTATTGATTACTCAACTGTTTATAAAGAAAAAGTTTCACTTTAATAATTATAAACTAGGTTGATTATTTAACATTTATTTTATTCTATACTCTGAACATCTACAAGTAATATAATCTCTCGGAAGAACAAGTGAAGTATAATTAACTATTAAAAGAAACTTACCTAAGGGAAGTTCAATAGTAATTATATGAGCTTGTTCTTCCGAGAGATTATGACAGGATAACCCACCCAACCCAGCCCAAATTATATTCGATAAAATAAATATTAACTACGGGGAATAATTCTTTAAACTGAATGACATGGCGGCGCACCAGTTGGTTAAGGTGCGCTCGCTGTGAGGTGGGGGTAAGGAGAAAATTGCGTTCCGTTTTATGCATAAAAAAATTATTTTTTTGAGCAGATACTCTAAATATTGTGACAACGGCCGTACGAGGACACTACTACAAGTAATATAATCTCTCGGAAGAACAAGCTCATATAATTACTATTGAACTTCCCTTAGGTAAGTTTCTTTTAATAGTTAATTATTGTAAGCTTTTCTTTGAACTTGCGACTTTTGTATGTAAGACTATCGACTGAATACTGTAGGGTACTTAAAATAATTCAGTATTTTGTATTTATATTCTTTGTGTGTTCTATCTGGCAAATAAATTATTATTAAGTCGTGGTTGTAAATTTTGTGAATAATGGGTTTCGTACCCAAAGGGAAAAACGGGACCCTAATACTGAGACTTCGCTGTCCGTCCGCCTGTCTGTCTTTCCGTCTGTCACCCACCAGGCTGTATCTCATGAACCGTGATAGCTAGACAGTAGAAATTTTTAACAGATGATGTATTTCGGTTGCCGCTATAACAACAAATACTAAAAAATAGAATAAAATAAATATTAAAGGGGGCTCCCATGCAACAATCATGATTTTTTTGCTCGTTTTTGCTCGGTATTGATAACGGCAACAGGTAGACGCTTGAAATATTCACAGAATATTTCATAATATTCACTTTAAAAATAAAAAATTAAATTAAAATTAAACAAATATTTAAGGGGGGCTCCCATACAACCGTCGTGATTTTTAAGCTATTTTTTGCCGTTTTTATACATAATGGTACGGAACCCTTCGCGCGCGAGTCCGACTCGCACTTGCCCTGTTTTTATTTTTTAGACCACCGTAACCGTTTGAGCTGAAATTAGTGTGCCTAGCTTTATTCTAGTTTTGTTTTACTGTCATTGCGTGATTGACTGACTAACATTCAAACATCTTCACGAACTTTCTCATTTATTATTATAATAAGGGTATGTATTATAATACCGAAATACGAAAAACCGAATTGCACAAAACCTATGAACGGAAGGCCGAAAATGAAAATATCGAATGTAATTAGTGATGTAACCAAAACTATGTACCTTTTTGAGAATAAATAAATAAAAAATAAAATAAATACAGTGGCAGTGGTGTGTATTTGTTTATTTATATAATTTACTAGCTGACCCAGCAAACGTTGTTTTGCCATATAAATTATAGCCTACGACCTATTTATTCTCAGACCTACGGAATATGGAGAAAAAGATTCATAAGAATCGGTCGGGCCGTTTCGGAGGAGTTCGGTAACAAACACCGTGACACGAGATTTTTATATATTGGATATTATATTTGTATTGTTTTTAATATTTATTGTCTACTAATTCTACGTTTCTCCTGTCTGTTATTTCTGCCATCTACATTAATCTGTTAATATTTATTAATTTCTGAGTAATTGGTTGTCTGGAAGAGATCACTTTTTAACGATAAGATTTCTACCTGAATTTTTATTTTTGTAATGTCACTGGCTTTTGGTGATCAATAAAGAATATTTGTATTGTATTGTATTGTATTGTGGCCGTCCAAGGAAGTGGTCCTAGGTGACCGGATTCTCTCTCGGCTCAAATGATGATGATGATGAATACATTTTATGAATGTTCGTCTTTCGGCTGCTCGCCTAACCGCCTGTCACGCGTCACATTTAATACACTAACCCTTATAAGTGTCAGAAAAACATATTTTCCCTAGTTTAATGTATTCGGCTCCGTGGGACGCCAAACGTCAAATAAACAAAGTAAGCGCGAACTTCAGGTGTGTAGGGTTGCCAGATGGAATCTACTAATACCGTTTAACGACCGCTTTAGCCTAGTTGGTAGTGACCCTGCCTACGAAGCAAGAGGTACTGGGTTCAAATCCCGGTAAGGGCATTTATTTGTGTGATGAGCACGAATATTTGTTCCTGAGTTATGGATGTTTTCTATGTATTTAAGTATTTATTTATCTATATAAGTATGTTTATCGTCGTCTAGTACCCATAGTACAAGCTTTGCTTAGTTTGGGACTAGGTCGATTTGTGTAAGATTGTCCCCTAATATTTATTTATTTATTTTATTATTATTACTCCGTCTGCGAAGAATAGGGGTATAAAAAATAGCCTACGACCTATTCTCAGACCCAAATTAGAGAAATAAAATCATAAAAATCGGTCAAGCCGTCTCGGAGGAGTTCGATAAACAAACACCGTGACACGAGATTTTTATATAATAGAAGATAAAATGCATTTTTTAATATGTATGTAAATCCTTTATTATGCAAAAATTAGAAGAAAAACTCTATTAACAACCTTTGAGATGTACTGTGGATGTGATGTACTCGTATGTATAGTTGGAATTTTATAAGCTGGGGGTTTAGGACTGCAGAACTCATCTGGTAAAGATAACATTGTTCTCGTTTGTTGAAGCCTACCGCTAATAACAAATCAGAACAAGTAACAAAAAATACAAACAAATAGCTACCGTCTTCTCTAAGTTACAAGGTTAAAATTGCAAAAGCTTAAGTCATTAAGAAAGGCCTTTTGTTATTGTAAGCGGTAATCAGGTGGATCGTCGGCGTTGTAGTGCGTCCATAATAGAACAAACGAGAACAATGTTATCTTTACCAGATGACCTACACTACCTATAATAACTAGACCTACAGTCCTAAACCCCCAGCTTATAGAATTCCAACTATACAAAGGCGAAACTTATTTTTAGTGAGAAGTGGGTCCCAAATTAAAGCTCGTGACTGTACCTATGTTTGACAAATAAATTTATCATTCTTATCATTATTATTGTTAGGTTTTGGCAGCCCTTGATCGGGGAGCCGCGTTCGCGCAACTTATTTCATTACTTGACGCACGTGATCTCTATGTTAGTGCGTTACGGCGGCATGAAGATGAAGGATGGAATGGTGGAATCTTTCCTCGCAAGGCACAGGGTACTAAATCTTCTACCTTCTAAATGAATGATTATCCATTCATTCATAGAATACAAATATTAAGAAACAATAACAATGAATAAAACTTAACTATAAACTAAATATCTAACTTAAAAGGCTACAAAAGGCTAAGTCTACAAAAGGCCCCCGTGGCATCGTATCCAAAAGGCTGGCAGCATTCCCTCGTTGAATGGCGATGGCGACTCGTTGAGTAAGAGAGATAGCTGCCAGCCCTTTGGTCACCAGTGGTGTCGACCAGACGCTTTTGCACTTTTTTTTTTCATACTAAATACAAACTGAAATATAGATGCACAGAAAAAACCCCAGAAAAAAGACCAATGCTGGGAATCGAACCCAGGTCCTCAGCATTCCGTGCTGCGTGCTAAACCCCTACACCACCACTGGTCTAGAGATTAGACACGAATCTTTTCTATACGTCGTTCATTTCAGTCTGTTAGATAATCACCTTATGCAGTGATAAACGCACATCTATGTTACACCCTCTATCGAGTCGAGAGACTTTAACACTCCTTTGGAGCTAACCGCCCATCCGGACCAAGAGATGGCGCTACAGGGCCAACTTTTACAAGTTTGGTATGAAGTATCTTTTTGTATTTATTTTTTCAACTTCCTTTTTTATTACTTTTACGGTCATCCCGTGAAACCATATTTTTCATCTTTCATCAAACTTGTAGCTTTTGCACTTCTTTAATTAAGTTGTGTGCGCGCCGGGACCCCATGGACCCCGGGTCTCAAAACCGACAGCAACAAAATAACATTTTGATATTGTCGACTAGTCTTTGTCGAACGCCTATGTTGTATCATCTCCCGATATAATTGAACACTCTCCGCTCGAAGTTGTTGACGACTATATCTACCTGGTGCATACAGTTCAATTAGGTAGGTCCAATTTAGAAAAAGAGGTCAATCGACGAATCCGACTCGGCTGGGCAGCGTTCGGGAAGCTCCGCAATATCTTGTCATCCGATATACCGCAATGTCTCAAGTCAAAATTCTTTGACCAGTGTGTGTTGCCAGTGATGACCTATGGCAATGAGACGTGGCCGCTAACGATGGGCCTCATAAGAAAGCTCAAAGTCACTCATAGGGCGATGGAGAGGGCTATGCTCGGAGTTTCTCTGCGGGATCACATTAGAAATGATGTAATCTACGCAAGAACTAAACTGCTTTAAAAAAAAACCACTTAAGAGCTATGATGCCACAGACAGACACACACACACACACACATACATAGCGGTCAAACTTATAACAGCCCTCTTTTTGTGTGGTGATTCAAAAATTCCGTACTGAGTCAGTTATAAAGAAACTGGTTTACTGTATTTCTGGATAACTGTCCTTGTATTGTCTATTTTTAAGTCATTCCGTCCATTAATGACCATTTATGTACTTACCAAATAAATATTTGAATATTTGAATTTTTAATCCGACCACTGAAAGTGCGCGAAATTCAACATAGTCAAACATATAACAAACTAACTACCATTTCAAGTTAAACAAATCCTTGTAAATACCTACTTCACGTGGCAGCGTTTGCTTTTGTCTACATGTTATCCCCATTTTTCTTGCAAGTCCCTGAGTAGGAGACTAAAGACTCACTTAAAATAGTATCCTGAATATAGTTCGTGTGGCTTTTGCTATGTTGTGCTTCAGAATGACACGAATTTTAGCAACACGCCTAGATGGTGTATTTAGATTAGCATGACTTGGTTAATATTTCAAAAGCTTTAAAAAAAATACAGCAAAAGTGACATCATTTCGTGTTTTAAAAGATGCAAAAAGCGGTCTGTCCCGATTATGGTGTGATGCATGGGTCTAGACTCTAGAAACGTTGTTAAAAGTAATTTTGGTGATATCAAGCTGGTTAACAGTTTCAGTAGTACAACTTGACAAAGACATGAATACCTACTTTTTAATGTAGGCACAGAATATATAATAGTACTGACGTACAGAATGAAAACAGTCCGCCCCGCACCGATTCGAATTACCCCACCCCTCAAGGCGCAGATAGCCGGAAACCGCCAGAAACCAGAAGAGTGCGCGCGCGATGTATGTAGGCGTACGCGTGTACAGACGTCGTCGTGCTTATGTAGATTCAAGAACGCGTATTTGTACGTCGTGTCCGCCGCGTGATGTAGGTTCCTGACTGTGTTTACTTTTAGACAACTGCACATACGTTTTCATTCCATCTAGTTTTGTTTAGTTTTAGTTTATTTATTCACTCAACATAACAATCACAAATAAACACAAATAAACACATTAAAGTCAGAATATAAGAGTTTATGTTGAGATCGTCAAAAATAATAAAAACAAAAAATAACAATATAATAATAAAAATAAGAAAAGATAAAGAGCAATCACTAAAATGCAATGTCAAAATAAATTCGTCCCCAAGGGCACAGAATATATAATAGTACTAACGTACAGAATGGACACGCTCCGCCCCGCACCGATTCGAGTTACCCCTCCCCCCAAGGCGCCATTACTTGTCGCCGCTGTTCACCAGTATGGTGCGCGCGCGATGTATGTAGGCGTACGCGTGTACAGACGTCGTCGTGCTTATGTAGATTCAAGAACGCGTATTTTGTACGTCGTGTCCGCCGTGTGCCAAGGGGGAGTTGTCAAAAGCAAATAATTAATTATGTCAATGAAAAGTACAAAAAATAACTATAAATAAATTGTATTTCCAATAGGAATAATCTTAACAAAATAAATTTAATTAAAACATATTACCAATATTAAAATAATGTCAAGAAAACATTATGTCTAAAAACTCATTCACAGAATACACAGGGTTATCCATCAAGAGGTTTTTCAAACCGGCGACAGAATGCCTCTTCGCTTAGATCTCTACATATCTGTTTCAAATTTCAAGTCTATCCGATAACTGAAATGGGTTAAATTGATCATGCAAGATTTTAGGACAACTTACGAACATTACAAATTAAATAAAAGCTTTAGAAAATATCCAGCAAGTTTTGTTGTTGTCTTTCTAAATCGTCTTTGTTAGTTGTGTCCCTTGATTGATTGTTTGATTGATTGAATTCTAATCAAAAGTTCTGGACAATTTATTCTGCTTGACAGAATCTTGTGAAGTAGCAATACAAGCAATGGCCAGCCCGTTTACTTTTAAGCTTTTGATCCACGCCTCTTCCTTAGTGCTTTAATATCTACGCTGAAAAAATACTGTCCCAATTTATTCTACCGCCGAATCTGTAGTTTTTCTACATTTATGTTTAGCCAGGATTTCCCACAAATCATTTAAAACACACATAACGGCTATAAACGCGCACATTTCGCACGTGTATATCGATCGCTGATATACCTCGACATAACAATGCCGGTCACGCGCGCTCTCATATCGACGTATTCAGAATTACAGAGTTTATCATTTTTAGCGTGACGTGGGGAACATAATGATTATATGATAGAGGTGCGTCTAATGTTTAGGGAACCCCGTGTTTAGGGTGCTTTTCGCGTTCCACGTGAGGCAAGTTCGCGCGGCGAGCCACCCATAGGTGATATGTGTTAGTATGCGGTGAAATGAACGAAGTTGTATGAATGATAGTGATTATGACTTCGTTCATGTACTCTTTTTAACTCCGAAATTAATTTATCAGAAACTTTGAAATGGTCATCCTGTACTTCCTGTAGGGCTCTATAGGTGAGGTTAGGTTTATTTTATAACAATCCTGAATAATTAGTAGTTTCTCGAAAAAAAAGTTATGCGAAATTATGAATTATCCGTAAAAATTTTATGCGATCAAACTGTGATCCGCGTCAAATGTTTAAAGAGCTCTATTTAGAATGATTTTCTTCTTTCCGTGTGAGGAGATAATATCTCGTCTCGTTGGTGGTTTGTGGGAGTGCGCGGTGAAAAACAAAATTGAAATTGATGGTAGTTAAATTTGGTAAGGTTATTCATTCACTAAATCTCAGCAAAAGTTCAATTATTTTACCAGTCGTTTGTTTAACCCTTTGTTATTTTAACGGGCAAAATCTTTGAGCTTTACTTTTTTCTCTTGGATAAGTTTTGGCAATGTATAGATAAGCGAATAAGATGGTGAACTGAAACAATTACTTTGCTCACCCGCGACCTTAAAATAGCTACGTTTATGTAAAAAAGGCGTGTTCATGCAGTGCCTCCACCTCCACACTGTATGAACACACACAAATCCAACTATCACCACCACCAAACTAAAGTTTAGTTCGTATAGAACTGGTACGTCATACGAAGAGTTTTTTTGTCAAAGTAACTAAAAAACAAAGCTGGCAACGGTATTAAAATAAAGAAATTTTCGTCCACATTCCCGCTTAGTCAACATTCCTAGCCGATTTTAATGCGGTTTTCGCTATCACTTAGCTTAATTCTCAGGGAAGATTTTATTTATTTTTGTGATGAAGGTAATCATGTTAAGAAAAATACTTGCTAAGCACGGTGCGGGTCAATACTATTCATCTTACACTACCAATTTCGTTACTATTTTGTTACGAAATGGGAATGTGGACGAAATGGCAATGTGGACGAAATGGGAATGTGGACGAAATGGGAATGTGGACGATATGGGAATGTGGACGAAATGGGAATGTGGACGAAATGGGAATGTGGACAAAATGGGAATGTGGACGAAATGGGATCGCTGACGAAGTGGGAATGTGGACGAAATGAGAATGTGGACGAAATGAACCTAAACGCTTTGACATTGTCATCAGCAATCAAAGATAAGTGCCACTTTTGACGACCGGATATCCTAGTTGTTAGAGAACCTGACTTCGAAGCTTGAGGTACCGGGTTCGATTCCCGGTCGGGGCAGACATTTGTGTGAATAATACGAATGTTTGTTCTCGAGTCTTGGGTGTTTATATGTATTTAAGTATGTTTATCCGTTGTCTAGTACCCATAGTACAAGCTTTGCTTAGTTTGGGACTAGGACAATTGGTGTGAATTGTCCTGTGATATTTATTTATTTACTTTAAAGAAATTGTAAAATATCTTTTTGAACGCATTTATTTCTAATTAAATTTTAATTTTAATTGTAGTGGAATTGATATTGATAATAATTATTAAGTTTATTGTTCTTCTATTCGGTAAAAATGGCGCGTGTCAAAAGTGGTGTTTGGGGACATTGGGAAACAATCCATTAATAAATTAATTTTTATTCGGACTAATTTACACCTACAAACGGACTACACCGACGACATGCAGGCAGAAATTATTGAAATAAACAAGTGACAGTGAATAAAAAATAAATAAAATTTAATGATTTATTTTATTTTTCTTAAAAAACCTGAAAAAATCGAGAAAAAACGAAACTTCCGAAAAAAAAACATTTGTTTTTTTCCGGCTTTTTCAACGCTACAGGTGTCTGTATTTCATACAAATAAAAGAAAACCTATACGACAATCGCAATGTTTTTGCGTTAATAAGGCTTTACACATAGCAACAAATAATATTGCTTTAACATGTCGGTAATAAATTATTATTTATATTTAGAAACATTTTAGAAGTAAATGTTTTTACTTCATTACATTACATCAATTGCATATTGTTCTACAAAAAACGAAAGAATTGAAATCAACTTAACTCTGGCAACTCTAAGTCACTGTTAGAACGGGACACAGCGTTCACTGGTTGCCCTCTCATTCGGCTAAACTCGGCTTCATTTTTATTTTGCGCGCAACAAGACTCTTACGACCTTAGCATAAGGTTTTATTTTCTTTATTTTCGGAGACACTTTTTGTCGCAGTACTTAGTCCAGTTTAGGTAGTAGGTCCATGCTCTGATCATTTACAATTCAAAAGACCCTTTTGCTTCTTCCTTTGTCTTATAAAAAACTTGTTAGCAAAATTAATCAGCATTAATAACAGTAGGCCAGTAAGTGACCGTAATCGAGTTAGCTTGCCCGGATGAGTTGCGATACACCCGGGACGAACTCAAGTTTGCCCGGGTTACGAGGATATACGGGCCGGAGTTGCGTTCAGAACTGCCGGGAGAAATCCTATACTGATTCTATTAGAAGTATTAAACCAGGATCTTCTACCGTACTGTATTGTCGCTTCCATAAAGATATATGGATGGTTATATACAGCCAGTGATTGTCCTCCGTCAAATTTTTTTATGCCGTCTTCCGATAAATCATGCGATATCCATCGGGTGCAAAGTTTCCGAACCTTCAGATGCAAATGCAATATCTTTTGGACCTGGCTCATTCCAATTCCTAAGGTAGTACGAATTTGCTGACATGTAATTTTTTTGTCAGTTTCAATTAGTTGTCGTACAGTATTAATATTAATATCGGTAACCGCAGTTGCTGGCCGGCCTTCACGTTCATCGTCATGGAGATGGTCACATCCTCGTCTAAACTCACTAAACCACGAATAGACAGAGCTACGACATGGGGCTTCATCACCAAATGCTAATTGAAGTCTTTGACAACTCTCTTGCTGACTTAATCCACATCGGAAATCGTAAAAAATCATGGATCGAAAATTTTCACGACTTAAATTCATTGCTACAGCGACACACAAATTTCAATCCAACACTACGATGAAAAAACAAATGACAGTCTCGTAAATTAAAAAGTAATTTCGCAAAATTTCTTCTATTTCTGCACCAGCTTTTTTGTCCTCCGCCCATAGCTCGGCAGATCTCATAGGTAAAATCCTGAGGGCTTGCCCTTTAAACTATGAGACTGCGGGTTTAACGGAGGCTAAAAATGATTGGTCTATTGCCTGCCCGGGAAAGGATTTCCCAGAAAATTTAAAGTTTCAAAGGTCCTGGGACGACATTCAGTCAAATTTGACTTATGAATTCCTTCTGAGCCGCAGCACGGGCTCTCATCGTGCCAGACTATTGACTGCAGGTACGAAGGAAGCCGGCTGCTGGTTGCACGCCTTTCCATCAGCCAACACTGGTACTTTTCTAGAGCCCGACACTCTCAGAATTTCCATCTGCCTGCGACTTGGAGTAGCAGTTTGCGCACCGCATAAATGCCCCTGCGGCTTTGAGGTAGACGCGCTGGGACACCACGGCCTTTCGTGCCAGAAGAGCGCAGGCCGCTTCTCTAGACACTCTGCTCTCAATGACATCCGTCGCTCTCTTGCCACCGTCAATGTGCCTGCGTTACTGGAGCCATCGGGCATCGCCAGAGATGATGGCAAGAGACCAGACGGAATGTCATTGATTCCGTGGAAATTGGGTCGTGTGCTAGTGTGGGACGCTACTTGTGTAGACACACTGGCTCCGTCCCACGTCCGCGGAACAGCAAATCAAGCTTGTGCAGCAGCAGAAGCGGCAGAAAAGCTTAAGAAAAATAAATACAGAGGTCTTGGCTCTGAATACAACTTTGTTCCATTCGGAGTTGAGACCTTTGGTCCGTGGGGCTCCAGCGCAAAAAGTCTTTACAAAGATATTTGTAAACGGCTTTGTGACACTACAGGAGACCAAAGAGCTGGCAGCTACCTCGCACAACCTATCAGCATTGCTATACAGCGAGGTAATGCTGCCAGTATCTTTGGGTCCATGCCGCGGGGGGAACCTTTTGTTAATTTTATTTAGTTTTAGTTTAAGTTAGTTTTATTTTATTTATAGTTATAGTATTAATTTATTATTGTTGTTGTCTTTTAATATCATGTGTTTTAAAAGTAATATACTGCCAGAGTTATTTTTTCAAATCCTATTATTGCTTTTTTAATTTTCTGTTTATAAGTGGCCAGTTCCAGAAACTTTCAGTATGCCCCACGTATGAAAGATCACTTATTGGCACAACACTAAGAAAATACAAAACAACACTATCTAATCTAATACACTTAAACGAGCAATTCTTGTATATACTTATATATATTAGCAGAATCTCAGAAACGGCTCCAACGATTTCGATGAAATTTGGTATGTGGGGGTTTTCGAGGATGAAAAATTGATCTAGCTTGGTCTTATCTCTGGGAGCAAGAGCTAGTTCAAAAAGCTCGTTGAAATGGCAATTTGCAGGTCACGCAGTATTGATGGCCGTTGGGGTCGAAAAGTTCTCGAATGAAGACCACAGGCAAGCGCCGCGTGGAACGTCTATCAACGAGATGGACGGATGAAGCCGCTTCCAACTGTAATGTAATGATTGGGTATCAATGAGGGAGGGCTATGTCCAGCAGTGGACGCCCTACGGCTAAAATGATGATAGTGATAAGACGACGAGGCATGTCTTAGTCTGTGCTGGCAAACCGTTCGTTTGACATATAATTCAGCTGTTTTGTCGTTATCTCTATTGCACATTACTCTTCTAACAAACGTTGCGTGCCCGCGCGCATAATCAGTCCCGTATGGTAGCACCAAAACTTGTACAAGATTTCTCAAAGCTCCTGTTATCAAATTATGCATGCAAATAACGTTTTGATGGTCATGTAAGTGATATAGCATAGCCCTTAGAACGCCCGTGCGTTATTTACTTATACAAATATGACACCGCGAGGCGACGTTGGGATTTTGAAGCGTCGTCCTTTATGCGGGTTTTACTGGGATTTCGAAGTCATCTTAGGTTTGTTATAGGTTTTTGTTATTCGATTACCTAGTGTTAGGTATATTAGGTGCTTGCAGTGAGCGTTAGGTTTATTTGAAAGCTTTGGTCAATTATCCATGGCTCCATTCACCTCTACCTCAATGGGAACGCACTGTAAGACTTCGTAAGTCACTAGGTCACGCAGTAGGCGTTTATTAGCGGATCCAAATTAATCCCTTTCTCCAAACATTGCGCGGGAGCATCTAATTACATTTATCCGCTGCATCCGAGTGATTCAGCGAGTTAGTGTAGTTAACACTTTGATGTGTTGCATGAATTGCTTGAGTCATGTATATGTGCGTTCCATTTTTTCGGACACAACGACTTCTCACATTTTTTCTTTAGACGAAAACATTACATAAGGAGTGTACTTTTTAAAAGCTTTTTATTAACTTGCAATGTCAAATCAAATCTTGGAAGTCGAATTTGACCCACTTCCAGTTGTTGGGTTTACTTGAAATTTGGTATACTTCTGTAGGTTGGATGACAATGCAAGTACAGTCAGCGGAAAAGCTTGCATTGAAAATTAAATTTTTAACAAAAACTTATTTACAGTTTGGCGAATTGGGGTTGTCTATTTTTAATGTATAGTAAATCGAAAACCATTTCGAGATAATTGCTTTTTAAATCGTTACCTGTAGTTATTTAGCGTTTTATGAGTTTATAGAGATAGTTTAAGTTGTGAGGAAGGATATAAAATAGTTTTTATCTCCGAAATTAAACAGTAAGGGATTGATAAAAAAACAGATGGATAAAAAATAGGCTACCCAAATTACTAAACCCACGCGGACGAAGTCGCTGGCAAAAGCTAGTTTCGTATAAATTGTTCCAGCCGTTGTAAGAGTAACAAAAGCATACAAACTTTTGCATTTTTAAGGTCAGTATGACGTCACATTTCTGATCTCGACACCGAAACTAGGGTTGTAATAGTATTGATAAATGACATTACATTACATACTAATCCTTCCCACATATTGAATTCCACCCTACGGAACCACGAGCAAGTGAAAATGGTACCTATTATCAAATACTTTCGGATTAAAATCGCGACCTCGTAGTTACATTTGATTTGAAAATTTGACGGTATGAAGAATGAAACCGATCGCGGCTTAACGAAAGGGTTATGTTTTCTTTCTAATTGGTTTTTGTACTTAATTAGATTGATTCCTTTATCGTCGTATTCCTGATTGGACATATTCTTGTTTCGGCACATTCCATTAACGGCATAAATCATTATAATCAACAAATGAAATCAATCCTATAGGTATCGTTATTTTTACTAAAAATATTATTTTATTTTATTACGCGAGCTAAGTCACAAGTATTTCATTTCATAGTATAAAATGTGTCGAAGGGTGAATATTCGAGCGTTTTGACCGAGCGGTTAAACGTCATTACCATTCGACGATTATTACCACAACCGAAGGACAAAGAAGAGGGAAGGAAATTTCATCAAACTTTATTCAGCATCGGTACTGTCTTAAGTTTTCATAAAAATTTAACCCTAAGCATCATCATTTTTTAATAATTTCTGCTCAAATGGTAATGACAAAAAAAAACGCCGTAAAAACGCTGAATATTTACCCCGAAACAAGAATTTGCCTAAAACAGAATTCGTCCAAAGAGGAATGTGCCGAAGCAAGAATATGTATGTATGTCCAATCAGGAATACGGCGAAAACGGAATCAATCGTAACCATACTTAGTTAAGTAACACGCATAAAACATTAAGTATTTGGCAAAAACCCTTGTTAAATATTAATAAAGTTTATTTTTATTTTTTTATTTTATACATTATTTAAGTTTTCAATAGCATGTGGAAGAAAGGTTTTCTAAATACCGGAGACAGCAGCTTTTACTCAAAGAAAATACTCCATTATGCTCGATCGTACAACGAAATTAAGCTCATTTGCCATCATCCTCATCATACCAGCCGATAGACGTGCACTGCTGGACTCAAACCTCCCCCAAAGATCTCTACAACGATCAGCCCTGCTCCTGTTCGCATCCAATTTTTGCGACCAATACCAGAGGCCGTACCTATTGTCTAACGCTTCTGGCGCTTGCCTTCGCTTTCACCATCTCTATCTGTCATCATCTTATACCGTTTGACAGAAAGAAATAGTGATTGCGAAGGCAAGCATCAGAAACTTTAGACAATAAGCCTGCAGATCGTCGGACCATCTTGACGCTCTGGCACTCTAGAGCCTTCCTGCCCCATCGGCCGTCGGTTCTATGAGCAATGAGGCCCACTGCCACTGAAGTCTGGCAACTCTCCGAGCTCTGTCGGTTTGATTCTCCCGCGGATCTCCTCGCTCCGATCTTAGCTCGCTTCATCGCTCTTTAAGTGACTTTGAGCTTCCTTAAGAGATCCTTTGGGGAGTAAGGGGAGAGCGGAGTATAACATCCTATCCGGCCCTATTGTCAACCTCACCTGCACGCGCCTGTGGGCGGCGGCGGCCAACTGGCTTCCGTGGTGCTCCCTGCTGGACAACAAACGAGGCTCTGGCGACCGAGCAGTGGCGGTATAACCACACTCCCGGCTATACAACTGGAAGAGGCTTCAGCGACCTTGGGGACTAAATATCCCCTAAAATGTCTGGTGCAGAAGGCAACGGGAAACCACTGCACTATTTTTCCCTTGTTAGTTAGCTTTATGGAAATGTCTAAAATAACCACGGCCCCAAGTGCCCGGCGTCCCTTTGATGGGACAGGGGTGCTAAGAATCCCCGGGCGGAATCGTAAGAAGAAAAATATGTTGCGCATAGGGACATGGAATGTCCGGAGTTTGAAGCGACCTGAAAAAATTTATAATGTGGCCAAGGAAATGGACCGACTTAACATCGACCTTTTGGGAATTAGTGATGTTAGATGGAGAGGAAGTGGGACGCATCGCATAGATAATGACCATATAATGTACTATTCTGGATCGGATGAATCATCAAATATGTATGGCGTGGGAGTTATTGTTAACACGAGGACAATTAACACAAACATTACCTTTGTGCCTACTTCGAACCGTGTTATGATACTTCAAATAGAGTCGAAACCTAGAAACATCAATGTTGTTCAGTTGTACGCTCCCACATCAGATAAGGCAGAACAGGATGTCGAACATTTTTATAGTGAGGTTGAGAAGCTGTTAGAAATCACAAAAACACACGACATTAATATTGTAATGGGCGACATGAACGCCAAAGTAGGTGTGGGTGAGGTTCAGGGGGTGGTTGGAAGGCATGGTTTAGGACAACGTAATAGTAGAGGAGACACATTGGTTCAATTCTGTCAGGAAAAGGATCTGGTTATCATGAACACATACTTTGAACTACCTGCGCGAAGACTGTATACCTGGACTTCGCCCCGCCATACGGTTGATCATATTGTGCGAAACCAAATTGATTACTTTATGATCAATAGTCGGTTTAGAAACTGCGTTAGGAGTGTTAAAGCATATCCTGGAGCCGATATAAGTTCTGACCATAGCCCAGTCGTTGCCACATTATCCTGCGTTTTGAAAAGGATAAAGAAGAAAAACCCAAAAATGAGGGTTGATGTGAGAAAAATTCAAGATGAGAATATAAAACCGAAGGTGGCTAACGAAATCAACGAATGGGCATTGACAAACAGGCAGCTGCCGTCAAGCGGTGTTGAAGAAATGTGGTCTCAGTTAAGATCAAAAATTTTAGAAATAAATTCAGAGTTCCTTAAGCCATCTGGATGGATACCGAAACATGAATGGATGAGTGAGAAAATCTTCAGCTTGATGGAAATGCGTAGACAATGTAAAGGAAATGATGCGGCAGCGTACAAAGTTTTGAATAGCAGAATTCGAAGGGAAGTTAGATACGCCCGAAATTCATGGTATTTGAAAAAGTGCGAGTACGTGGAGGATTTGCATGCTAAGCATGACGCATTTAACCTTCATAAGGAAATTAAAAGTATGGTGGGACACAGGACACAACACAACCAGTTAGTAGACGAAAACAACCATCCAGTACTTGACATAGCAAACAAAAAAGACCTATGGGAACGTTACGTCGAGTCAATGTTCGCAGATGACTCCAGAAGCTTAAATATGTCCTCGAGTTCTGTAGAGGGGATTCCTGTACTGAAAGATGAGGTAATTAGAGCATTGCGAAAAGCTAAAACAGGAAAGTCTGCTGGGCCTGATGGCGTCCACATAGAGGTACTTAAACAAATACAAGAAGAACACATTGACGCTCTGGTCAACCTAGTAAACCTCGTATACAAAACAGGTCAAATACCACAAGATTGGCTTAAGTCAGCATTTATCACACTCCCTAAGAAAAAAAACGCAAAGAAATGTGAAGATTACAGGACAATCAGTCTTATGAGCCATGTTCTTAAGCTATTCCTTTCTATCATTCATGAGCGAATAAGAGTAAAGTGTGACGAACAGTTAGGCGACAGCCAGTTTGGATTTAGGTCAGGAGTTGGAACGAGGGAGGCCTTGTTTGCAGTACAGGTCTTAATCCAAAAATGCCGAGATATGCAACAGGATGTCTATCTCTGTTTTATCGACTATGAGAAGGCATTTGATCGAGTACTTCATGATCGGTTAATGGCCATTTTGAGGGACGTTGGGTTGGATGACAAAGATATAGATATCATCCAGGAACTGTACTGGAATCAGCGCGCAATTGTTCGGGTAGATGGTGAAGAAACCAATGGCGTAGACATCAAAAGAGGAGTGAGACAAGGATGTGTACTGTCACCGACTCTTTTTAATCTGTACTCAGAATCCATCATAACAGAAGCATTAGATGAACTTGACTGTGGCGTCACGGTGAATGGGCGTGTCATCAATAACTTAAGATACGCGGACGACACAGTCCTAATAGCGTCTACAGCTACCGGGCTTCAAACAATTATTAGTCGGGTCAACGAGTGCAGTGTGAGGGCGGGTCTGAAAATGAATGTTACCAAAACGAAAGTCATGATTGTTTCTAACAAAGATAATTTGGATCCCGTCTTTACGGTGGCAGGCCGAAAACTTGACAGAGTGAATAAATATAAGTACTTGGGAACATGGTTGGATGAAAGCTGGGATAGTGATCTCGAAATAAAAACGCGCATAGAGATAGCCCGCAGTGCCTTTACAAGCATGAAGAAGGTTCTCTGCAATCGTAACCTAAATATCCCCTTGCGGACGCGTCTCTTACAATGTTACATTTGGCCAATACTTTTATACGGATGCGAGGCTTGGACAATCAAAGAAGACCTCAGAAAACGCTTAGAAGCATTTGAAATGTGGGCGTATAGACGTATGCTTGCTATCAGCTGGACTCAGAGGGTTACGAATGAGGAGGTCTTGCGGCGTGTTGGTAGGAAACGCGAACTTTTGCAGACTGTCAAGAGGAGAAAAGTTGCATACTTAGGCCATGTGTTTCGGCATGATAGGTATGGGCTGTTGCAACTCATAATGATGGGCAAAGTCGCTGGAAAGAGGAAAGTTGGGCGAAGAAAGAAATCCTGGCTCCGTAATATCAGGGAGTGGACGGGGATCGCGAGCGCTGCCGAGCTTTTCCGCCTCGCTAAGGACAAGAAAAAGTACACGGAGCTAACGGCCAACCTTCACTAGTTGGAGTGGCACTGAAAGAAGAAGAAGAAGAGATCCTTTGTAAGCCACCGTGTCTCAGTTCCGTATATCATCACCAGAGATGGGGCAAATTGCCAAATTGGAGTCATTGCTCGCAATAGTTCTCCGCCCCGTCCGTAGTCCGTAAGTCCGATCTCTGGTCATCACTGGCAATACTAACTCACTAAATTTAGGGAGCTTTATTATAACGTAAAGATATTCTATCGTCTACGTTGATACGGGGACCTCTGCAGTTGCCCGCATACTACAATTTCCGATAGGCAGATCAACAATGGCCCAATCAACTAATCGACTTCTCGTTTCTCAATGATTGATGATGATAGTGTATGTGGTCTGTCAACTGGTGCAGTCATTCGAACAGTGATCCACTAAGGAACTTTTTTACAGTATCAATCGTAGGATGACGTATAAATAAGAATAATTCCAAGATTTTCTGCACAGTGCAATGCTAATGGGTCAATAACTTTTAACAAAAGGTTTTGTTTTTTTAATTTTTTTAACAAGCTGTTTTGTTAGATACCTACTTGCATTGTCATCCAAACTCATCACTCTTTAGGAAAAATCAATACCTATTGCTTACATTCTTATTCTTATTTATATTCATTTTTAATCGACTTGAATAAAAGGAGGAGGTTTTCAATACGGTTGTAGTTTTTTATGTTTGTTACTTCAGAGGCCGTATTGGCCGCTTCTGACGCTTGCCTTCGCTTTCACCATCTCTTTCTGTCATCAAAGATGATATAAGATATACCGGTTGACAGAAAGAAATAGTGATCGCGAAGGCAAGCGTCAGAAGCGTTAGACAATAAACCTGCAGGACTCTCTCAATTTATAAACCGATTTGAAACTATATGAAAGATATTTCGGCCCATATTTAAACACTTACATGACATTGACAGCCCGCCATTGAATCCACGTTCGTGTTACTTCGGAAAACACGAAGATTCCCGAGGCGGACTTATCCGTACGCTCTCAGGCGTATCAAACCCACTTTTTAATATATCACAGTCCCCTTCCAAACCAGCCATTCCATTCACAACATTAACAGGACTAGGGGACAAAAGCCATATATTACAAGTAATTATATTTACAATAAACATTAACGACATTATTCAAGTTGTCGGTTTTTAATACGCGTATTTGATGGGGTTGTTTTTTTTAAAAAAAAACAAATATGTAAAAGTTGACAGAGGGTATGGTTCTAGAATTGTAAGGATTGTTCTTTAGGGTTCCGTACCCATAGGATGCCAACGGGACCCTATTACTGAGACTCCGCTGTCTGTCCGTCCGTCTGTCACAGGGGTATATCTCTTGAACCGTAATAGCTAGAGACTTGAAATTTTCACCGATTATGTATTCTTATAGCCGCTACAACACCAAATACTAAAAATAAAATTAAATTAGAGGGGGTCGTCATTGCTAGGCGCTGTTAGGCGGCCTAAGCGACAGCCCGTCAGTTGCTAGGCAACGCGAACGACCCTAAGCAGTTCGGATGTTTACCTACTTATAAGTTTGGAATTTTACTGCTTACATTTTGGTGATTTTATACTGAACTGTTTTTAAAACATTGTACGGAGGTACGGAACCCTCTATATATGAGCCCGACTCGCACTTGACCGGTTTTTCAACCAGATCTACAATGATATTTTATTACATAGTCACTTATTACTAAATCAAATACATATTTTAAAAATGTAGCAACACTACGCCCTAGAGAACATCTTGTTTTATTAACATTTAAAAAGTCATGACCTGCCGTGCAGTATTTTACGCCGTACTAAGAATTTATTTTAATTTTAGAGACGACTTTGGATTTTTTTTCTATCGAGCGAACTACAAGTAATCGTGTTTTGATAAACACTGGTCATTAGAGTGAATTCTCAAATATCTTACACATGAATTTCAGGACTAAAGCTTTGCTAGTAATGATACAGCACGAGATTAAATTAATGCAATAAATGCGCCAAAAGCTCGGTAGGGCCTTAACCTCCTGAGGCCCACGAAAATTTTGTTTCAATGAACTTTAAACTTTATGTCACTTTGGAGTGAGTTAGATGTCACATTAGAAGTAAGTCCTATATAAAGGACTAATTCTAATGTGACATCAAACTCACTCATAAGTGACATAAAGTTTAAAGTTCATTGAAACAAAATTTTCGTGGGCCTCAGGTCAGGAGGTTAACCGGTTTAGCTATAGTGGTCTTTGGGGCAGTATCAAGTTCCATCTAAGTACTTGTGCACTTTGGCAAAACATCTAAACAGTGCCCCACTCGCGCACCGGCAGTAATAATTTCACGAGTGTCACGTGGTAGCAATTATTTGGACGCGATCGACAATCAAATAATACATCCATATATCTTGGGGACTAACCTAACGGTTCGAATTACACAATTTTATGGGCTAGTGTTGTCGCGCCGTGTGTCGATATCGATGTTGTATCGTAGGTGTATCTGTTTTGAAAAACAAACTCGACTACTGTAAAATTGGGTGCCCAAAAATAAGAGAAATGTTTAATTTATTTAATAGAATTTATTAGAATTTCAAATGTTTTAATTTATAGATTTTTTATTTTTTTTGTTTTTGTTCTTATAGTTATCAGATAGCTGTTGCCCGCTTTTCCGTCTACAAAAAATTCGTTAATCCTACAGGAACTTATGTTGTTTTGCGTTATAAAAAGTATCCTATATGTTAAAGCAGGTTATATTATATACTACCTGTGTGCCAAATTTCATCAGAATCCGTCTAACCGTTTTAGCGTGAAAGAGTAACAAACATCCACACATCCATCCATAGATCTATACAAACTTTCGTGTTTATAATATTAATTATAATTTTTAATATTTACCCCCAAAAGTGGCCCCCATATTTGAAATTCATTTATTTGCGATCTGAAACAATTACTTTGCTCATCCGCGAGTTCCGCGATCTTACTTACTTCTTTATTTTTTGTTTTTTTTTTTTTTTTATTTTTTATTATCAGAGCCAGAAAAACGAGCAAGTGTTTTAATTTTGATTTATTGAAGTTTCATTTTATTTTGTTAACAGAAATTTAACTTAAGTTAATTTATTGTCATTATTATTTAATATCTGTAACTATCAATTACCATAGGTAGGTATAAGATGTTATGTAACATGTGACTGATAAAATATGTACCAAAAAGAGAGAACCCTTGGTTTCGCATAATTTAATAAGTCATACATAATAAGTCATCATTCTTCATAATCAACGTTAGTCAGACAGTGATTTATTTCTGAAACAGTATTTTTTTCAGGGCTTTTTTAAATGCCATCTTATAGAATGCAGTAGGTTAGGTTAGATAACAATTCCGAAAAAAAAAACTGTTTCAGAAATAAATCACTTTATGATTAACGTTGATTATGAAGAATGGTACATTATGTATGACTTATTAAATTATGCGTAACCATAGATTCCAAAAAAAAGTTTGATAAAAAATACAATGATAATGATAAAAAATATAATGATTATGTAAATTAAATAAAGGAGAAGGTAGCCGTCATGTCGTATAAGGAGGTCAAGGAGGTAGCTTTGAGGAGAGAGAAGTGGAGAGCCATTCATTGGCTACACCGACAAGAGTTTAACTCTTAAATAAGGAAGAAAAAAATACACTCATTCGTTTCGCCACCTACACAGCTAGCCAATAAACCATTAAGCTATACGATCATCAATTTAGAAGGAAGAAAAATACTCGACGCATCGATAATACCTATATCGATAATTGTCTTATCCCTAGAGCAGTCCAGTCGCATTATAATAGGCGTTTTGTTTACAATGCCAACTCAAGGGGAATCCGGCCATCCCTAGCGCCAAAACATGCCACGCACCACATCCGACCCACCGAAATAACGACCCTAACCCTCTAATTTAAAGTACAACTCTCAACGACACCGGACATACATTTAGAAAATTACAAAACGAGCTAGAATAGTCACAAGAGCCATGCGTACCGAATGATTTAGTATCATATAACGTTTCGGATAAAGTTGAGTTTCATTTGTGGAGGTTCTGGACATAGATTAAAAACAGAGCGGGCATAGCGGCTATGGGAAAAGAATCGATAACGCAAATTGAGTTCCTGTCACCTTTGCGTAAGGGTTTTTTTTAACATTTGTTTGGAATGATTGGGACTTGTTTGTCGAATTTGTACGGAGCAATTGGATTTCAGGTTTGTGTGAACGGCTTAGTCTTAAAACTCACTTTCCCGGAATTTACACTTTTACTGAAAGTACCTACACATGTTCAGAAGGATCGCTTTCTTAGAAGATGCACTGTCTCAAAAAGTGCACTTCTCGGATGCCTCAAAATGAACACTTTTCAAAGAGCCCTATTTGTACATATTGTGTAATCGCCGTCACTTAAGAGCGTTTATACCTGCTGAGCTGGCAACGTTGCATTTTTGTTAGTTTTTCTCGATTATTCCATAAAAATGTTTTGAATACAAATTGTTCTAATATATAAGTTAATGTGTCTACTGCAATAATAATTTGTGATAGACTTTTACTTTCTTTAAAAACGAACAAATTATTACCTAACGGTTTTTAAAGAAAATAAAAGTCTTATCACGAATTATTATTGCAGTAGACACATTAACTTATATATTAAAGCAATTTGTATTCAAAACATTTTTAATTTTCATTCAATTTTTATGGAATAATCGAGAAAAACTAACAAAAATGCAACGTTGCCAGCTCAGCAGGTATAAACCCTCTTAAACATTTTGGGAAAGTGTGCGTTTCGAGAAAATATAAAAAAACCGCATCCATAAGTGTGCGTTTCGGGAAAGTGGGACAGCAAGAGTAGTGAAATTTTCTTGATTAAATGTTCTGCTTAGTCGCCGAAGGTTGGACGAACGAACATGGAAAATTTAAAAAGTTTTGGTCAGGACTATAGTGTTTTAGCAGAGATATTAATTATAGTGCATGTCTGGTGAGTATTGTCTGGACAGCGGCACACAAAGGGTCATTACCCTCTGTTCGTTTTAAAAGTTAACTTTTGTATGGAAACAGAGTAACCACGAAATAGAGGGATGTATTTTTTTAACCCTCGACACAAAAAAGGGGTGTTATCAGTTGGACCGCTATGTGTGTTTGTGTACCTATGTCTATCTGTGGCATCATAACTCTTAAACGGGTGAACCGATATGGATGCGGTTTTTTATTTGAAAGCAGGATTCTTGGCGATGGTTCTTAGACAAGTTTCGTCAAAATAGGTTCAGCCGTTTCAAAGTTATCAGATCTTTTGCTAGCTGCGGAAGGGATCTTAGACACATAATAGGCATTTACATTAATTTTTTTAATTTATAGTTATCACACATAATTATGTGACCTAATTGCGTTGGAGGTTTTTAAATTTTTAAATTTATAGTTATTTCCAAAACTGTATGCTTATTGCGCTTATTGTATTTAAAGCGCGGGCGACAGCAAGAGTTGGTGAATGCGGCAGCAAGCGCCCGCGCGGTAGACAATGGCTCTGGTTTTACATACTCTGTAGAGTCCCTGGTTAAATCGAGTTTGAAATTGCACGCCGCGAGCCGCCGGCTAAGCGGTTACGACCCGAACTAGTTTTGATACAACAAAAAAATACACAATTACTACGGCCGCCATTGTTTCAAAGCGTTAATGGAGATGAAGGGATGTTATTGAAATATTTAAAACAAGTACCAAATTCTTCCATTTGACCGCATCCAGCGTAGAGCTAGAGCTCGTAGAGTTGGTCGGTAATCAGGCACTCTCTGGTCTACTCGATCCTTTGGCTTTGCGGAGGGATGTGGCGTCTCTCTGCATATTATACCGTATTTATCATGGGGAGTGTTCTGACGAACTGTTCGAATTGCTGCCTGCGGCTAAATTCCACTACCGGCACTTCGAGGAACCGTCACCATCTTGATGATTGGCAGTCAAGTACCGTGCGTTTTAAGCGAAACTTCTTTCCTCGCTCGACGAAGATCTGGAATCAGCTTACTGCGGCAACATTCCTGGAGCGTTACAACTTAAGGATCTTTAAAAAACCGGCCAAGTGCGTGTCGGACTCGCGCACGAAGGATTCCGTACCATTATAGCAAAAAAATCACGTTTGTTCTATGGGAGCCCCCCTTAAATATTTGTTTTATTTTTAATTTAATTATTTATTTTTGAAGTGAATATATAACTAAATATTCTGTGAATATTTCAAGCGTCTACCTGTTGCCGTTATCAATATTGAGCAGAACAGAAACGAGCAAATAAATCACGTTTGTTGTATGGGAGCCGCCTAAAATATTTTTTTTATTCTGTTTTTTAGTATTTTTTGTTATAGCGGCAACCAAAATACATCATCTGTGAAAATTTCAACTGTCTAGCTATCGCGTTTCATGAGATACAGCCTGGTGACAGACAGACAGACGGACGGACAGCGAAGTCTCAGTAATAGGTTCCCGTTTTCACCCTTTGGGTACGGAACCCTAAAAATGGTTACGTTATAGGTGTACCTAGGTGTTTCACTTGGGGTTTAGGCGATGCACTGACCGCGCAAACAATCTAACTTGTTATTAGTCCATATCCGCGCTGACGCATTCATCGCCGACTGAACTTTGTTCATTATTTCGCGGCGCTATTGCCACGGGAACTGCGCAGTGTCTCCTTCTCACGCAGTAGGACATGCTTGTAGCTGGACCGTTTAAATGAGTCCTCGCCGGCGCGGTACAGGGGCTGGGGGGTGTGACGACAAAGGGGCCGAGAGAGGTGCGGGCGGCGAGCGCGCCTCGTCCTGCCGCCCGCACCTCTCCCGGCCCTCCATGCAATAACAGTAGATTAATGTGGAGTTAGACCTCAATGTCTGTGTCCAGCCAGACGTTATGCGGTTTTTATATTAGAGAACAGGTATTTTGGCGATGGTTTTAGATATGTTTTATCAAAATCGGTTCAGCCGATTCAAAATTATCAGCTCTATGTTAACTGCGGACGGGATCTTAGACGCATAATGGGCATTTACTTTATGTTCAAACATGCGTATGACATAATTGCGTTGGGGGTTTTTAACATTTTTAATTTATAGTTTACGATTTACATACATACATTACAATCAAGTGCGAGTCGGACTCGCGCACGAAGGGTTCCGTACCGTTATCTATAAAAACGGCAAAAAAAATCACGTTTTTTGTATAGGAGCCCCCCTTAAATATTTGTTTTATTTTAATTAGATTATTTATTTTTAAAGTGAATATAACTAAATATTCTGTGAATATTTCTAGCGTGTACGTTTTGCCGTTATCAATATCGAGCAAAAACGAGCAAAAACGAGCAAGAATATCACATTTGTTGTATGGGAGCCCCCTAAAATATTTATTTTATTCCGTTTTTTAGTATTTGTTGTTATAGCGGCAACCGAAATACATCATCTGTGAAAATTGCAACTGTCTAGCTATCACGGTTCGTAAGATACAGCCTGGTGACAGACAGACAGACAGACGGACAGCGAAGTCTCAGTAATAGGGTCCCGTTTTTACAATTGGATACGGAACCCTAAAAAATAGACAACCCAATTGATTTAGTTTTCTTCGGTGTTCCGGCTTAGTTTCATTAGCACCATTGACTAGCACCATTACGGTACTGCTATGTATCGTACGCAATGGTGCTAGCAATGGTGCAAATGAAACTACGGCGGTGTTCGTACTGTTCTGACATTACACACTGTGTCGGAAGTTGGCAGAGTAAAATAATTACTTGAATTCAAACACGTGAATGCTGAGTACAAATGCACTAGTAATAGTTGAAGTTTGTGTTTGTGTGTAATTTTAATTGCATTCCTTTTACAGGTAAGTGGATTATCTGCGGAGAGCGGTGTTTGTAAGTCTTTATAATATTAATAATAATCATTTATTTCAGATTGAATCCATAATGTGTTAGTAACAATATACCTTCAGACTAACTTGAGGCCCTACCGAGCTTTTGGCGCATTTATTGCATTAATTTAATCTCGTGCTGTATCATTACTAGCAAAGCTTTAGTCCTGAAATTCATGTGTAAGATATTTGAGGATTCACTCTAGTGACCAGATTTTCGAAACCTACTTACTTGTAGTTTGCTCGGTAGAAAAAAATCCAAAGTCGTGTCTAAAAAATAAAATAAATCCTTAGTACGGCGTAAAAGGGATGTATTGGGTGGTTTACCCAATACATCCCTGTACTGTTTTTTTTATGTAATTATTTCTTTTTTTTTATTTAATTCTATATTTGTATGGTTTTTTTTTAGTTTGTAATATTTAAGAGTTTGTAATTTATTATATTTTAATTTGAAAAGATGACTTCCTGCCAAGTTTCTTGCGGCGCATTCTTCTTGGCAATGATGGTCCTTACGAAAGCGCTGGTAGTTTAAAAAAAAAGTGACATGTAAAAGAGCCCTTTGCGGCCTACTTGCAGAATAAACGTTTTGATTTTTTTGGCGTCGGGCAGGTCATGACTTTTTGAATGCTAATAAAACAAGATGTTTTCTAGGGCCTAGTGTTGTACATTTTTAAAATATATTTTTGTTTTAGTAATACGATGAAAATACCTAAATACACGCGCGGTCAGAACAACCTATCTTGAGCCGTCGTGCTTCCCCCTTGTCCGTATAGTTGGTTGCATTAGTTCTGCTTTGGTCATCGGACGGGGAACTTGTGTCTAGCACGGCTTTGAGTCTAGCCGCTCTCACGCACATGTGTATGTGTGTGCACGAGTGCATAGAATACCTAAAATTGATTAGCGCAAGAAGCGCGGTGCGGCCTTAAAACTTTTACCTACAACTTATTCTTACGTTATCCCAAACGGCTGAAAGAATCAGGTAAAAGTATAGACGAATAGTAGCAGCCTCCTTAAATAAAATTAACTTGGGGGTAGATTTTGACGGATGGGCGGGAGGCAGATACACAGACCATTTATTCTGGGGTTAGTTCACTTGACCGAAAAAACGCTTAAGTCCTGTATTTTATGAAGTGCATGAAAGAAAGAAATAAAATACAATTTAAAACAACACAAGACACATCAATATTATTACAAATAGACAACACGAATGACGATAGTGTATCGTTGCGGTTGCAAATTGGGCACTGGGTCAGCACAATTCTGAGGTGTTTATAGCACCCCAGCGCTGATTTTTAGCCAGCACACCGTCGACAAAACGGCTATGGGGCACAGTGGCGTGCAGCGGTAGAAACAGCAAGAAAAAATCATCATCATTTCAGCCAAAAGACATCTACTGTTGAACATAGGCTCGCCAAGCAGATCGGTCCTGCGCCGTCCGTATCCAATGCGTTCCCGCAACCTTAACCAGCTCGTCGCTCTATCTCGTTTGGAGGTTTACCCACACTACGTCTTCCGGTCCGTGGACAAAAAATTAAGTGAAATGAAGTAAAGAAAAAAATATGACTGTTTAATAAAAAATATTCTTAATTTAAAGTACTTACATTTAATGAAACCCGACTACGGAAAAAAACGCGCTCTGAAAAGTATGAAATAAGAAAAATTTGAAGTACTATCCACAATTAATATGGTCCTCCTTGACCACAAATATGAACCTCCGCAAATTAACGTCTGATTCAATCAAGCAAGAAAATATTCTTGTCCGAAATTCTTATACAGACTTCAGAGGAGAGCCTGGTTGCATGCCACCTTGCCTTAAGGGTTGCTTAGGTACTTAACAGTTCATTTTATGGTGGCATGCGACCACGGCTCTCCTCTGAAGTCTGTATAAGAATTTCGGACAAGAATATTTTCTTGCTTGATTGAATCAGACGTTAATTTGCGGAGGTTCATATTTGTGGTCAAGGAGGACCATATTAATTGTGGATAGTACTTCAAATTTTTCTTATTTCATACTTTTCAGAGCGCGTTTTTTTCCGTAGTCGGGTTTCAGTTTTTTAAACTATTTTTTTTTATTTAAATTATTTTGGGGTTTTATTTTCGCCATGATAGCGACATCTAATGGCGAACTAGTGAACTAAAATTTGTATGCATAAACAAAGGAATTAGTACTAAAATCTTTTACGATTTGGAATTGGGATGTACCAAAAAAAATAACCTATAGTTTTTATATTTTTTTTGGAAAGAATAGGATATTTTAAGATACCATTTTCATCGATTTTGAATTTGGTTGAGTATTTAATTTTTTATAATTTTTTTAAGAAATACGTTGGATGACGTCACAGTGAGGGAGCCACGTTCCATTGCCTACAATAATTCAAGCCGTACATAACATAATCTGTGGCACTACTGATTTGTCTTGTCACTGTCAATAATACAAGCACGGCTTAGGGTCCTAAATGAACCATGACAAATAGTTTTATTTATTTATCTTCTTTTAGCTTCGATTATTCCTGTTTGTTTAATGGTGAAATAGTAAATAGATATTTTTTACTAAAATCTGATATTTAAATTCTTTCATATTTACTTGTAACGTAGTAATTTAATAATTAATTTTGTAAAAATACATTGCGAGTATTGTATACATTTCGGACTTCATGATAAATGACAATGACAACTGTTTAAAGCCAGGTGCGCATCATGTGATTAAAGTTCTGTCTTTGTCACTCTTTGCTATTATAAGCAGGACATCAAAATTTCAAACTGTCAATTTGCTTTAGAGTGTAGACCTGCTTTATATCTGCCTATGTGACGATTCACTGCAGGGGTCAAATGAAGGTCATTACTTAAATTTTCTTTATTTAATTCAGTTTATCATATTTCTGGAATCTGATTTCTGAAAACGATTCACAAAGCCTATTTCTCCAAACGGTTTTCGATTTATTATACGTTGTCAAAAATTGGGACATCCCAATTGTGTGGCGGGTTATTCATCATTCATCATTTCGGCCGAAAGACTTCCGCTGCTGTAAATATATATACATATTTTCTGAATTCCGTATAGTAATTTGGCAGAAAATGACTTACGCATAACCTAGTTTCGCAGAAAGTTAGTTTTCGCAGAAGTTTATTTCGCCGAATTAATAAATTGAGTATTAACTTAACCTAATAATGACCTAAGCGAGGACAGTCGCCTTATGTTCCGCTTCCTGGGGCGGTGTCAACGGGCCTCCGCTTTGCGGAGCCCCTATTCCGCATAGTTTGGCGCTTCGCGCCTGGACACAACTCTAACCTAACCTAAACCTATTTTTTTTTCAAATTGACCTAACCTACACCTAACGTAACGTAACTATGCAAAATTTGAGTTTTTTTTTGTCATTCACCATTACAGTAATCAAGAAATAGTACTATTGTTGTCTTGGATGTAAATTCGGACAGGATTTCGAGGTATCAAAATTCTGCAAAATTAGGTACATATAAAAGAACATTATGCATAATGAAATGCTGCCATATCAATATTATGCTAACATTCTATTCGGGTAAACAATCATTCGGATAATATAGATTTAAGTCAAATAAAATTTCTACAAGTCTAAGATTCGGTGTGACTAAATTAAGCGAAACTTGTTATGCCTGATTGTTATGACATGTCGGACATGAAAAATTAGGATCTATATCGGAATCCCTAACGTTTTTTAACCTATTTTTGTATTCCCTAACGTTTTTTGTCCTAATGATCATTTGTCCTAACACTCATAATGCCCTATCTTTAGTTTTCCTAACATCGTATGGATGATTTTTTTTTCCGTAATGTTTTATTTCCTAACGTCACTTGCCATATTGATTATTCATTCTAACGTTATGTGCCATAATAGTCATGTATCATAATTATCAGTAAGCCTAATGATCGTTAATCCTAATGATTATTATTCCTAACTTTGTATGGCCTATTGTAGTTTGTCCTATATTTGTACTACCTAACATTATTTGTCCTCGTGATTATTTTCCCTAATTGTGGTTAGCCTACTATTCTGCCTAACCTAAAACCTAACCTAACCTAACCTGATCGCCAGCGTGTAGACGTCACCCCGCTTCGCGGGATGCCTATTTCTGCTCTAAGGAACAGAAGATAACCCTAACCTAACCTACTAATAGTACTACAAGAGTAAGGAACATTTACTTCTTATTCTGCGGGGGGCTTCGCCCCCCGAACCCCCCTTGTTGGGGGGCTCTGCCCCCCACACCCCCCTTCCGCTTAACTCTGTACACTAGTTGGTAGTGAGCCCGCCGCCTACAAAGCTGGAGGTTCCGGGTTCAAATCCCGATAAGTAGTTATGGCAAATATATTAGGGATACTGATATTTATATTATACATATTTCGGACAAATGAGTTTTAGGGCAATTATTTCATTATGGAAAATGATTGTTATGGCAATTGATCGTTATGGCTAATGCCCATTAGGACCAAACAGTTCGGGCAAGTGATTTTAGGACAAACGATGTTAGGGATCGCGAGGGAGACCCGAAAAACTATGCCAAATAGATGGCACCCATGTACCGTCATCGGTTTTCAGCTTTGCTCATTGGCTTTGTCTAACAAACACATTCTTCTCAAAAACTTTAGAACCTTTGTTTCGCTTTATCGCTTCTTCGATACTACTAGTGTTGAATTTGCGTACATCGTTCCTCGGAGATTTCGAGATCTTCTGTTGAGCTGCCGATATCGGCAAGCGTCACCTGATCTGATGTCTGTTGGATCATTTCACGTTGCTCGTTCATGACCTTTAGAGTAGAGTCTGTAATCTTTTTGGTTCTGTTTCTACGAAAGGTCTTTAAGAACTAAGATCCCACCGTATGGACAGTTACCACGAACCCGTCGCTGTAATCGTCCACGTCGCCTCCTAAGCACTCGAAACGGTTTTGAAGTTCGATTTGGAACGTTTCGGGGTTTTAGACCTGGGTTGGCGCCGGGCGGAGCGTAGACTTTATCAATCGAGATCTTACAAGCTTGGCGTAAATATTCAATGTGCCTCGTATCATACGGTGATAATTATACTTAATTGAGATAGACCTCTATCTCATTTCTCATTACACCGTCATCGTCAGGGCTCATCCAAGTCCACTTCTTGTGTTCTTGCTTCTAGAAGAAGGAGTTCATTAATCATTTTGTAACACGGCAAACCTCTGTGGTAAACTGGCCGCTTACAGAAAAACAAAATTCTAAATTCTGAACTATTGTTACAATATAGAGTACTTCCTTCTCCATGAAGCCGGCCGGTAGGTGGCCCCGGTGATTCCTACGCCCTACTCCAAATTGCCCCTTTTGCAGCTCTTCCCCATCCCTTTTACCCAGTTTTCAGTTAAAGTCCCCAATAACAAATGGGAAGTGAGTTTCGGAGCTATGCATGGCTCTGGCGATATCTTCAATAGCTTCCACTTCTTCGTCGGAGTGTGTCGAAGTCGGAGCGTAGACTATACGTATGACTGTATACGAATAATAATCGTTTGGTCAATCTTACAATAGTACAAGGTACGCTATCCTGGTCGACACATTCGCGAGGGAGCTGAGGGACGATTTATTAACTGTACAAGGTAAACGTCCCTGTGCTCGACACTGACCCAATACATGGCACCTTCAATCTTAAGTCATAGTAAGAGAGGTGACAGATGGGTGTCATCTACTGGGCATTGAGGTGTCGAGCATTAGTACGTTTACCTTAGTATTACGACAAAACGAATGTAGTGTTGCCGCTCAATTGAAATTCATGTCAGATAACTTTGTGAATTCTGTCGACTTTCGGAGCTAATAGCTCCTTAAAACTTATCCTAAACCAAAAACCTACTAAGAAACCTCTACATCATTTTTTAAGACCTATCTAATAATGCCTCACACGCCGCCGTGCGCTATTTTTTTTTTATTATCGCTCAGTTTTGTTACTGTAAAATCCAACCAATATTTTTTTTTAAATAAAAAAGTATCCTATGTCACCCGGAGCATAATAACGAATCGATTGATACCCTATTTATTAAAATCGGACGAGTAGTCTCGACGCTACGGTGGAACATCCGTACACACAAACATAGACTGTTAAAATCATTACACTTCCTTTTGGCTTTGCCGTAGTCGTGTAAAAAAACTGAAATTTGGTATAGTAAGTTGGATATCAATGCAAGTACAGTCAGCTAAAAAGCTTGCTCTTAAAATGAAACTTTTAACAAAAACTCATTTACTTCTTTCAGTGGAAGGGCGTTTTGCAAGTCGCTTGTTTGTTTTAAGCTGTACCTTCGGGTGGTGGCGTTGGCGGGAGGAGGGGGGGTTGGATTTATGAATTTGTGAATAATTCACTCGGGGCATCAAAACACTAATGTTGAGAGATGGTGGTTAGGTCCGGGATGTAGTGGGGCGGGAAGTATGTTTATCCGTTGCCTGGTACCCATAACACAAGCTTTGCTAAGCTTACTTTGGTACTAGGTCAATTGGTGTGAATTGTCCCGTGATATTTATTTATTTATTTATTTATTAGTGGGGGGCTTTGGGAATAGCACTGTTTCACCTTCGAAAAAAGATAGTATAAAAACCGGCCTAGAGCGTGTTGGACATGTCCAGGATCCCAGCCTGCATGATATACCCACTGCAGAATGAGAGGGCTTGAGCCGTTGTTCCCTCGCGGGCCCAGTGCGGATTGGGAACTTCACGTACACTATCGAATTTCTTCGCAGGTGTATGTAGGTTTCCTCGCGTATTTTCCTTCACCGTAAAGCTCATAGTAAATTACAAATGTAATGCCGGGATTTGAACCCACGACCCTCTGCTTGAGAGGCCAAAGGACAAACCACAAGGCCAACACGGCTTCTATTTTTTTTAAATTTATTTTTGCATAATTTTGAGTTTTCATGCACATTTCTAGCATTCTTCATGCGTATTTGCATGGATATTTCAAGCTTTTCATGATACATATAATCTGGTCTTTAATGATGAGTAAGGATTTTTGTTCAAATTATAAGTTTTTGCTAAAAATTTCATTTTTAAAGCAAGCTTTTTAGTTGACTGTAATTTTTGCTGACTGTACGTGCATTGCCATCTAACCTACATAATTATACCAAATTTCAAGTGAATCCGACCCCTGGAATTGGGTCAAATTTGTTTTCCAAGATTTGACCCGTACATACATAGACATAGACATAGACATAACTTTATTCGACATCAAAAAAGAAAATACACTGTCTAATACACTGAGAAAAATAAAAAGAACAATAATAACAATAAAAACAAAAAACATAATTGTAGATGTCGAAAAGGAATTTGACTCAGCATAAGCTGCAGTAGATGCCTGCTACAGCGCTGATTTTCAGTCAAACCCTTCATATCCGTGCATCAAACTTGTTGGACCGGAATCAGCACAAACAAATTCTGTATAAAAAGTGTAAACAAATAAATAGATACATATATTATAGTGGGAGTTAGTTCTTTTTTATTATTATTTATTTCAATTATACATAGTTATACATTATATTATACACATAGGTATTTATACATTTAAGGTAGTCGCATCAGAGGTAAGAGGACTTGGCCTTTCCACCTGCGGGCTATGTTTGTTGCAAATTAATTAAATATTTTTGTAATTTAATCTTAAAATTGCTAATAGTGATTAATTTTTTGAATGGTGGAGGCAAATTATTCCAACATTTTGTGGCAGTGTATTTAAAACTACCCTTAAAAGCAGCAGTTCGGTGATACATATACATACATATGTACATATGTACATATACACATGTATGTACATTGCAAGTTTAAATAAAAGATCGTAAAAACGGAAACGTAAATATTCTCGCTCGCAGTGAACCTCCGACTCCCTCCAGAGATGATTACTAATCGCCCTTGCAATATTAAGACGGCTATATTTATTATTGTTTATAATTTATGCATCCCCCCTGTAGTAATGAGGGGTAATAATATCCCGGTATCAATTAACAGTACGACAATTTTTACCAATTAATCAAGGAGTTATGTATAACAATACTAAATTACAATAAAATAGATAAGTTTTTTAAAAATTATATTTTTAATACCAGTTTTTTTTTGCTGACTGTTCTTTTTGCCCCTGGTTACCATCTAGGACCAAAGTTAGTAGTTAGTTAGTTAATCTTACGAATAACAAAGAGCCCAAACTAGATGCAGTCATGTCGTTTTATTACAGAATTCCTATGGCTACCTTCCAGCTCCATCATCAGATCATATTCATGTCATAATACCTATAATTTGCATTGTCATCCGATTTATACTTGCACGCAAAATTTCAGCTTAATTGGTAGTTGAGAAGTAGGTAAAATTTAACTTGCAAGATTTGATGACACAGATAACGGGACAGATGAAATTAAATAAGAGCTTTTAATAAAAAATATGAGCATTAAATTTTATTAACGAACTATTTACATAATTTTTAATTTTTCGTTCATAGGTATAGTCGGGGTAAAAAAAGGTTCGTCACTTTTCGACCTTAATTCGTTGACATAGAGTCGAAAAGTGACGAACCTTTTCTTACCCCGACTATACAATTTTTTCTATGCAACTGTCTGGTGCGATTTAGTTTAGAAAGGTAACGCATTAATTAGGCCAATAGTAAAGCACCACGTCTCGGATCCATATGTCATCACTGGCAACACACACTGGTTCAAGACTTTTGTTATTCTTTCGTGGTTTCTTTTCGCAATTGAATTTTTAACTAAAACTTTATTTATTCCCCTCAAGGTATGACTTAAAACTTTTCCCGAACGCAAAATTGTAAAATATTAAATCCTCGACACTGGCCCGACGTGCGAAGGCACTTTGCTTCTATTGTTGTAGTGCTCACAATACAGTTGACGGGCGAGAAAATTCTATGATTTATTATAGCATGTGTGCTGAAAAGTGATTTAAAATAGCATAACTTTCTAGAATATTGCTCCTCAAGAGAAATAACTTAACCTAAAACTAGTGACACATGCTATTTTTTAGCTTTTGTCCCCTCGTGGTTACGCCATATTGATAAGTCCATACTACACTATACTAATATTAAAAATGCGAAAGTGTATTTGTCTGTCTGTTACCTCTTCACGCATAAAACGCTGAACCGATTTAGCTAAAACTTGGTTAAGAGATAATTTAAGAACTTGGGAAGGACATTAAATAGTTTTTATCCTAGTAAATTAGAGTGATCTATTTTTCTCAATGTGTAAATAGTAAATCGAAAACCATGTCGAGTTAAATGCTTTTTAAATAATATCCCGTATTTGACTCCGTCATTTGACTCATTTGACTTTGAAAGCTATGACGAAGACGGTCCAAGTCGTACTTGAATAGAATTATAAATAATTCTAAAGAATTTTTCACAATTTAGTTTGATTTGGACCCGAATACCCATACAACAAACGTGATTTTTTTGCTCGTTTTTGCTCGATATTGATAACGTCAACAAGTAGACGCTTGAAATATTCACTGGATATCCTACTAATATTATAAACGCGAAAGTTGTTACGTATGGATGGATGGATGGATGTTTGTTTGTTACTCTTTCACGCTAAAACCGTTTGACGGATTCTGATGAAATTTGGCACACAGATAGTTTATAATCCGGATTAACATATAGGATACTTTTTATCCCGGAAAATTGCATAGTTCCCGCGGGATAGCGATAAATGAATTCTTCGCAGACGGAGTCGCGAGCAGCAGCTCGTTTAGTTATATATTCACTTTAAAAATAAATAATCCAATTAAAATAAAACAAATATTTAAGGGGGGGCTCCTATACAGCAAACGTGATTTTTGCCGTTTTTTTAGATAATGGTACGGAACCCTTCGTGCGTGAGTCCGACTCGCACTTGGCCGGTTTTTTAGATAATCCCCATTGAATAGTTCCCTCGTGATAGCAATAAAGAAATTCTTCGCAGAAGGAGTCGCGGGGAACAGCTAGTAGTTTATATTTATTTATAGCTATTTATTAATAGATTGCACGAACGCCAACAAAGCTTACCGCCACAGCAATAAATGTTAATGGCGCTGAATCGATCGCCAAACTACCATTAATCACTGGCGAAGGGGACGGTGACCAATATGGCGCTCTCACGACCAAAGAGCTGTAGTGGAAAAGAAGTTTTTGTAAAAATTAATAATAATAATCATGGGACGATGACACCAGTTGACCTAGTCCCAAACTAAGCAAAGCTTGTACTACAGGTACTAGACAACGGATAAACGTACTTATACAGATAAATACATACTTATTAAACATACAACATACATATTAAACATCCAAGACTCGAGCACAAACATTCGTATTTTTCACACAAATATCTGCCCCGACCGGGAATCGAACCCGGGACCTCAAGCTTCGTAGTCAGGTTCTCTGACAACTAGGCTATCCGGCCATTATTATTATTATTCCATTTTTAACACAAGCTTTTTATGCTGACCGTACTTTTTGGCCCTGGTTACTATCTTGGACCAAATTACTCGTTGAGACGAATCAAGCGAGTCCGAACTCGATGGAGTAGTGCCGTTTCATAATGGAGTGCCTTTGGCCACCTATCAGCTCCACCATCAGACCCTAGTTACCATTTGGGATTAAAGTACTCGTCAAGACGTATGAAACGAGCCCAAACTCGACGGGGTTGTGTCGTTTTATTACAGAGTTCCTATAGCCACCTTCCAGCTCCATCATCAGACCAGCTCCATGTCACAATAATATTACATTGTCACCTGATTTACGCACACATGCAAAATTTCAGCTCAATCGTTAATCGGGAAATGGGTCAAATTTAACTTGCAAGATTGGATTACAGACATCAGGACAGATAAAAGTAAATAAATAAGCTTGCAAGCAAATATTTAAGCTTGTAAGTAAATAAAAATTCGGCGGCTTAAAATATCAATGAACTGAAACAATTACTTTGCTCACCCGCGACCTTAGGATAGCTACGTTTATGCAAGAAATATGTGCCCATGCAGTTCCTCCACCTTCACACTGTACGAACACACACAAATCACACAAACCCAACTATCACCACCACCAAACTACACTGACGCGTTTCGAACTCAACCCGGACCTCTACCATGAGTTACACTAGTTTACAGTGACCGTACTCGGTAGCGACGGCGTAAATGATTTGTATGGAGAAAAGTACTTCCGTAAGTGACCGCTAGAGGCGCTGTACACAATTCTCCATACAAATCATTTACGCCGTCGCTAGCGAGTACGGTCACTGTAAACTAGTGTAACTCATGGTAGAGGCACCGTAAGTGACCGCTAGAGGCGCTGTACACAATTCTCCATACAAATCATTTACACCGTCGCTAGCGAGTACGGTCACTGTAAACTAGTGTAACTCATGGTAGAGGCACCGTAAGTGACCGCTAGAGGCGCTGTACACAATTCTCCATACAAATCATTTACGCCGTCGCTAGCGAGTACGGTCACTGTAAACTAGTGTAACTCATGGTAGAGGTCCAGAGCTCTGAGAACATGTGGGGCTAAATTCAGGCACGGTCAACACGGTTTGCGAGCGGTAATTCGATCGTTTCCAAATTTGAGGTTTGGGCTGAGCTTGGGATGAGCCTTATTTTCCTAGAAAAAAATAAGGCTCATCCCAAGCTTAGCCCAAACCTCTCGCAAACCAGTGATTTTTGGCGTTCCTGAATAGCAGTTCATCCCGCAAACGATCGAATTACCTCTACCAAACCCGTGAAGGCCCCTTCCTGAATTTAGCCCCTGGTAACATAGTGTTGCGATACTCTGAGGATGACCTCTGATTGAATTCGAAATGCGTCAGTCTAGTTTGGTGGTGGTGATAGATGGGTTTGTGTGATTTATGTGTGTTCGTACAGTGTGGAGGTGGAGGAACTGCACGAACACACATTTCTTGCATAAACGTGGCTATCGTAAGTTCGCGCGCGGGTGAGCAAAGTAATTGCCTCCCTGATAAAAATACAAGAAGAATATATTATAATTACTTATGTGCTTACTAAAATTATCATTATAATACCGATTAATATTTCAATGATTTTTTTGTGTTTTAATAATATAATGTATCCTAAATCCACTATGACGAGTCATGGCTGTTCTGTTTGGCTCTATATGTTATGTTAAGTGTTAATTATGTAACAGCTATGATAATAAAAATTTCTGATTCTGATTGCTTCAGTTCATTGATATGGACCTCCGCAAAGTAACACCTGATTAAAAACGTGAAAGTTTGGTTGGATAGATGAATTTGTATGGATAATTGTTTCTTTTTCATACTAAAACGGTTTGACGGCTTCTCATGAAATTTGGCACACAGATATAATTCATAACCTGAGGCCATACTGTCTAACGCTTCTGTCGCTTGCCTTCGTTTTCACCGTCTCTTTCTGTCATCATCTTATACCGTTTGACAGAAAGAAATAGTGATTGCGAAGGCAAGCGTCAGAAACGTTAGACAATAAGCCTGCAGGATTAAGATATAGGATACTTTTTATCCCGGATAATGGGATAGTTCCCGCGGGATTCGTCATCATCATCATCCCAGCCTATGTACGTCCCACTGCAAGGGCACAGGCCTCCTCTTAGAATGAGAGGGCTTGGGCCGTAGTTCCCACGCGGGCCCAGTGCGGATTGGGAACTTCACACACACCATTGACTTTCTTCGCAGGGGCATGCGGGTTTCCTCACGATGTTTTCCTTCACCGTAAAGCTCATGGTAGATTACAAATGTAATTTCGCACATAAATTCCGAAAAACTGAAGAGGTGCATGCTGGAATTTGAACCCACGACCGTCTGCTTGAGAGGCCGCCCGCGGGATTGCGATAAACGAATTCTTCGTAGACGGAGTCGCGGGGAACATCTAGTAAAGTATAAACATGGTTGCGACCGTATCACCCCAAACAGAAATGACTTACCGAAATTATGATACAACAATCATCATAATCAATTCGATGACTTGCATAAGTTAATCAGTCGTGAAAACGTATAAATTGTTGGGACAAGCTGTTGCATCGTGCGCCATATGCTACGCTTGCTACACACTGGTGTGAAAAACGCAGCGGTTTTTTTACGACGGTTTTAAAGGCGCTGCTACCGTGTTCATACATTTTTTGTTTTCTAGTAGTCTCGCAGATTTCACTCGCGTGAAGCATTAGGGCTGAAATTTTATTGAAATTTCGGGATTTTACTAAATTGAATTCTGAAAAAGTACGTCATGGTCTTTATTTGCGTTTTATGAAGAACTAGTTGCCCGCGACTCCGTCTGCAAATAATAATTTTATAGCTATCCCGTGGGAAGTATGAAAGTTTCCGGGATAAAAACTATCCTTTGTCCTTCCCAGTGTCTCAAACTACCTCCATGCCGAATTTCATCCAAATCGGTTCAGCAGTTTAAGTGTGAAGAGTTAACAGGCTGACAGACACACTTTCGCCTTTATAATATTAGTATGGGTATTATGGATATGCTAGCGAATTTTCATGCTTCTAAATTTAACGATTGAAGTTATTTAGCGTTTAACACGCGTAAATAGGGTAGTGTCCTGGGTAAAAAAAACACTATTACAATTAGTCCGACATTTAAATTATCAAAAAATATCGAACACTTTTTTTTTCTTTTGTCAATTGAACAAAAAACGACAAAGATAAAGCGCGACAAAGTTCGGGAGTGGGGGCTCGTGACGTCACGGTTCGCTAAAAAGTGTAGCGAATCGTGACGTCACGCGGAACTTCAACATACAATATCTCCGTCATTTTTTGTTCAATTGACAAAAGAAAAAATACGTGTCCAATATTTTTTGATAATTTAAATGACGAACTAATTAGATTTTTTTAGGAAACTAGCCTATTACACTCATCTCCTAGTAATGTTTGACATCAGGTAAATACAGTAATTACTTAATAGTTCGTGATTTAGTATCGAAAAATATTAGACATCAATTGAAATTTTGGGATTTTAGTAAATCCCCATGGAAACTCCCGAATATCACATCGTGCTCTTCACTAACCATGCTCGTATGATATGAAAGAACTGAAACTATTACTTTGCTCACCCGCGACCTTATGATAGCTACGTTTATGCAAGAAATGTGCGTTCATGCAATTCCTCCACCTCTACACTGTACGAACAATCACACATACCCAACTATCACCGACATTAAACTACACTGACGCGTTTCAAACTCATCAGAGTCTAACATCTGGTAGAATAGTGAACGGTTGCGGTCTGGTTGAGTTCGAAACGCGTCAGGGTAGTTTGGTGGTGGTGATAGATGGGTTTGAGTGATTCGTGTGTGTTCGTTCGAACCCAATTGATTCAATGAATTACTTGTACTTCTATGATATTTCTGTTTCAAAACGCGACGTTTTTATTACCAATGCGTTAGCCTTAGCGAAACTTTAATAGGTTTAGTTGCAGTTCCGTTCTGGGGCGAGGAACGCCAAGTCACGGGGGTGACGTGTTAATTGATTGGGCTGCTGATTACGGGGCCGTTGGTTCGAATCCCGATTCCGATTGTATGGATTGTCAATATGTCGTGTACACCACAATGTATGGCAGAAGTGGTTGTGATTGAAATGTTTAGTCTGATTAGTTTCACTACTTTAGAATTTTGTCATAGTAAATGTCATAGTAGAAAGAAATAACCGGGTACTGCCGTTTGGCAAATTATTTTTCTCAAACTGATTCATTTGGCAAATGTTTCATTTCCCAAATGTTTATTTTTTCTGAAACTGTTAACTATTCAGGATATATTTCAGGACTATCCTGTAGGTTAGGTTAGGTTTGTTTTATAACAATCCTGAAAAGTCTACAGTTTCAGAAAAAAAAAATCATTTAGGAAATGAAACATTTGCCAAATGAATCATTTGGGAAAAATATAGGTGTGAAACGTTAGTAAACCTTTTTCGAAACACGATTACTTGTAGTTTGATCGATCGAAAAAAAATCCAAAGACGTCTCAAAAAAATAAAATAAGTCCTTATTACGGCGTAAATACCGCACGGCAGGTTATGACTTTTTGAATGTTAATAAAACAAGATGTTTTCTAGGGCGTAGTGTTGCTACATTTTTAAAATATGTTTTTGTTTTAGTAATACGATTAAAATACCCAAATACACGCGCGGTCTGACCAACCTATCTTAAGCCGTCGTGGTTCTCCCTTATCCGTATAGCTAGTCGCGTTAGTTCTCCTTTGACCATCGGACGGGGAACTTGTGTCGCTCGCGCTTACGCACGGCTTTGATTCTAGCCGCTCTCACGCACACATACACGAGTGCATAGAATACCTAAAATCGATTAGCACAAGAAGCTCGGTAGGGCCTTAAAAATCATCGTGTATCGCGCACCATTCCTGTTTTCAAGAGTAATTCATCACAATTCAACCCTAAACCATAAGTTCATGACAAAAGCGCGAGTCAACGACCGTATAACGGGACTAATTATTGTTTTTTATTAACCAACATGACAATGCACTTTGAGTGCAGTAATTTATGCACTGTAATTAATTGTGCTTGACGCTCGGCGCGGAAATTTAGTCATTAAGTAAAAAGTAGCTTTAATATTGGCACAGAACTAATAGACCGTGTGATTGCAAAGCTTAACTGAAGCGTCTCCGTTGTAGCTTGGGCTTAGTTCGGATGTTCCTCTACAGGTCCCATTGCTTAACCGATTCTTATAATAAAAAACTTGCTACTTTTAACGCGTAAGTTCGTATGGATTAATATATGGTTTTGTTACTCTTTCACGCTAAAACTGCTTGACGGATTCTGATGAAATTTTGCACACAGATAGTTTATTACCTGGATGAACGTATAGGATACTTTTTATCCCGGAAAATTGCATAGTTCCCGCGGGATAGCGGTCAACGAATTCTTTGCAGACGGAGTCGCGGGCAACAGCTAGAATAAAATTTTAGCGATACCTACCAAAAAAAAACGCGAAAATAATTTTCTTCTGAACTGTTGGTAATGTTTGGGGGGACGCTTTTGCGGTTTTTCCGATATAGTAGACTTTGATATGATGATGGTGATTTTTTTTAGTGGCTTCACTTGTGAGATCAGGCATCCAGATCAGAGGTTCTCAAACTTTTTTTCACTTAGACCATTTTCAAAATTTAGCTGGTTCCGGTGGACCCCCTGCAGCCCTGCTGCCTGCTTGATTTCAAATCCCCCATTTTTGTCTCGCCAACGTAGACCCCCCTCGAGTCTCCTGTGGACCCCTGTGGGTCCACTTGGACCACTTTGGGAGTGAATGATCTAGATGATTATTTCGCATCCTCGTTAAAGTAAAGTATACGGAGCGTAACATCTCTCGGCCAGTTTCTTAAATTTAGAATTCTACGGAATTGAGAGTATTGTTAACGTGCATGGAGGTGAATGTGCTAGGTCCTAATATTAGCACAGAACATGTACTAGTAATTATTTATTGTTAAAACATTTTTTTAAATGATATTTTGGGCGTCGCTACTAGTTGAATCCATACGTAACATACCTACTATCCATACTCCTTACTAATATTGTAAATGCGACAGTGTGTCTGTCTGTCGTTAAACAACTATCCTACGTTATTCCTGAGATCTCAAACTATCTCCATACCAAATTTCCTGTAATTCCGCTCAGCCGTTATTGCGTGATTGAGTAACAAACAAGCATCCAAACATCTTCCCAAACTTTCACATTTATAATACTAAAAATAGGTAGTAGAATAGTGGGCTCGGGTATGTATTACAATACCGAAGTACGAAAGACCGAATGTATTAAAACATCGAATGGGTCAAAAGACCGACATGATTTTGTTCTGAAACCGTTAACTTTTTAAGATTGTTATAAAACAAACCTAACCAAACCTAATGGGTTCTGTATGATGCCGTTTTAATAAGTTCTGAAAAGTTTACGGTTTCAGAAAAAAAACGTGTCGGTCTTTTGACCCATTCGATGTTTTAATACATTCGGTCTTTCGTACTTCGGTATTGTAAAACACACCCGTGGGCTCATTGTCCTTCACTGTCCTTCGCTTCAAAACAATAAATTGCGCGAGAAGAGCAATGGCGACGCTCCGGAGTCACTTCCGAACGCCTGTCGTCTCCAGTCGACGGGTACCGTCTGCAAAACTGGCATCCTGGTCACGGCACTGGTAAAAGTGCTCCGGGTTATTATGAAGTGAAACATTAAAAAACCGGTCAAGTGCGAGTCGGACTCGTACATGAAGGGTTCTTACCTCTGTACAATGTTTTAAAATACTTCAGTGAAAAAATGGTAAAGATCGAGGTGAACACGCTGAAAGAAAAAACATTCTTGTATGACGACCCCCTTTAAATTTTAACTTCATTTTGTTATAGCAGATACAAGTAATACATAATCAGTGAAAATTTCACGTATCTAGTTAGTGCAATTATAAAGATCGAGTTAAAACGCTGAAAAAAACACGTTTCCTGTATGACGACTCTCTTTAATTTTTAATTTTGTTTTACATTGTTATAGCGGCCATAGTAATTCGTAAGCGGTGAAAATTTCAAGTGCTCAGAGATAGAACCCTGTAAGGGCCTAAGCACACGGCGCGTTATTTAAAAAACGCCATGTGCCTTAAGCCTTATGGGGCCTTAAGGTTGTTCTAATGGAATGAAAAACGCGCTGTGTTTAAAAAACGCCGTGTGCTTAGGCCCTAACAGACGGACAGACACCGAAGTCTCAGTAATAGGGTGCCTTTGGGCACGTAATCCCAAGAAGGTGGTTCCTGATTACGTCTCCGATGGCAACCTATGTAATTTTGTTGCAAAATAATGTTTATTCCCCACATTTTTGTAGACCCTACCTCCGGTCACTTAGAGGTATTGCGGTGTGGCGCGCCGTAAAAAAATATAGGAAACAGGAATACATTATTATTTATGCGTCGGTCGCTACAAATGCTTTACGACACCGACGTAAGAGTACGACTCGCCGTTTTAAAGTTATAGTACTTTTACTGTACTACTTTATCATATGCATCTCGAAATAGACTAAGGGATCCCGCGGAAACCATGCAGTTTTCCGGGTTATTAACCCCCGACAAAAAAAGAGAGGTGTTATAAGTTTGACCGCTATGTGTATGTGTGTGTGTGTGTCTGTCTGTCTGTCTAATATAATTGCCTTGGAGGTTTTTAAAATTTTGAATTTATAGTTATAAAATATCTGCTTGTCAAATTTCACCAGACTCCGTCAAACCGTTTTAGCGTGAAAGTTATAAACATCCCAACAAACTTTCACGTTTATAATATTAGTAAGAAGAAGTAAGGAATAGCATTAACAAATCCGAATACGTTTCTTCGTTACATCACTACTTGAAACACTTTTGAAGCCGTAGAATGTTTTCTTTTTGACTTATACGGGATTCAGTTTACATTGTTATAGTTCGAATGTTTGTAGCTGCGGATTCGTTGGCTTTCGTATTTCTTGTTACTTTAAGCGTCATTTGTTTACGCGCAATATATTCAGAGGTATATACATGATAGGTATAAAAGCAAAAAACTAATTTTTAGATTTTAGAATTTCTCATGGATAAAGAAAAAAATAATAAATAAATCATGGGAGAACACTAATTAACCTAGTCCCAAACTAAACAAAGCTTAGACCAAAGTGTGCGCCGCGGCGCCCTGGGGCACCGTAGAGGGTACAGAGGGGCGCCGTGAAATATTTCAAACTAGCGACGCGCCCCGGCTTCGCACGGGTGCAATTATGCATGTATTATACATATAAACCTTCCACTTGAATCACTCTATCTATTAAAAAAAAACCGCATCAAAATCCGTTGCGTAGTTTTAAAGATCTAAGCATACATAGGGACAGTTTTATACTATGTAGTGATCACATGCGCTGTACCGGTCATTTGACGGTTGATGCTTGCTCACCAACCTAGTATAACTGTTTGACTGTACCCTATTTCATTTATATTTTATTAACCGACTTCAAAAAAAGGAGGAGGTTCTCATTCGGTTGTATGTTATTTTTTTTTTTTTTAACGTGTGTTACCTCAGAACTCCGTCATTTATAAACCGATTTGGAAATTTTTTTCGTTGTTTGAAAGCACATGCTTCAAGGTTGGTCCCGTTGTTACCAGAATCCAGTTCTGATGATGGGATCCATGAGGAATTGACGAAACTCCTCAAAAATTCAAGAGAAATGTATAGCGATTTTAGTATTTTCGGTGACAAGTCGAACATTTGCATTCAAAAAGTATCATAGAACTATGTAATAAAACGACACAACCCCGTCGATCATTAAAAATAGAATTTTTAACATAAACTTATTTCGAAGTCAAACTGATGATTTTATCCTACGCATCTATTTTATACAGAAACAACTAAAAAGCAAAAAATAAAAATATGAATATATTTTTATTATTATGGGTATATTAATTTAAAATTTGTAAAAAATTATTTTTTCATTATTTATGGATATATAAATACCTATATAATATAAACGGCACAATAAGCCACTACTTAGAAGACTTTTTGCAATATTTTATTTTATTATGTAGTACATAAATAAATGTACAAGTACCAAATAATTTGACTTAAAACTATCTTATAAGTAATATCCTAAACCTTAGAAGACTGTTTTTTGTGACATTAAAACATACGCAATTGTTGATTTTGTTGAATCAATAAAAAATAGCATACGTTATATTGTATTCATAAGATTATCCTAAATAAAAATTTTATGTTATTTTTCCCATATTTTGGTTTTTATGTACCTTAATTCCAGAAAAAATAAGAGGCTTCTTAAAATAGGGGTAAGATCTTACCTCTTATTTTTTTCTGGAATTAAGGTACATAAAAACTAAAATATGGAAAAATAACATAAAATTTTTATTTAGGATAATCTTATGAATACAATATAACGTATGCTATTTTTTATAGATTCAACAAAATCAACAATTGCGTAATGATCATTGGAATCATCTCACCCCGACCGTGGGGATTATCTTGTCCACTGGGGTGTATAAGATGATTACTTTATAGGGTTTTAAAAAAACATATATATTGTTATGTAAACTTAGTTAATTGATTATTCTGAGTATGAAAAAAGTAAGGTATTTCACGGAAAAACGTGTGAGTTATTTCAATTCTTGCTTAAGGTAATCATCTTGTACACCTTTCCCCTAAGTTTCAATTTCGCGTGCAAGTAGTTAGCGGTCGTAAGAGTAGGCAAATTTTTATATGTAAAGTTGACTTTTGTTCGAGAGTGTTCCTTCTGTACGCTAGTACTATTAGTTATTCTGTGCCCTGGCCCCTTTGCTTAAGAGGAAAAAGATTAGACGGCTTTTGTATATACTACGAGATATTCCTTGGCTAAAATAAGGGGCAAACAACATTGTTGCACTCTCAGTACTGAACTTAATGAAAATTTTCATCAACAAGTTATTGGTGCACCGCTAAGTTGCAACCGCACGTGCGTTCGCGTAATCCAGTGATACGGCTAGGGATGGGAAAATTGTCGATAGTTCTTTCTTTTTAAATTATAAACATCGGTATGTGTATACCTACTGCCTATCCTAACCTACGGAGCCCAGACTTGGTCTTTAACCGATGCCCAGAAGTCCAAGCTCAAAATTTGCCACCGAGCCATGGAGCGCAGCATTTTAGGTGTTCGGAGAACTGATAGAATCAGAAACACCGATCTGCGCTCCAGAACTCAAATTACCGATGTGGGAACAAAGACTGCCAAACTCAAGTGGGACTGGGCGGGACATGTCTGCCGAATGCATCCGGATCGCTGGGCAAAAATCGTCACCGATTGGGTTCCAAGCGGCGGGCACCAGAGCAGGGGCAGACCAAAACGGAGATGGCAGGATGACTTGGACCGTTTTGACCCATTTTGGCGGGATTTTGCGAGGGACAGAGACGGGTGGAAAGAAAAAGGGGAGGCCTTTGCCCAGCTGTGAGACATCCTATAGGCTAATAAAAAAAAATCAGATCACAAATAATCCATTGTTTTGTTAGTATACATTTACATTATGAGAGGGAGGCAAACGGTCATCTGACGGGAAATGATCACCACCGCCCATAAATATTAACAACTCAAAGAGAGCCACTAATCTGAGCCACTAAACTGTTAATTTATTTGTTATGCTCTTATGATTGTGTTCGAGTTTGTAATCCTTACTGCCCGTGACACACACAATGATTTTCATCACATTTGCGAGAAAAAATATAATGCAAAAACTTTAATTTCAATACTAGATGAAAAAAACCGCCTGTATAATTCCCTTCCCATGGGAATTCCGGGAAAATATGTCACTCGAGAAACTAAAACGAATCTAATGACACCTCACACTTCAAAATCCATTGAGCCGTTTAGACTGCAGGGCGTGCCAAAGAATGATACATACATGCATAAATACATACGCTCGAAAAAGATAACCCTCCTTTGACAGTCGGGTGAAAATATATATTGGATTATTTATTTAACGACTTCAAAAAAAAGAGGAGGTTCTCAATTCGTCTGTATGTTTTTATTTATCGATACCTTAAGTTCACCACATCCCTATCCAGCTCTAATCCGGTTTCCAGAGACCACGGTTTCATCGGCTAGCGCCTGTCCCCTGTACTACGGTACGGTGTTTTGTTCTTGGTACAATTGTGGTACCATTGTTGCGGGATTCTGATTGTACCACTAAGTCCTTTACCAGGCACAGAACTGCGATCTGTTCTTGAATAGGTAGTCGTTCCTAGAATAAGCGATTATCCTGTACTAAAGGTCTGCCAATATACTGTACTTTGCCACGTTTTTGTTAAAAATTCCATTTTTAACCCCCGACACAAAAAGAGGGGTGTTTTAATTTTGACCGCAATGTGTGTGTGTGTGTCTGTTTGTGGCATCATAGCTCTTAAACGGGTGAACCGATTTGGATGCGTTTTTATTTTATTTGAAAGCAGGTTTCCTCGAGATGGTTCTCAGACATGTTTCATAAATTGGTTCAGCCGTTTCAAAGTTATCAGCTCTTTTGTTACCTGCGGAAGGGATCTTAGACGCATCATGGGCATTTACTTTATTTTCAAACATATGTGTGACCTAATTGCGTGGGGGTTCCTAATTTTTTTAATTTATACTTATAGGCCTTTGCGTCTGTTTCAGACGAATTATGGCGTATTTCCTGTGCACAGCGTCTGTCGTGGCTGACTAGCCTGATGCATACATACGTTGCTTTTCTAAAACAACGTTCAAATCCATAACTATAAATCAAAATTTTTAAAATCCCCCAACGCAATTATGCAAATAAGATCCCTTCCGCAGCTAACAAAAGAGCTGTTAACTTGGGAACGGCTGAATCGATTTTTATGAAACATGTCTAAGAAACATCGCCAAGAAACCTGTTTTCTAATAAAAAAAAACCGCATCCAAATCGGTTCACCCGTTTAAGACCTATGATGCCACAGCCCACAGACAGACAGACACACACACACACACACACACATAGCGGTCAAACTTATAAGACCCCTCTTTTTCTGTCGGGGGTTAAAAAATTGGTTAATTTCAGCCTTACCATTAGAATCTATACGTTATCACAGACAGGAACATGACAACCCAATATCGCCGGCCCCTAAGCGCACAATCAACCATTCCCTAATTTGTTCCCGAAGACGTCACTGTTTGCCGTATCGCTCGACTAATCTGCCGACTAATCTGCCGACTAAGCCGACTAAGCCGAGGAGTGCGTGCGGGATCACGCCTAAGCCAAGATAGCGAGCCGACGCTGCGTTTGTTTTCTGCACTGTTTACTAGATCGGCAAACGTTTTGCCGAAAAATAATTAGTATGAGTATTGTCGACCACGTGCTTTACCATTTGTAGAGTTCCGTACCTACCCAAAGGGTGCTAACGGGACCCCATTACTGAGACTCCGCTGTCCGTCTGTCAACAGTATTTAGGGTTCCAGAGCCAAAATGGCAAAACGGAACCTTCTAGTTTTGTCATGTCTGTCTGTCCGTCCGTCCGTGTGTCCGCGACTTAGCGCAGTGGCTGTAATTTTGCATTATATATAGCAATTACCCCGACAAAGTGATAAAAAAAACTAAAAAAAATTTTTTAGGGTAAGTACCTCCCATAGTTGTAAATGGGGGTGATTTTTTTTTCTCGTCTTACTTTATAGTGTAGGGTATCGTTGGATAGGTCTTTTAAAATCATTACGGGATTGTGACGACGATTTTTCGATACAGTGATTCGTTTGCAAAATATTCAACTTTATAGTGTATTTTTTGTTAAAATCGAGCGTCCCCCCACTCCCGTCTAAAAGCTAAAATGTTTGTATAAAAATTTTGACAAAAATCAGGAAGGGAGGAAATAGCTCAAATGAACAAGGAAAACTATAATGGCTTAAGTTTGCTTGAGAATTATTAGTAGTTTAAGAGTATTTATTATTTATTTATTTATATTGCTTGTTTAATACGGACAGTATAATTCATAGTGAAAATAAACAAAATAAAAATATAGATATGGAAGATTGTTATAACCATAATTATGTCAAGGGACCCTAGCTAGCGGGGATTTAGCAGTCTTGATTAAAAACTAAGCATCTAAGACTCTGCCAGCGCTAATACGAGAGACATATTGCTGGATCAACCCAACTCTCCTTTGATTATGTCCTTCTTCCTACCTACTAATTGAGGGCCATATACACCGTAAGAAACAAAACAAGCCTGGAAATGAGCTCTGGGGCTTAATTCAGGAACGGGCCTTCACGATTTTGGTAACGGTAATTCAATCGTTTGGGTTGGGTTTGGTTTGAACTGCTATTTAGGAACGCCAAAAATCACTGGTTCGCGAGAGGTTTGGGCTGAGTTTGGCATGAGCCTTATTTATTTATTTATTTACAAAGCGAATTAACAGGAAAATAAGGCTCATCCCAAGCTCAACCCATTCCTATCCTCTCCAAACAATTGAATTACCGCTCGCAGACCGTGTTGGGCCGTTCCTGAATTTAGCCCCTGGTTGAGTTCGAAACGCGTCAGTGTAGTTTGGTGGTGATGATTGTTGGGTTTGTGTGTGCTCGTACAGTGTGGAGGTGGAGGAACTGCATGAACACGCATTTCTTACATAAACGTAATTACTATCGTAAGTTCGCGGTTGAGCAAAGTAATTTTGGGAGTAGCTGCAATAGAGAGATCTCTCTCCAGGCAGATGTTATGTCTGGGGACCGAAGTCCAATGGATGAAAGTTGGAAGTTGTATTTATGCAGCCGAGTTGAGAAACTTCGATAGCGTGATGTAGGATTGTAGTAATTAGTTCCTAATGTGATGACTAGATGGCGCTAGTAGTCGCCACATCAGCCCCCCTTTTAGACCGGAGGTCGATACGAATTGCAGTGGAGTGCAGTCTGTGCGTCATGTGGGCGCTTGCAAGGGCCAGTCGCTCAGAGCCTCGTCGGCGAGCATTGTTGTTCCTCTGCTACTTATGATGCATGCCGGTTGCGTGATTGCTCGGAGCCTTGTTGGCGAGCGTTGGTTAATTGATTGGCAAGTGGAAGTAGTGGGAGGAGGATTTGCGAACTGTAGACACCAGGCAGATAATAGATACATGCTAATGGTGCACAGTGCGGTGAGTATGGCTTGCTGTGAGACTGCGTCATCGTCTTGTGTGTCTGTAGGTTGCGATTTTGTCCAATGTCGTGGGTCACCAATTTGGGAGTAGCTGCAATAGAGAGATCTCTCTCCAGGCAGATGTTATGCCTGGGGACCGAAGTCCAATGGATGAAAGTTGGAAGTTGTATTTATGCAGCCGAGTTGAGAAACTTCGATAGCGTGATGTAGGATTGTAGTAATTAGTTCCTAATGTGATGACTAGATGGCGCTAGTAGTCGCCACATAATTGTTTCAGTTCATCTCTTGCAGATGAAAAGTGCGGGTGATTTTTTTTTCGTCTATCTTTATAGTGTGGGGTATCGTAAAGATAGGTCTTTTAAAATCATTTGTTGAAATGACGATTGAAAGGACGATTTTTCAATACAGTGATTCGTTTGCGAGAAATTCAACTTTAAAATGCATTTTTTTGTTAAAATTTAGCGTCCCTCCCCCTCTAAAACATAAACTGTTGGTTTGAAAATTTAAAAAAATTATAATGAGTAAATATATCAAATTAACAAGGAAAACTATAACGGCTCAGTTTGCTTGATAATTATTAGTAGTTTAAGAGTAAATAGCAGCCTGAACTATAAAATATACTTACCTACTTGTTTAAAAATGCAATTCCAAATCGATTCAGCTCGAGGATAGACTTGGGACAAATTTTAGCCAAACTACAAGAAAATATATTCTTATAACCATCTAAAAGGACGTATGTGTAACAAATTCCAATTACACTTAAGCCCTTTTAGTTTAAGTGCAAAATGACTAGCACAATCCAAAAACGGCGTATAGGAATATGGAGTCTGCGTTCTTAGGTCTGTTTGGTTTTGGAGGCGAATATGGAATGGCGCGCCAATAACTATAAAAATGCCATCTAGCAGAGACGGTAGTAAACTGTTTTTAAAAATTCATGCGTTAAGGCGCTTCTCCACTAGATATGTGGATATCATCATCATCATCCCTGTCTGCCTCCTCTCAAAGTGAGAGGGCTTGAGCAGTAGTAAATAATAAGTGGGGTACTACTGGCTAGTCCAAATTATTTTTAGCAAGTATTCAAATCACGCCTGACCTATGTGGCCTAAATGGAATAAATATATTTTAACAGATATTTTGAAGATATTGGATTTATTACACAAAGTAAAGTATCTCTTTCAGTCGACTAATCTATTTGCATAGATTTTAATAATAATAATGCAATTTAGGTATCTACAGCGGCCATATTGACTAACGCACTTGGAATTACAATCGTTTTCACTTCTTTCTCTCTCAAGATTTAGAATGAGGTAGACAGAGAAGGTGAATGCGTTCGCGAACGCCGGCCTCGGAACTCTCCTTGCGCGCGTTCGCGCTCGGCATGTTTTCTCGCGAATAGCTTAGGTGTAAAGTCACCCTTATTCGTTTTTTTTTAGGTGACGTTTACAATGAATATTCAAAATAATGTTATGTTAATATTATTTGATATGGAACACATTTATGGCCAATATTATACCAGAATGTGTGGCAAAAGTAGCTTAGGTATACTTACTTAAGTACTTTTCGTCGTTTTCTTTTGTTATTTCGAAAGATATTACGCTTAAGCATAAATTTACATATAGCAGATAGACATTTTACTTATCTACTAAACCAGTCCTTGTTATTACAAGCTTTTATTTAACATGCAAATTTCGTATGTAAGTTTATACACGTATCTGAATATCGATCGATAACTACATATAAATTAAAAATTTTAAAAGCCCCCGACGTAATTTGGTCACATTATACTTTGAAAATAAAGTAAATGCGCGTTCTGCATCTAAGATCCCTTTCTCAGCTAACAAAAGAGCTGATAACTTTGAAACGGCTGAACCAATTTTGATGAAACATCGCCAAGAAACCTGCTTTCAAATAAAAAAACCGCATCTGAATCGGTTTACCCGTTTAAGAGCTATGATGCCACTGACAGACACACACATAGCGGTCAAACTTATAACACCTCTCTTTTTGTGTCGGGGGTTAAAAATGAAAACTTCGAATGCTTTAAAATAATTGCTGTTGCGATGAATTCGTTTTTCACTATCCCGCGGGAACAAACCAACTATCCGGGATGAAAACTATCTTGTATGGCCTTCCCACAGGGTCTATCTCCATACCAAGTTTCATCTAAATCGGTTCAGTGATTTAAGCGTGGAGTGGTAACAGACAGACAGATACACCTTCGCATTTATATATTTATTCAGTTACACTATTGTTTTAGGCTAAGATCCTGTAAAGATAGTTGTAAGTGTAGTTATAAAACAAAAAATAAAATAAAAATATTAGTTTGGAGGGTTTTGTGACATGCGCGATTTTTTTTTTACTCCGTGTTATCACAAATACATGTTTTTTCTTTCTTTGTTATCGTTATTATTGGAGACTCTTCGCTCGAATTTATTGACGACTATATCTATCTGGGACATACAGTCCAATTAACCACTCACGTCCTTTTTTAACCCCCGACACAAAAAGAGGGGTGTTAATATAATGTGTGTGTGTATGTTTGTCTGTGGCATCATAACTCTTAAACGGGTGAACCGATTTGGATGCGGTTTTTTTTTTATTTGAAAGCAGGTTTCTTGGCGATGGTTCTTAGACATGTTTCATAAAAATTGGTCCAACCGTTTCAAAGTTATCAGCTCTTTTGCATGCTGCGGAAGGGATTGTAGACTTAATTGCGTTGGGGGTTTTTAAAATTTTTAATTTATAGTTACTGCTGTCATTTATTGACAAGTGATTTCAAACAATGTCATTATTGACTTAAGGAATATCTAAATTTGATTGAAATAAATAAATAAATTAGCAACCTTTGTTGCACAAAGCATGTGAGTGGGCAGGCCCAACTTCGAGGAAGAGGTCAATCGACGAATCCGACTCGGCTGGGCAGCGTACGGGAAGCACCGCAATATCATGACGTCCAATATACCGCAGTGTCTCAAGTCAAAAGTCTTTGACCAGTGTGTGTCAGTGATAACTTATGGCACTGAGACGTGGCCGCTAACGATGGGCCTCATAAGAAAACTCAAGGTCACTCAGAGGGCGATGAAGAAAGCTATGCTTGGAGTTACTCTGCGGGATCGTATTAGGAATGATGAAATCCGCGCAAGAATTAAGAATCGCCAAACTCAAGTGGCAATGGGCAGGGCACGTCGCTCGTAGAATTGTGCTGTTTTTTTTGTTAATAAATGTAGTTCGCGCGATGTGTTCTCGCCCTTACTGTAAGGGTGTGCCCCCACGCTACACCCCACCGTGTGACATCCCTAATTCGATAGTTTCACTTGGATAAGTGTCGATTAAACCGGTTTTTAACCCCCGATACAAAAAGAGAGGTTTTATAAGTTTGACCGCTATGTCGGTGTGTGTCTGTGGCATCATTGCTCTTAAACGGGTGAACCTATTTGGATATGGTTTTTTTTTTTAAAGCGGGTTTCTTGGCTATGGTTCTTACCGCCCGGCCACGACTTCGCGTGTATGGCGGCGCGGCAAGCGTTTTATCAGTTAATTGCGTGTGCCGCCAGGTAACCACTGTACGGCGAGCGTCTCGGCCGCGCAATGAACACAGGAAACGCTTGCCGCGCCGCCAAACGCGCGAAGTCGTGGCCGGGCGGTTAGATAAGTTTTAGTTAAAATTGGTTCAGCCGTTTTAAAGTTATCTCTTAGACGCATAATGGGCATTTACTTTATTTTCAAACATAACGTGTGACCAAATTGTGTTGAAGGTTTTTAAAATTTGTAATTTATAGTTATGTATACATACATACGTTCATTACTAGCTTTTACCGGCGGCTTCGCTTGCGTAAACCATTAGGTCTGGATACGACGTACCTAGTTTTTTGGAGTCAATCGCTTGGAAGATATTGCAGATGTATTTGATAATAATTACAACTTGATATAGGGCTATATACGGCTATCTAAATTCTTCAAATCTACTAAATTAATACTAAGAACTAATTCTAACATTTACAATAGAACTCCGGACTATTCTGTTTATTCTATTATTCTCCCTAGCCAGCCACCCTTTTTAAACCGACGTAATACAGAAATTATTTGAACGCACTCAAATGGAATCTTCAGTTCTTTATTATTGTTCGGTTCGTGGTTTATTTTATGAGTTTAGATTTTTAGGGTCGCTTTGTTTGTGACTAGAATTAATAATCTTTGTGTTTTTAAGCGGGACTGTGGGCGAGCTTTCATTTATTTTTACAAGCTTATGTTTAAATATTATTTATTTTATTAGCAGTACGGCTGCTTACCGAATCTAAGATTATTTAAATGCGGAAAAGTTTTTCGGGTGCTCCGGTGGGATTCAAACCCACGTCTCCTGGGTATGCGCCCCAACCTGGGTGTTCTACCAATTGAACCACGTCGCTCCCAACCGACTTCCCCGAAATTCTTAATCGCTTACATACGCCAACAGTGGCGTGTGGTAACATCCATCGCAACTATTAGAAGCTACGACTCCTACGTTCCAAATTACATTGGAAATGCGTAAGAAATGATGTACCACATCTATTTATTCAAATATTATTTATTTTATTAGCAGTACGGCTGCTTACCGAATCTAAGATTATTTCACTGTTGGCGTATGTAAGCGATTAAGAATTTCGGGGAAGTCGATTGGGGGCGACGTGGTTCAATTGGTAGAACACCCAGGTTTTGGCGCATACCCAGGAGACGTGGGTTCGAATCCCACCGGCGCACCCGAGAAACTTTTTCGCTTTTAAATAATCTAAGCTTATGTTCAATTTGCGACTTTCGGATGCAAGTTGTGGTTTAATAATTTGCAAACCATTTTTCTATCTCCTGGTATCCTATCGGATATACCGCAGTGTGTGTGTAGGTAGGCCCCCAACAAGATAGAGCGACGACCTGGTTTAGGTTGGAACGCGTTGGACGTGGATGGCACAGGGCCGATCTGTTTGCCGTCCGATCGTTCATCTTTCGGCTGAAATGATGACTAATGATGATGTTGGCACCCGATTGGGCTGACATTAGGCATACCTACTTACGAGGGTGACAACACAATAATCTGGTAGTGAAAATCTGGTGGTCCGGTCAGGACCGTCTCCGCGGAACGGAACTTTTCAACTGTTAACGGCATCCACTTGAAACTTGGTACGGATATGTAGCTTGGATGACAATACAAGTATGTACAGACAATAAAAAAGCTTACACTTATTAAAAATGTTTTTTTCACCACTTATTATAATTATTATACTAAACAGTATTCACCTACCTCGGTGTTTCGGCCACATTAGTCCCATTTAACCCCAAATATGAGTGAAAATCACGAAAATTTAAGACCGATCATATATTATCTCGGTATTCAATCCGACCACTGGGAGTGCTAAATTCGATTTGCAAGATTTGAACAATACCAACACGGCAAGTTAAATCAAAGCTTGTAATTAAATAAAAGCTTGTAAAAACGCTCGTCGCGCCACCGTTCACGCGTGATTACGGAAGGACCGTATTTGAATAAGAACTTTATTCACATCACTACCTTATACTAATATTATCATTATATTTTATTTCATTAAGAAACAATCAATCATAGCGAGTTGAATTTAAATTAGACTTACAGTTTCCTTACGTGATATTAAGTACTACGTAATAAATTTAACAATAGTATATGTACATGCAAAAATAACTGAGTGCAATGTGCTACATAAACAAACAAGACCCATGAAAAGTGTATGCATTATTTACTCAATCCAAAACAATTGGGACTAAGTAATGCATCATGATGATGCTAAGGCTAGATAAATAAATCACTTGCCACTTACTGAACTAAAAATCCGTAACACCCTCTAACAGAATCGATTATGGCGATTAGATTAGAAACATATTTCTCGATTGGCCGGATCCGTGGATTAGATTATCGCCCCGGTTCGGTCCGGCGCACTCCGGTTACGGTCGGGGGTTCGATGCTTTGTAAAGTAGAGGTAAACCATTGTATGCTCGACATGCCGTAGAACCTTTTTACAATAAACGTCCCAGTGGCTTCATTGATGAAAACAATGGATACCAGCCTGTAAACGTCCCACTCTACGGCATAGGCCTCCTTGGATTCCATCTGGCAACCGTCCCACGTCTCTTCTGTGTGGCATGCGCCTTACTTTTGGTGAGCAGAAACATTATTGTTGGAATTATAATAGTTCACCCTCTCTTTCTGTCACACGGTAAAGGATGAGCATAGAATGAGACGGTGAATGCGATCGGGCGCCTAGACATACAGCTTCAGGTCCGATGGTTTTGTTTCTGTATTTATTTTAGGACCCAACAAACGGAAATTAACGAGAATGCAAATTTTAAATAACTGCACGGGCAGGGGGCGAGTTTCGATATTTTAATTTGGGCATAAACGAACCCCGATATTGGGCTCAGGTACGCATGGTCAGCAAAACAGTTTCAAACGTAGAATTAATAAGTTTTTGTTAAAAAGAATAATCACTTATGTCAGACCAAATACACACTAATAAGTTTGTATTTTTGTATGTTTTAACGAATAAACTCAAAAACTACTGGATCTATTTATTTTTTTTCCCCTTTAGATTGCTACATTATCCCTGTGTAACATAGGATAGTAGTATACGTATATTTATTACTAGAAAAAATTAGGGATTCGGGTTCAAACTTCAATAATGTAACTCAAGGTGTACAAAAGTTAGCCATAAAGTATCTTAAAAATAAAATAAGAGATCTCTTTTGTGAATTATGTCAACAGGCTTGGGGAAATGTAATCAAAGAACCAATTATCACTGAAGGTGATAGTGGCCTACGTGGCGATTTAGCTTGCCGCGGCATGTGGGTTGCCCAGAGGCAGGCGTTATTCGATATCCGTATCGTAGACACCGACGCTTCTTCTTACATCTCACGCCCTGTTGCTTCTGTCTTAAAATCTGCCGAATCGGAAAAGCAAAACAAATATGCCAATGCCTGCGAGCTGCGTCATGCCACATTTACACCCCTTGTCACCTCCGTAGATGGAGTCTTTCAGTGGCGAAGGGTGCTAACAACCCGATTCCTTCCGGGTTGCCTAAAATTTTGAAGTAATCAAACGCTTCTATTAATAACCCGTTGTTTGTAATACAGGCATACTCTTCCCTAATAAACTTAACTTTTTTTCAACACGATGCAGAATCAAAACGCAACGTAATACTCTCACAAAAACGATTCATTCACGATCTCTAATAGTAAATGCCGGTCGGAAATATTAGAAATTGTGCACTCAGACATTTAAATAATTCATTGACAAACACCCACACCACTCCAGGAAACATCGTGTGTTTATGCTACTTAGATAACCCGGGATTAAGCGGCTTATTACATTTAAAAAAAGACTTTGTGTGTTGTGCGTAAGGCTCACTTTCACTTTGCCTGCCGAAGCCGCGAGCCGCGAGCCGTGAGCGGCTTCTTGGAACATTTTTGGCGCTACGATCGCCTACTTATACAAAATTAAGTACTGCAGCGAAATGGAACGTAAAATATCGATGATTTAGTGTAAAACAAAAACAATTATATTTTTTCTGCTTTTATTATTAAGGTTTATAAACTGGTGAAATTAATATTAGATTAGAATTTTATAAAATAACACCGTCACTTATTGGAAATAATTGTAATGGCAACATTACGATTGATTTGTCATTGATTACAAACTTCATATTTCGTTTCTTGTTGTAAAGTATTATTATTGTTTGTTATTAGTAGTACATATATTGTTTTAATTTAATAAAAAAATACATAGCCAGATTAGTGTTGATGCTCAAAACCAGTGAAATTTCGTAATATCGGATTGTGCAAACTTATAGTGTCAAGTGGTCAGTTTAATTTATATTTTATCTACGGTCGGACTCGCTAGATAAATTATTTTGTATTTACTAGGCTTAATAAAAGTAGAAAAGGCTCCTTTAATTAAAACTGATTGTGGATGCGAATTTGTTGAGTGACGATTTTAGAAGTTATGTCCTAATTTTCAAGAAGAGAATAAATAAAAAGGGTAAGATAAAGGTTAATAGTTTTCGCCAGAGGCGGCGCTGGGTAAGGGCGACGTGGGCCACCGTCCTCGGCCTTGCGGTCTGAGGGTCCTCGCGCCTCGAAAGTTTCCCGTTTTTTGCTCATTACATCCGTAATCTAATGTCTGGCGCGCCATCACAGGGCCTCACAAAATGTGTTTTGTCTTGCCCACACCAAATTTAGGTCCTGCGCCGCCACTGGTTTTCGCTACGGCTTTACCTGAAAAAAATTTCACGCTTCGCCACTGGAGTCTTTGCACCACAAATGGCCACCTTTGTGAAACACCTCGGGGAAGCACTTGCATCTCGCTGGGACCGCTCTTTGTCTTGCGTCTTGGGCTGGCTAAGAGCTCGAATAATAACTTCTATATTTAGAGCGACTAGCATGTGCATTCGAGGCACCCGTCATAAATGGAAGCCAGCAGCGAAGCTGTTTGGCTTCGACGATGGTGCTGCCTACCACACTCCGACTGACAGACTGACTTGACAATTTTTTCATAGTTTACTAATTTATTAGTTTCCATTTTTATCTGTTATTACCTCCTAATGTATTTTTCTAATGTATATAGAATATGTGTTAATAAATTAATTTATGTATCGTTAAAGTGTCTTTCATCGCATGCGCTGCGGAAACTACTTATACTTAGATGATAAAAAAAACCACAATAAACCAAATGTCCAACTATGATAGTTACCTATGTCACTATAAATACTTTTTACGTTTTAAAAGTAGATAGGAGTTCACATGCTCGCAATTGAAAAATTGTCTTAAAATGTTATCTAAACAGGAATTTCATTGCAATCTCGCTACATGCCATTTCATAAATAAGTTTTTTCTGCCCTATAATTTTATTTATTTACTCTCAAATGTGATGAAAAACATTGTATGTTTCACGGGCGGTACGGGAGTTTCGAACCTCGACTCAGAAAGCACTCAGTCTTCGACTTCGGGTTTCTGCTAGACCCTCAATCGTAATTCCTTTCTTAACGCCCTGAATACACAGTGTGCTATTACTAACCGTGTTAGCTTTTTAAATCTTTGTTCTATATAAGCGGTGAAGCTGCTGACGGTACGATGCAGTCGCGACGCCTCAGCAAGGGTACACATTGCTCAGTCATTGATTACGTCGAGAGCTAGTTTGGGGCCGTGGAGCGTAAATACGGCGTAAACGTGGCGTAAATCGTTGCAAATACGAATAGCGTTATATTTGCACTATGAAGGCCACACATTTGTCAATTTATTTTCTAATTGTATGAGAAAACATAAAAAACCGGTTGTCTGTAAAGTCGGTTTACGGACGATAGTTTAACGTGACAACGTCATCATAACAAAACATTGATGAAAATGATTGCATACTTTTGCCGATTGTGCCTTTCGCTCGCTCGTGCCGCGTTCTCGCTCCGATCGTTCATCGGCTCGAGCGTAACGGGACGCGTAACGGGACAATGCGTTATTGTACGTTACACTGAGTCATCCTTTTTCGTGGGTGCAGCCGGCGTTCATCGATTTATTAGACGTTGTCACGTCAATAACAGCTAGTCGAGTCCAATTTCTTGCCATACCGTGACGCGTTTATACAAATACTGTACCTCTACCATGAGTTACACTAATTTACAGTGACCGTACTCGCTAGCGACGGCGTAAATGATTTGTATGGAGAATTGTGTACAGCGCCTCTAGCGGTCACTTACGGAAGTACAATTCTCCATACAAATCATTTACGCCGTCGCTAGCGAGTACGGTCACTGTAAACTAGTGTATCTCATGGTAGAGGTCCTGGTGTATTGAACATCCCGAGCGATTTAAATAGACAATAACGATAGACGATATTTAAACAACCGTGTTAGCTATTAATGAGTTATTAGTTTGGTATCCTATTATGTGTGTGTGTGTGTGTGTGTGTGTGTGTGTGTGTGTGTGTGTGTGTGCGTGCGTGCGTGCGTGCGTGCGTGCGTGCGTGCGTGCGTGCGTGCGTGCGTGCGTGCGTGCGTGCGTGCGTGCGTGCGTGCGTGCGTGCGTGCGTGCGTGCGTGCGTGCGTGCGTGTGTGTGTCTGTCTGTGGCATCATAACTCTTAAACGGGTGAACTGATTTGGATGCGGTTTTTTTAATTTGAAAGTTGGTTTCTTGGCGATGGTTCATAGACATGTTTCATCAAAATTGATCTAGCCGTTTCAAAGTTATCAGCTCTTTTGCATGCTGCGGAAGGGATCTTAGACTTAATTGCGTTGGGGGTTTTTAAAATTTTTAATTTATAGTTATCGTTTTATTCTTATTTCGTCTCATTCTGTATTCGTCACTTCGTCTTGTTCGCTATCCGTCATTATCTTATTTGATCAAATTCTGTAACTTGTCTCTCTCTTAATAAATCTTATTCGTTTTTCGTCATGGTCTTCCTTGGACTCATTTGTTGTTCTTCCCTGTCGTTTTTTGTCTTATTTACTTACGATCATTTGTTTACCAGCACCGAACGTATCGAAATAATTTTGGCGAATTATTTACACATAGAGTTCATTTTCAATTAAACTTTGTTGTCAGATAATATTTTTCAAAATTTATTGCGTCGTAGACATGCAGCCAAAACAAACAAACAAACAATATTTTTTATTTTGTCACTTTGTCCGGATAATTGCTAGACATTGTGACGGTTCAGAATACTGAAAACCGTCTCATTCACAAATATATATTTATATTATGTTTGCAGGCCCGTAAAATGACAAAAAAATTACATTAATTTATTTGTATTAATTTATCTTTATGGACCTTGATAGGGCCCAATCTATTTCCTTATAACTAACAGAATTAAATAGGAAATAACTTATAAATAAATAAAAATATTTAATTCCACCTAGATTTATAAGTTGGTTCTGTTTCCAACAAACTTCGTTTGTCTTTTTCCACATGCTACTACAAACCAATTTCATATAACGATCTCATTTTATGCCTATGTTCAGTAGTGGACGAATATCGGCTGAAATGATGATTATGATCTCATTTTATTACGTGCTCTATCTCCTTCACATATAGTGACCTCAGTACCTGGGCGACCGAGCTCTGCTCGGGCAGAAACTCGGTACCAAGCGTTTTCCCAGAGATAAGACCAAGCTAGATCAATTTTTCATCCCCGAAAACCCCCAAATACCAAATTTCATCGAAATCATTGGAACCGTTTCCGAGATCCTGATTATATACACCGGAGGGGTGGGGGGGGGGGGGGGTGAGAGCGGGGGAGGGGATGCGGGGGAGGGAGCGCGGGGGCATTAAAGGGGGGATGAAAATTTCATTGATTTTGCCGTAGGATGCACCGTTTTCAAGATATTTGACAAAAACACCGGAGGGGGGGGGGGGGGTGAGTCACGTTAAACTATCGTCCGTAAACCGACTTTACAGACAACCGGCTTTTCCTGTTCTGTGCTCCCAATAGGGAACGTGCACATAGACGGTGCTGCCAACTGGTGCCATAAGGGTGCCATCAATTTGAATGTTTTACCTTGATAAGTTTGTTTTACTGTCCGCATAGTGTCTCTTCTGTCGCATTAGTGCTGCCGCCTATAGTTACTGCACGTTCCCTATAATACTTTTTCTAACAAAAAAGTAACTTTTTCTCACAAAAAAGTAACTTTTTCTCACAAAAGAAGAAACTTGACGTTTTCTCATAAAAAAAAAACTTAAAAAAAAAAACTAAAAATCTTGAAAAAAAAACGTGGTATCGAACCGAGGTCGGCTGAATCCGCGACCACCCGATTTCTAATGTGCCATTATGATCTGCTCGAAGTCGGCGAAATTTAGCTTTATATTCTAATGCAAACAAAAATAGCCGGAAAACACGAGTAAAAGCGATTTTCTGAAAATGAAACATAGCTAGATCAGTTTTTCATCCCCGAAAACCCCCACATACCAAATTTCATCGAAATCGTTGGAGCCGTTTTCGAGATCCTGATTATATATATATATACAAGAATTGCTCGTTTAAAGGTATTAGATTAATTAAAAGACAAAATGCTCAAACTACAATTGATCATAAACACTCAGTAATAGGGTCCATATTCGAACAACTGACGCTGGAACGGTCAGGTACAGACAATCACGCAAATTCCATGGAGCGGTTGGAAGCGTTAAGAAAATGCTATGGGATCTCAAGTCGGACGGTCCGCCGAAACGGTTCGGGTGTACCAACACCAACGCTTCTGCGCGCGCAAACTAGAGATAACGCACGTATCGCAAAAAGCGCTTGAAGCGCTTGCAAACGAAAATGGTATTACGAGACGTGCGAAAGACTGCAGCGGTTTAGCGCTGATCGGGAAAAAGTACAAGAACTGGGGACTGAAAAAAGAAAAAGAAAAAAAGCGGGAACTCGGTGAGGGGGAGGAGGAGATGGCGGACGGAACGTGAGGCGGGCTCGAGGATTTGATGTGAATAATAGAGGTTTAATCCAAAGCTGATGGTTATGTATATCCCTATTTGGTGAGTGCTTACAAATCCTAATTAGTCAAGTAATAACATTGAGATATAGATGAAAAGGTCTTTGAACTGGTTTGGGTTGGGGAGGCGCTCCGAGGGCACGGCGTTGAGGAGCACGAGGATTTCATTAAGGTATTAGAGGTTAGTGGCTAGGACTTATACATCTTTTAGAGATTGATAGGTAGTAGAAATTATCGGACACTTGATATACTTACTTACTTATAGACTTAGTTCCGACGGATGAAAAATTTCGGAGTTTACTTCATCCATATGTCCTACGTTGCAAACTCTAGTAGAAGCAATTGAGTGAGACAAAATGAAATCAATAACTCACCATGAATAATACTTATTTGCTGAAAAAAGTAGAATCTCCTTTGAAGTTGGTGGTCGTCCCTGGTAAAGCAACCTTGGATTATTTGGTCTTGTAGTGGCTAGTATACAAACTAAATTTAATGGTAAAAGTTATACCAAATACTTATCTCTATAAACTGACAATGGAAGTCACCCTGACTAAAACTAAGGCAGATGCAAGTTAGTGGTATACCGGTACCAAGAGACCCGGTAGCTACTCATTAGTCATTATGATAAACCAATGAAGTCTACAATTACCACTGAAGTTTGGTCAGCTAATGCAGGAGTATTATGATCACAGGATTGATCCAGGGACAGCCTCGGGCTATAACTGACATTCCCTTTGATTGCCCTCTTATGATATAATATTACAATGTTATATTCTAATTACCTGCGAGGATAAGGTACTTAGAATGCTCCATCTGAGCTAATGCGGAAGAGGTGGAGTCCCTGTATCAGGTCGGAAACCATTTTCAGAAGCGGAGGAGGGGCTTCTGAACATAGCCGCAAAATAATTTACCTTTTCCCTCATGAACATAACATAGACTATGGACAGATGACTTTATAAACCTGAAATTACCTCTTCATTTAACTATCTATACCTCTTTTTCACTACTACTTAAGATATCTATAACCTGAATCAAATATGGGCAACCATATATCTACATTACTAAAATAGATAGAATACTTACTATTAATAATAAATAAATAATAATAAAAATAATATTCGTTTATTTGAAAAACATAATGTCTGACAAAAATTAACAGGGGTCCCCGCACTAGGCTTCGCCTGTATCGCGGAGAACCAGATAACATTTTATAGCAGAATTTAGTTAACACCATAAAAAATAACAGACTTCTGTATTTAACTTAAGAGAGAGAAAAAAAAAAACAAAGTTTACACTACTTAAAACTAAATAAGTGGTTGAACAACAAAGTTAAATGTGCTTATACAGTTAATTAAGACAACTTATCCAAAATTGCTTCTGATTCATCGTAGCTCATAGAATGGAGCAGTTCAAAAAGTTGCTTCTTAGCTTCATTTAAAGTGCAGCCCTTTAGGTTACAGTAATTTAAAATTTTATTATAAATAAATGCCCTGATGTGATCTCCGAAACGTTTACCAAAAGAGGTAAGAACTCTTGGAACAGGTAACCTGAAAATACGTTTTTGAAGTAATTCACTATAACATGTCATGGAGCGAGAAGATTTATGAGTGAGAAGAGAAATTTTGAACAAAAAAAGTTGACGGACGCTTAATACATCTGCGTCGGCATAGAGAGCAATCGTTGAAAAACGAAAGGGACGTTTAAACATTACTTTTAACAGAGAACGTTGTGCTCTTTCGATTTCCAGCATAGTGGTCTTTGCCGCACTACCCCACACAGTGATACAGTAGGAGATTACTGACTGGCACAGCGCAGTGTAGACCAGTATTAATAATTTTTTATTTGCTGAGTGGCGAAGTTTTTTGAAGATCGGAATAGATTTCCTGATTCTAGTGGAAAGTTTGTGTATATGGTGTTTGAAATTTAGATTTTCGTCTACAAACAGACCAAGGTACCTAATGACGACGGTGCGCTGAATTGAATCACAATTGCAGGAGGTAAAGGGAAAATTATTACAAGAGTGAATTTTTATAGCAGGATCAAAGGACGGTTTCGAAGCGGCGGTTTTATGAAAGCAGATGAATTTAGTTTTATTGTAATTAAGAGTCAGGAGGTTGGCACGAAGCCAGTTTGAAACTATTTTCTACTATTAGGTTAGAATACCATCTTACTGTCTAATGAATTTATTTAATAACCTGGGGCCTCAAGTAATGAAACATAATATCCACCCCAAACACTTCTGATTTACTTGTCTAGGCTATACTCTATTTTAAGGCTTACTCACCCTAAAACATAGATAAAACCTCTATAATTGACTGTCTACTCTTATGAAATTCAATATTAGCCTTTTTCTCTAAATAACTCCAATAATGTACTATTAGCCGCTATATAACAATTAATTATAGGTATTTCAATCTTTACTCCTCACTGAAAAGCATTAGGGTTACTCAGGAGCGGGCACAACCAAGGGTTCTCTTAGGTACTAGACGATCACATGGCCATATCACATATCACAACCAATATAAATAATTTTAGGTTTCCCCGCTGTATAGAATTCATTATATAAGTTCAATATTTATTTGGCTTACAGCTCTAGAGCTTTATAGCCTTAATAAAGATGGTTAGGTAATTTAGTTCCTTTAATTCAGTATTTTGGTAGTTCAGTTTAGGTCCTGTTAGGGTTAGCGGTAGGTTTAAAAAAAAAATCTAAACAGGGGGGGGGTAGGGATCGTTACAACATGTCCATGCAAAATTACAGCTTTTTAGCCCTAATAGTCTCTGAGCTAATCCGCGGACGGACGAACAGACAAACTAACAAACTACAGCGAAACTATAAGGATTCCGTTTTGCCATTTTGGCTCCGGAACCCTAAAAATTACAGTCAACCAAATGGGTCTCTATTGTTTGTTTCGCATACCTAATTTAACAAGTCATAATGTATCATTCTTCATAATCAACGTTAGTCATAAACTGATTTACTTCTGAAATAGTTTTTCTTTTTTCGGAATTGTTATAAAATAAACCTATCCTAACCTACTGCATTCTATAAGATCATAAGATGGCATTTAAATCTCTGTGTGGACTAACATTGATTATGTTATGACGAATGATGCATTATGACATGACTTATTAAATTATACGAAGCAAAGGTACTTTGTATTTCAAAAGCTTTTTGTTCTTGCAATGTATATTGTAATATAATATATGCAATATAATATGTATGTACGAGTCGAATCTTGGAAGATGAATTTGACCTACTTCCAGTGGTCGGATTTACTTGAAGTTTGGTATACTTATGTAAGTTGGATGACAATGCAATTACAGTCAACAAAATGTACAGCCAGCGAAAAAGCTTGCATTGAAAATGAAATTTCTAACAAAAACTTTGTTTTTTTACAAAAAAATATTGAGCTCAGGTGCTTATCTACTTATGTATCTTCACTATCAAATGCTCTCAACTTAATTTAGCGGCACCCAATCAGAGACTATTCCGTAGTTGGCGCTCAAATGGGTCAACTGAATTACGTCTCCGCGCGAATGGTTCATTGGTTGGAATTGCATTCGCCCGCTCTGCATCATAACCCGATTGGTTGTCACACGAATCCGGCCGATTAGGGCCTATCCGCACAGCGATATTTCACCGCGAGGTTTTTATTCTCGCGTATTATATTCCGCGATAATCTGCATAAAATCACAGATCTGGCGAATTTTTTAACGCCGGTGCGGCTACGTCCATAAGATTCAATGTGTCACAGAATCACTACATAGTATAAAACAAAGTCGCTTCCGCTGTCTGTCCCTATGTATGCTTAGATAATTAAAACTACGCAACGAATTTTGATGCTGTTTTTTTTTTAATAGATAGAGTGATGAATTGAAAGTTATCTTGAAAGAGGAAGGTTTAAATGTATAATACATGCATTGCACCCGTGCGAAGCCGGGGCGGGTCGCTAGTTACGAATAAAAAACATGGCGGTGAAATATCGCTGTGCGGACAGGCCCTTATTCGAGCGGTCCAACCGCCTCATTTGTCTCGTCACATATTTAGGGTTCCGTACCCATGGTGCAAAGGGACCATATTACTGAGACTCCGCTGTCCGTCTGCCACAGGGCTCTATCTCTTGAAGCGTAATGTCTAGAATTTTCACCGATTATGTATTACTGTGCGCTATAACTGCAAATATTAATTAAAAAACTGAAACTGAGACTGGCAAGAGCTGGCTCAAGATCGCAAAGCATGGCGCAATCTGGTGTTGGAGGCCAAGACCCACTTTGGGTCACTGCGCCCTGGCAGTAAGTAAGTAAGTAGTAAGTAAGTAAGTAAGTAAGTGCGAGTCGGACTCGCGCACGAAAAGTTCCGTACCTTTATCTATAAAAACGGCAAAAAAATAACGATTGTTGTATGGGAGCCCTCCTTAAATATTTATTTTATTCTGTTTTTTAATATTTGTTGTTATAGCGGTAACCAAAATACATCATTTGTGAAAATTTCAACTGTTTAGCTATCACGGTTCGTGAGATACAGCCTGCTGACCTGACAACCGGACAGCGAAGTCTAAGTAATAGGGTCCCGTTTTTACCCTTTGGGTACGGAACCCTAAACACGCGCTCTAAAAAGTATGAAATAAGAAAAATTTCAAGAACTATACACAATTAATTTGCTCCTCCGCGACCACAAATATGAACTTCCGCAAATTAACGCCTGATTCCATCAATTAAAAGAAAATATTCTTGTCCGAAATACTTATACACAGACTTGAGAGGAGAGCCGTGGTCGCATGCCACCATAAAATCTAATCTATCTAATCTAATCTATCTATCTAATACCTTTAAACGAGCAATTCTTGTGTATATATATATATATCAGAATCTCAGATACGGCTCCAACGATTTCGATGAAATATGGTATGTAGGGGTTTTCGAGGATGAAAAATTGATCTAGCTTGGTCTTATCTCTGGGAAAACGCTTGGTACCGAGTTTCAGTCCGAGCGGAGCTCGGCCGCCCAAGTACTGAATTGTTAATGGCATGCGACCACGGCTCTCCTCTGAAGTCTGTGTATAAGAATTTCGTACAAGAATATTTTCTTGCTTGATTGAATGAGGCGTTAATTTGCGGAGGTTTTCGTCTGTATCGGCGTCCTATGGAGTATCCTATGGATGTGGATGTGGATATGTGTAGAATTCTAAGTGAACGAGAGAGCTTGCATTTTTCATTCGGCTGCATCGGAAGTGCCATGAAATCATCGATGCAGCCGTATCCGGCCGCCATTTGCCAATCGGAGACGGGAAATGGTTGTATGAACATTTCCGAGGCTGGGGATTACAAGATATACTTTGTATGATTCCATACGGAATACAATAGAAGGGTAATACAATACAATTATCATCATCATTTCAGCTGAAAGACGTCTACTGCTGAACATAGGTCTCCCCCAAAGCTTGCCAAACAGATCGGTCCCGCGCCATCTGGATCTAACGCGATCCCGCAATCTTAACCAGGCCGTCGCTCCAGCTTGTTGGATGCCTACCTAAACTGGCGTCTTCCGGTCCGTGGACGCCACTCGAGAACCTTTTTGCCCAATTGGCCATCAGTTCTACGAGCGATGTGCCCTGCCCACTGCCACTTGCCATTTGAGTTTGGCGTGGATCCCGCAGAGAAACTCCAAGAGCCCTCTTCATCACCCTTTGAGTGACTTTGAGCTTTCTTATGAGGCCCATCGTTAACGGCCACGTCTCAGTGCCATGTGTCATCACTGGCAACACACTGGTCAGGCTTTTGACTTGAGACATACAATACAATACAAATATTCTTTATTGAACTCCAAAAACAGTACAGAAAAGTTATCAAAATAAAAATTGACACAGGCATTAGGCGGTCTTTGTCTTGTCGCTCAAAAGCGATCTCATCCAGACAACCAATTGGATACATGTAGAAATATTCAGAACAGGTTTCAGTCGAAATGCAGAAATAAATATTAAAAACAATACAAATATTTAATATATAAAAATCTCGTGTCACGGTGTTTGTTTTCGAACTCCTTCGAAACGGCAAAACCGATTTTTATCAATTTTTTTCCCTGTATTTGTTAGGTTTGAGAATAGGTCGTAGGTTATTTTTTATATCCCTAGGCGATAAGAAATATTCTATACGGCAAAACAACGTTCAAAACAACAAATATAATACTTATACACTACTCTACATATACCTACTTATAAGTAGTAGGTATTTGTGGTGTATAAGAATCATGATGATCATCATCATATATTTAAGAGCTAGAAGAGCTCTTGTCGGTGGAGTAATTTCTGGCATATTCTACATTCCGCTCTTTCCTACACTTCTTTATATAATGAAACATTTATTTTTTCTTTTATTTGCTCCATATTATGTCCTTCTTGGTCTTCCCCTTTTCCTTTTCCCTTCTATCTTTCTTTCTATTATAGTGCCATAATAGATGACCTAACATTTTCTCTCTCCTGTTCTCAATTATTTTCAACAAAGATCTTTTCTCGTTAACTATATTTAAAACTTCCTCATTGCTTTTCTTTTCTGTCCAACTGATCTTTCCGTCCTCCTTCGACACCACATTTCGAACGCTTCCAATCTCTCTCTGTCTCTTTCTGTGTCTGTTTCTGGTGTATAAGAATTCAATGAGAAAATGTCAAATGGTCGCACGTGAGAAGAGGAACTCAAATTTCGAGAAATTAATAAACAAAAACAAAAGAACAGGAAAGGAACGAAGACTGAGGATTAAGTTATATTTGGGGATTATATTTTCGGGCAAATTCGGATCTGTTAAGTTTCTTGCGGCGCATTCTTCTTGGCAATCATGGTCTGTCTGTCTGTATGTCTGTCAGTTTGTCACCAGGCTGTATGTCATGAACCGTGACAGCTAGACAGTTGAAATTTTCACAGATGATGTATTTCGGTTGCCGCTATAACAGCAAATACTAAAAATCGGAATAAAATAAATATTTAAGGGTGCTCCCATACAGCATACGTGATTTTTTTTGCTCGTTTTTGCTAGATAGTGATAACTGCAACAGGTAGACTCTTGAAATATTCACGGAATATTTAGTTATATATTCACTTTAAATTAAAAAATTAAATTAAAATAAAACATATATTAAAGGGGTGCTCCCGTATAGCAAACGTGATTTTTTTGCCGCTTTTATAGATAATGAATGGTATGGAACCCTTCGTGCGCGAATCCGACTCGCACTTGTTTTAATTATTTATGCTTTTTGATCTAAGGCTTTTTGCGTACAAAAAGCATGATTCGTTCGTCGAAAGCGGGACATACTAAACAAACATAAAGACTCAGTGGTTTTTCAATGTTTATCTTTTTATTTGAGTTTTAAATTAATTTTATACGAGAATAGATAAAAAAGGTGTTGCTCTCAAGGTCGTGGGTTCAAGTCCGGGATCGCGACTGAGTTTTTCGGAATTTATATGCGAAATCACGTTTGAAATTTATCATGAGCTTTACGGTGAAAAAAAACATCGTCGAACAAAAACACAACCAGGAAAGAAATTCAATGGTGAGTACGTGGAGTTCCCTATCCGTAACGGGCCAGCGTGGGAACTACGGCCCACGTCCTATCATTCTAAGAGCAGGCCTGTGCCCTGCTGTGGGACGTGTAAAGCCTGGGATGATGATGATGATTAAAATTATAAACACGAGTCACTCACGTATTAGTACCTAGTTGAAGTAAGCCCGAGATGTTTCGAACCAATCCGTGGTTCTTTTTCAAGGTGTGCTAAAGGAAAGCTAATCGCGAACTATAGATACGGAACATATGCCGCGCTCTCTGTCCCCCACGCACTGCTCTCGGCTTGTTAATTTGTTTTCTCCACCGCGGATCGATAGCGGACACGTTTTGCTGGTCTCCATATCCGCACACGACACGAATAACGGGACGGAATATCCGAACTTCCCAAAAATCTTTATTTTGCAAAACTCACGGTAACTCAGGTAAAAAGATATCTGCAGCGTACTCTGGCGACAGACATACTCAAATATGGTACTCCTTAAATGGGGGCTCACTTAAATATAGTACTACTCAAATGAGATACTACCTACTCAAGTGAGGTACTACTCAAATAAGGTAAGAGAACCTGACTTCGAAGCTTGAGGTCCCGGGTTCGATTCCCGCGTTGGAGCAGATATTTGTATGAAAAATACGAGTGTCTGTTCTCAAAGCTTGGGCATTTTCTATGTATTTAAGTATGCATCTATCTGTATTACCTTGCCTAGCACCCATAACACAAGCTTAGCTTACTTTGAAACTAGGTGAATTGTCCCGTGAAATTAATTTATCATTTATTTAATACTCAAACTTGGTACTACTCAAATTTAGTAAAGTATTATCAAATATGGTACTACTTATATGTGGTACTGCTCAAATATGGTACTGCTCAAATATGAGGTGCAACTCCAATAAGTCGAGTCCTTCACGCTAGAACGGCTGGATGGATTAGGATTAAATTTAGTCTGTGTATAACTGGACGTCTGGAATAAGACATAGACTAATTTTTATTCCGATAATCGATATAAAATCTTGAAATCTCGACCGATAGAATGGAGATAAGTTGCGTGTACGTGTTATAAACTAACCCCGCTGCCATTAGGGTGGCCAGATGGCCTGGAATCGTCTGGAAAATCTTGGTACTTTATGTGATATCCAGACTCCAAAAGAAAAAAAAATACTTAAACTTATTTTAAGGTACCTACCTAATATTTTGTGCCCGAAACCGGCGAGCATGTGTGAAAAGACCAATGAGTGTTGTGGAAGCGAAAGATGTACACACACACACACACACACGCACACACACACACACACACACACGCGCACGCGCACACGCACACACACACACACACACACACACACACACACACACACACACACACACACACACACACATATATAGCGTTCAAACTTATAACACCCCTCTTTTTGTGTCGGGGGTTAAAAATAATAATCTCTGCCTACTCCTTTGCTGATAAGAAGACGATTGATTGTATGTTCTATGAATGTAATACACCTACATAAACCTGTTCATATTTCTACATATTGTATCCAAAATTGGCTGTCTGGAAGATATCGCTTTTGGGCGATAAGACCGCCTATTATCTGCCTGAATTTTAATTTTTGTTAATTTTTACTGTACTGTTTTTGTTGTTCAATAAAGAATATTTGTATTTTATTGATGATGATAGAATTTGGATATTGCTTTGCTGGATTTTTCTTCATTCGATGAAACGGATAAAGAAGATTTGCATCAAATTTTAATTCTGCGCAGACGAAGTCACGGGCAAAAAGCTTGTAATATAATAATTGAATGAGCAAATGAATTTATTATTCCTTTTGAACTCAATTCCTAATTACGAGATAGACGGAAGCTAGGTACTTAAATAATTATTAAATGCTTTAATGTTACTTTTCCGTTTGTGTACATTTTCAGGGTTCCGTGACCAAAAGGTGTCAACGGGACCCTATTACTGAGACTCCGCTGTCTTTCTGTCGGTCTGTCCGTCTGTCACAGGACACAGGACTTTATCTCTTGAACGGTAATAGCTTGAAATTTTAATGTATTATTTTTTTTAGTTTTATTTTATTTTATAACCACACTTACTGCCAAGAAAGAAGGTCTTACACTAATCTATCTTTATGGTTGTTGTCTTGATATGTGTCTAACTATTGTTGTCACTCAGATTAAATTCCTTTTCGCAAGCTAACGTCATATTTTTCATAATATCGTGGTTCCATATTAAGAAAAATATGACGTTAGCTTGCGAAAACGAATTTAATCTGCGTGACAACAATAGTTAGACACATATCAAGACAGAGTAAATTAAAAAAAAATTACTTTAATCCCTAAAGATCAAAAAAGAGCTTTAGTCCCGATATGCAGAAACTAAAGTAACATTTTAAGAGCATGAGAAGTGAAAAATTATGAATTTAGTAAGTATAGGATATTGTAATCTAATACCTTTAAACGAGCAATTCTTGTATATATGTATATATATATATATATATATATATAATCAGGATCTCGGAAACGGCTCCAACGATTTCGATGAAATTTAGTATGTGGGGGTTTTCGGGGATGAAAAACTGATCTAGCTATGTTTCATTTTCAGAAAATCGCTTTTACTCGTGTTTTCCGGCTATTTTTGTTTGCATTAGAATATAAAGCTAAATTTCGCCCACTTCGAGCAGATCATAATGGCACATTAGAAATCGGGTGGTCGCGTATCCAGCCGACCTCGGTTCGAATCCACGTTTTTTTTCAACATTTTTAGTTTTTTTTTAAGTTTATTTTTCATGAGAAAACGTCAAGTTTCTTCTTTTGTGAGAAAAAGTTTTTTTTTTGTGAGAAAAAGTTACTTTTTTGTTAGAAAAAGTATTATAGGGAACGTGCAGTAACTATAGGCGGCAGCACTAATGCGACAGAAGAGACACTATGCGGACAGTAAAACAAACTTATCAAGGTTAAACATTCAAATTGATGGCACCCTTATGGCACCAGTTGGCAGCACCGTCTATGTGCACGTTCCCTATTGGGAGCACAGAACAGGAAAAGCCGGTTGTCTGTAAAGTCGGTTTACGGACGATAGTTTAACGTGACTCACCCCCCCCCCCCTCCGGTGTTTTTGTCAAATATCTTGAAAACGGTGCATCCTACGGCAAAATCAATGAAATTTTCATCCCCCCTTTAATGCCCCCGCGCTCCCTCCCCCGCATCCCCTCCCCCCCCCTCTCACAAACCCTCCGGTGTATATAATCAGGATCTCGGAAACGGTTCCAACGATTTCGATGAAATTTGGTATTTGGGGGTTTTCGGGGATGAAAAATTGATCTAGCTTGGTCTTATCTCTGGGAAAACGCTTGGTACCGAGTTTCTGCCCGAGCAGAGCTCGGTCGCCCAGGTACTTTAATTAACCTTATGTGTAGTGTAAATGATATGGATGTAATTTAAATGAATCACTAATATCGTATCTGTAATAATAACACATATTTTTGAATAATTATATTTAATAGATAATAATCAATATATTTGGTGTACTTAGGGCACTGACATAACTCGCAATATAAATGTATCTTGGCGAGCTTAATTTATTATTAAATATTGTATGGCAAAACTGGCTGATTGTGGCGGCACGTCTCTAATAAGTTTAACAACTGCTGTATATATGTACCCACAGTCTACAATAAAAAGATTTGACTTTGACTTTGAAAAACCATAAAAAAAGATAAGTATAAAACCTTTTTTCTTGACACTTACAACTATCTTTACAGGATATTAGCCTAAAACAATAGTGTATCTGAATCTACAATTTAAGTAAAATTAAATTATACCATTTAAATAACAACAATAAATGCAGACCTAGTGAATTCACTCAGAGAACACGAAAACACATCTACCTTCTCCGCTAGTACGTCGATTATATATTTGGTCGATATACCAAAAAATACTGAAAATAAAATAAAGTTAAAAATCAAAGGGGGTTGTCATATAATATACTGAGCGTCACGGAAATCGCACACCCACGGATTTCTGTGTCAAGCCGTTATAAACCTTATACAGTCTTAAAGGTAAAGTATGGGTGTGTGGATTCATATGAAAGGCTATTTAATCCTCCATTTAATAACAATGCAAAATCGGTAAAAAAAGCAATAAAAGTTATAAAGATAAGAGTTATATTCGCTTGAAAGCAAAATCCGTAGGTGTGCGATTTCCGTGTCGCCGAGTGTACAAGAAACGTGTCTTTCAGCGTTTCTAACTGCGGCGCTGGTTGTTAGGCGATAGCTGACAGTTGCTAGGCAACGATTAACACCCATAGCCATGATCACGCGCATACGCGTCAGCGACTCTATGCTGTTTGGATGTTTTTCGAAAACCTACCTAAGGGTGAGTTGAGGCCACACGAGCCTAATTTTGTGAGTCGTGAGCGGCAGAATTTCGGTCCGCGCCATACAATATGCGGGCCATCACATGACACTCACGTGACACAATGTATGGCGCAACCGAAATTCTGCCGCTCACAACTCACAAAATTACGCTCGTGTGGCCTCACCCTAAAAATCTGCGATTTTAGTGCTTACATTTCGGCGATTCTTTACTGAGGTGTTTTTAAAACATTGTACGGAGGTACGGAACTCTCCATTTACGAGTCCTACTCGCACTTGACCGGTTTTTAATAGTTAATGTAATTTTGTAATACAAGCCCATGCCCGAGGCTGCGGGCGAGTGAAATGTTAGATCTGGCCTGGCATTGGAATTCAAATTTTATTAAAATAACAAATTTCGAAATTTTAGGTGCGTAGATACATTTTTACAAAAACCAGTCGTAATAATGTTGTTGGTTTGAACTATGGCCTCTCAATCAATAGGTCATTAGTTCGAACCAGGCCAATTTACATGCGAAATTAAATTCGAAATTTATCATGAGCTTTACGGAGTAGGAAAAAACGGCGAGGAAACATGCCACCTACGAAGCAAAATGGGGTGTTTAATTTCCAATTCGCAATGGTCCCGAATGGATCGAACCCACGACTCTACTTTAAAGGCTAAGCTCAAAAGTCTAAGCCTACCACAATTTTTTACACGAAAGTTTTTTTTTTAATTGTTTTTTTCCCTTAATTGTGTGTCTGTAAATTAACAAACGAACCCATTCACACACGATAATAGTGTTTACAAGCGATATCATTCTGTGTGAGCATGCGCACAAACATACAATAAAGGAGCTAGTTCACTTTACAAATAAACGCTAGCATCGCAACATCGTCGTCGCATCCCTATGTTTATACTAGTTTGACCATTAACATCCAGATCGCCTTAGCGTCATTACCTTGTACACTATTCTGTGTTAGTTATCACACAGGGTGAAATCAAATTGGTGATACAAAACTATAAATTAATAACCCTTCCTTCTTCGCAGTCGGGTAAAAATTAAAAAACCCCCAACGCAATTAAGTGTAAGTTCCCTTCCGCAGCATACAACAGAGCTGATAACTTTGAAACGGCCGGATCAATTTTGATATAACATGTCTAAGAAGCATCGCCAAGAAATCTGCTTTCAAATAAAAAAAACCGCATCCAAATCGGTTCACCCGTTTAAGAGCTATGATCCCACAGACAGACACACACACATAGCGGTACTTATAACACCCCTCTTTTTGTGTCGGGGGTTAAAAATGTGTGTTTCTTACTCAGTTAATGCTGGACAACATAGTGGATTAACTCAAATTATGCTCAAATTGTTAAAATTTGTCTGATAAAATTTAGGATGTTCATACTTAGTTGAAAAGAGAGCATGAAGTATGGACATCTCAAATTAAAACAACTTATGACTTCGTTCCCGTCGCGGTTGAGACGGCTGGGCCTTCGAAGCGCGGGAGCTTTTTGGTGACTTGGGTCGTCGTTTAAGAGATCGTGGGTGTGATGCTCGTTCAGGATCGTGGCTTGTTCAGCAGATCTCCATAGCCATCCAGAGAGGCAATGCTGCGAGCGTATTGGGGACATTTGTTTCCAGTTCGTCGCGGGGAGGGATTTTTGAGCCAACAAGCTTAATTTAATTATTAATAATTTTAGGATAAATTTAGTGTATATTGTTTGTTTGGTGCTGTACTAACTTAGTTTTTAAGAGTTTTGTTTTGTTACTAACCAATTTTGCTTTTTGCAGCAATTTTGCTGACATTTTGATTAATTTCTAGGTCTAGCTATATTCTTTTAAAAAAGCACCTATATAAGCGGAATCAAAATTTATAATTATTTACCGGAATGCATCAAATCATTGGAAGGTCCACAATTTAAGAGAAAGTTGAAGGAGTGGCTAAATGTTTTTATAATTTAAGTGAATATTTTAATGCGCATGAGTAATTGTATTTTAATAAAAACTAAATATTGTACGCCCGCAATGGGTAAGCTGTTGGAACTATTATTTTATGTAACAACAATTGTACACAGTTTTCTGACAATAAATAATAATAATAATAATAATTAATAAATGCCTCCAATTATTTATTAAAAAAAAAATTAAAACAAATGAGTTATTTGCATTATGAAAATGAAAAAAAAAAGTTTTATTTGTTAGGTAATAGCTTGAAAAAGCCTGTGCCTTGTGTGTGCAAGTAAGAAATACTCATTTTGTATCACCATTTTGATGTCACCTTGTAGTAACCAGCTGCCTTTTAATCATCATCAAACGTTCAAGTAGGAGCCCTGCTTAAACACGCTGACTTTATACAAGTTATTTTAAAATTAATCTGGAAAAATTCCGCAGATGGTTACGTTAGTTCGACTGACCTTTACTTACATGCTTCTAACAGAATCTGCAATCTTGTTTAGTTACTTACTTACATTAAACACAAACATTTCAAAACACAATTTTTTTTAACACTTATGCGTAATGTCTAAAAAGTTCGCGATTTCATTCACCATCGCATTATTTATATCTTCATCCTATACCATTTGATAGTAAGATATGAGGAATGCACATGGAATACATGTAAAATTTCAAATGCATTAAATATGACCTCGGTAGACTGTGATTTAGCAGTTTATAGATTCGTACCAACCGGACGTTTAAAATCCATACTGAGCGTTCTTCACTCAAGCACATCTACATTTGTTACATATGGACGGAGTCTGAATATCAACCAGGGTTCCCTAATCAGCTTTTCACGTGTACGTGCCTTTGCGGCTGCTAATTGATTCCGAACGTGTGTTTATTCTGTTACATTACCCGGGGCGGTTAAAACTGTATGAAGTGAACTCTTTGCGATTGTTCAGTGCGCTGTGTTTACCTATAGAAGTGTTATGCCGTAAATTATACAAATATTACGATAACAATAAATAAATAAGAAATATCATGAGACAATTTACTCCAATTGACTAAGCAATGCTTGTAAAGTCGACCGAGTGCTCTACCATTTTTAGGGCTCCGTACCCAAAGGGTAAAAACGGGACCTTATTACTGAGGCTCCGCTGTCCGTCCGTCCGTCCGTCTGTCCGGTGGTCACCAGGCTGTATCTCATGAACCGAGATAGCTTGACAGTTGAAATTTTCACAGATGATGTATTTTGGTTACCGTATAACAAGTGATAGCTTAAGTTAGGGCTCTATATCTAAATCCCTAATGATTATTTGTCCTAATGTAATGTTTGTCCTAATGATCGTTTGTCCTAACTCTTTTTATTTAAAATCTATTAATTGTTCTGGATTTTTATAAAACAAACCTAACCTAACCTATAGAGTTCTAAAGGATAATCACAAAAAAGTTCCTGAAAAATTCACGGTTACCGAAAAAAAAAGTGTTAGGACAAACGATCATTAGGACAAACATTACATTAGGACAAACGATGTTAGGGATTTAGAATGAGACCCGTATCCAACGCAGTTAGTTGTTTTTGCAAGCTCTTCAAATGATTATTAGTACTGTGGTGATTGTGTCGAGCAACCCTTACTGAAGATCTTCAAGGGGTAGTAAAATGCAGCCCTTCTGCAGCTTAGGGTCCCTGTACGTAATGTGCGACGGTAAACAAACAGGGTTAAAAGAAAAACCGTCAAGAGCGTGTCGTACTCGCGCACCAAGGATTCCTTAAAAATTTTAGGTATGTCAAAGTTTACGCGGTAAACAGCAGTATTTATTATAATCTAGTGTTAACAGAGACTTACTTTTAAGTAAAATGTACGCAGTGTGGGATCATTTCATATTGGTTAGTCGATAATAACCCCCTTAATATTTAATATAATTATATATTTATTATAGTTACGGCTGTTAACGGCGTATATTTTGACATACCTACCCATAAATTTGTACAACTTGTATATGAATGTTGTATGTGGATTAAAAGCTTGTGAAAAACATAGTAGGTATTTCCGGAATTTTAGAAAACAAAACGTTCCGTAACTTACTAATATTATTGTAAGCGTGAAAGTTTTTGTGGCTGTTTGTTACTCTTCCACGCTAAAACAGCTAGACGGATTCTGATAAAACTTGGCACACAGATAATAACCTGGATTAACATATATGATACTTTTTATCTCGGGATACACAAAAGGGATAGCGATAAACGAATTCTTCACAGAAGAAGTCGCGGGCAACAGCTAGTATTTATAATATAAAAAAACCACTTATTTTTATGCTAACATATACTTTTTTGTTCACAGGTAAGAATACGACAACCAGAGGAAAGCTGTCTGATGGTATGATTGTAGAAATCAATCATTTATAAACAGTCTTAATATAGTCAATTCAATGGGACCCTATCATTTAATTGAGTATTATATCAGTAGAACATAAATATCCAACCGTGAATGTCTTCTGCTGATTATAATGACGATGATTGTCACAGTTCATCGACTACTGTCTAACGGTGTGTCAACTCCCGTATTCTTCTTGCTCCATCGACTTAAATCAATATTGCAATTAATACTTAAAAAGATAAATGTGTGTGTGTGTGTTATGTTCTAAAAATATGCGATTATACTATATTGTTAAAAAACCGGCCAAGTGCGAGTCGGACTCGCGCTCGAAGGGTTCCGTACAATTATCTATAAAAATCACGTTTGTTGTATGGGAGCCCTCTTAAATATTTATTTTATTAACGACCGCTTTAGCCTAGTTGGTAGTGACCCTGCCTACGAAGCAAGAGGTCCTGGGTTCAAATCCCGGTAAGGGCATTTATTTGTGTGATGAGCACGAATATTTGTTCCTGAGTTATGGATGTTTTCTATGTATTTAAGTATTTATTTATTTATATAAGTATGTTTATCGTCGTCTAGTACCCATAGTACAAAGCTTTGCTTAGTTTGGGACTAGGTCGATTTGTGTAAGATTGTCCCCTAATATTTATTTATTTATTTATTTTATTTTATTCCATTTTTTAGTATTTGTTGTTATAGCGGCAACCGAAATACATCATCTGTGAAAATTTCAATTCTCTAGCTATCACGGTTCCCGAGATACAGACTGGTGACAGACGGACGGAGGGACAGCGGAGCCTCAGTAATAGGGTTTCCGTTTTTACCCTTTGGGTACGGAACCCTAAAAACTACTTTGACGTATCGACTACATCGTCGTGACCACGGCCGCTGATATGTGTCGAAACATCTAAGAAATTTTGGCAATACTATCAAAGCGACCTCATTTCACTTTGAGTTCTTATTTGAAAAACAGTTTTCTGTGTTGTAAGTCAGGTCATTAGGTGTGTACCTATTCCTAAATACGTCAATTGATACTAAGTTCATTCGATAACACTATATCACGTAAAAACCTCATTAATCGGCAACCTCGTGACAGAGATACTGAGGTCAGGTTCGAAAAACAAGTGATTAAATATGATGTAAGGAAGAGGTGATCAAAGAGTTTATTACTATGTAGAAAAATTCTCCAAAAAGTTTCGAAGTCTCGGAAAGGTTCTCGAGTGGCGTCCACGGACCGAAAGACGCAGTGTAGGTAGACCTCCAACAAGATGGAGGGACGACCTGGTTAAGGCTGCGGGATCGCGTTGGATGCGGACGGCACGGGACCGATCTGTTTGGCGAGCCTTGGGGGAGGCCTATGTTCAGCAGTGGACGTCTTTCGGCTGAATGTCTGAACGGTGTGTGTTGCCTGCCAGTGATAAATTGATGACATAAGGACGGAATTAAGACTTACGGGCCCGATAAGAGAGCTCAAACCGATTTCATCCACAACCTTCGGTAATCATCATCATCATCATTTCAGCCGAAAGTTGTCCACTGCTGAACATGGGCCTCCCCCCAAGGCTTGCCAAACAGATCGGTACCTGCGCCATCCGCTTCCAAGGCGTTTCCGCAACCTTAACCAGGTCGTCGCTCCATCTTGTTGGAGGCCCAAGTGCTTGGAGACTATTCCTCTATGACGTTGAAGTAGTACTTATCGATAACAGGATTGTCGATGTTATTATTATATCTAACACTAACTATATGTTGTTCGTGCCAGAAAAATATCTAGGTATATAAATCACCTATCAACTTGTACAGTTGGCCGAGTGGGTATGCGAGCAAAGCTGCGGGTACAGGCTATTACAGTAATTAATACATCAAAAATATCAAGTACAAAAATACATCGCTTAAATTTCCCCCGAAACATGTTTCGTCGACGTCCACTGAGATCCCACCATCCATCACTGGGCCGCAAAAACGGCTAATTATGCAAATATTCTGCCGGCCATATTTCACCGGGAGGGGCCATTGGGAAGAGGTAGAAATCCATGAACTAAAACCAATAGCCGGAACCCCTCTGAACTAGCGTACAACGCAGCCACTTTTGGGCGATTTTGAACCCTGTTTCAAACAAAATCATGCTTCAAGCGCTTGCCTCGCGGGGCGACTCGCTTACAGCTACATTAGCAAGATCTCCTTTAAACAAGCCACCTCGCGAGGTAGCTATTTTCGGTACGATTTTGAGTTCTATGCCAAACAAAATCACGCTCATGCGCTTGGCTCGCAAAGCATCTCGCTTACAACTGAAATTAGCGGATCCCCTTTGAACACGCTACGTCGCAAGGCAGCCATTTTCGGTGCGATTTTGAGTCCTGTGTCAAATAAAATCATGCATCAAGCGCTTGCACCGCATGTTAGCTTGCTTAGAACTGCATTAGCCACTTGCATCTACGGTTGCCCGATACTCTCACTATGTCGCCAGCCCACCTACTAGGAGGCCTGCCAACGACTTGCCTTCCGGAACGTAGTCGCCACTCGAAGAACTCCGGTGGTAGGCTTCGGCCGTGGCTGGTCGCCACCCTATAGGTTGAGCCAGGCCGCCAAGCGACTCGTCGTGTTCCGGCCTGTTGCCTTTAGAAGCCATTCTGGAGGAAGGGTCTGAGCAGTTGTGCAGCGCGCGCGCGTACCTGTTACAGTGCCCCGTATTTGTTGTACGGTTTGCACTGCTAGGGGGCGCGCGCAACGCCGCGCTCGGCTGTCTTCTTTCTGCTTATTCCCCTAAATTCAAGTCTTAGGTGAATGAGCATTTATTAGGCAAGCGTGCTCCATCGTAGGCCTCATCTTCGCTTTCCATCAGGCGTGATTGTGGTCAAACGCAAGCCTATACGTATATTGTATAATTTGAGAGTTTTTCGAGCGGTGGCCAAAACAAAACATACAACCCAATTGATTACCTCCTTATTTAAGGTCGGTAAAATGTGAGATTACCACACATACTCGTACATACTGAACCCTTTCGCGCGACCCTCAAAATCCTACGAACACCATTGTCTTCAATTCAAGCTTCAAGTATCGTTCACTTTTGTCGACTCGTGAATGGCCCTTATTGTTTACCGGCGGACACCTGAATGGCAGGCTTTTTCTAAATTAAGCCCCCTCTTTGTTCTAGTCGCATGTTTAGTGTGAAAGTTTAAACGTTTTTTTAAGCAGGAAGGACAAAGGCTTTTGTCGCTTTTCATCTTTTTCTTCGCGCGGCAATTTAGGTGAATGCAAGCTTGAATACATCAATCCGTCATGTTGGTTTTTAAAGCGATTTTTTTATTGAAAACTGGGCACTTGCGTGCGCATGACTATCAGATAGCAAAGACAAAGATATTCACTTTTTTGGTGACTACAGACAGAATGGCTGAAGGTGACTTCGTCCACAGTCCAATTTCGTCACCTTAAATCGTCCACAGTGCCATGTTGTCAGCCTAAAATTCCTAAATCGCAACCTTCTAACTCGTCCACTTTGTATCGACCACTGTACTACTTGGTACAAATAAGAGGGGGGTAAAAACGTTGATTGGTGATGTAGTTAGTCACCCCTATTCGACTGACACAAGAGTATCAGCGCAGCGAATCGTTCCAACCGACAGTGGAGTGACGCGTCTAAATTAGTTTTGAAGCCGCTGTCACGCGCTAAGCTGTGACTGTCATTTCAATGTCTGTGGCACAGTGTTGCAGAACCATCGATAGTTTGAATATTGATATTTGACCTCGAAAACTATTTAGGATATCGATCGTGCTATCGATAGGATCGCCACGTATCGATAGCATCGATAGTGCTATTTTAGATACTTTTACTAGCTGTTAAGAATAGGGGATAAAAAAATAGCCTACAATGCAATGCAATGCAATGCAATGTGGACAAGAAAACTTCATAAAAGCCGTCTCGGAGGAGTTCGATAGCAAACACCGTGATACGAGATTTTTATATAATTAGAAGATATACTTACATTTTGTTACCTACTATTGATAATGGGAATACTATCGATAGTGTCGATAGTTTCATGTCCAATAGAATTGATAGTATCGCTAATATCTGTCAGTAAAATGCAAAAATCTGCCAGTAGTGACGAGAATTAATTGATACTATTGGACTTTAGTTCCAACGCGGGCCCAGTGCGAATTAAGAAACACACACACTACTGATTGACTATCTTTTTAAGTGGGCGCAGGTTTCCTCACGCTGTTTTTCTTCACTCATGGTAAATTTCAAATGTAATTAGGCTCGAACCCACAACGCTCTGCTTGAGAAGCCATAGGTCAAACCACCACTTGGGCCTCCAACAAGATGGAGCGACGACCTGGTTATGGTTGCGGGGACGCCTTGGCGGATGGGGCAGGACCGGTCTGTTTGGCGAGCCTTGGGGAGGCCTGTGTCCAGTGGACGTCTTTCGGCTGAAATGATGATGATGATGCCGAGGTCAATAACGGCGCGCCAATCGTCCATATTTATCTACGCGCAGGCTGTCTGTCTGTCCGCTGCGACAGCCAATCACTTAGCGCGGTGACGGACCAAACAGTTTTGATCATTGACGGATTTGCCACACTGGATGCGTTCAGGTCAAATTAAACGCAGCCCGTATTATGCATGAACAACATTGTCGTTCTTTATATATCTACTATATAAAAATAAGTCGGGTTTTCCTTCCTGACGCTATAACTCCAGAACGCAATAACCGATTTCCACGGTTTTGCATTCGTTGGAAAGGTCTCGGGCTCCGTGAGGTTTATAGCAAAGAAAATTCAGGAAAAATTTCAACAGAAAAGCGGGAAAATCTTTTTTCACATACAGCGCCATCTCTGATACATAGCATGTACTACAAACTAATACTATTCTCCGCGGACGAAGTCGCGGGCAACAGCTAGTTTTGTATAGATATGCGATAGGACCGTGCGGTCCGTGCGGTCAGATCGCATATCTATACAAAATATATAGAGACCGACAATGTTGTTCATACATAATGCGGGCTGCGTTAAACGCCTGACCGCGACCGCAGAACGCATCCAGTGTGGCAAATCCGCGACACATTTATTAACCACTAGCTTGCTATCGAACTCCTCCGAAACGGCTTGACCGATTTTTATGACACTTTTTTTCTCCGTATTCGGTAGGTCTGAGAATAGGTCTTAGGCTATTTATATACTCAAATTCTTCGCAAACGGAATCGCGGGTAACACCTAGCAATATTAATAAGACTATTAGGGCCGGCGCTCACTGACGGCATGGCACGGCATGGTATTTTATAACTATCAACTTATTTTATTTTGAATCTTACCTATATTTCAATGAGTTAAGAATTCATGTTACTTTATTGGATACGCGTTGCGTCATCCCTCGGCACGTCGCGGCATCGTGGTATCGAAATAAAGTAACATGAAATCTAAACTAGTAGTACTAGTACTAGTAGTAGTAATAAAATGCCACGCCGTGCCATGCCGTTAGTGAGCACCGGCCCTTAGAGTAAGATTAGATATAAGATATGAATTTTAGTGATACCCTGGTTTGAACCTGTGATTTTTTTTAATTGGCGTCGGTCCAATGGGACAATTTTGCCAGCATCCTTCTTCTTTCTCTGCTTGAGATGTCAAATGTCAAAACGCTGGGCAACCGGCTCATGTAGCTTTGTTTTACTAAAGCTGCAAGTATCAAAACGCCCCGATCCCGTCGGTCACTCGACAAATCGCTTTATCGGCTAAGTAGTCGATGGTCGCTCGTCTGATTTTGGTCACTTCCTGTCAAGTGAGACAAGGTACTAACTAAACTTAAACAAGAATAGAGGCGCTGTCCATGAAAGTGGAAATATCTTAGTTTTTAACCACCGACACAAAATGACCCCTCATTTATAAGTTTGACCGCTATGTGTGTGTGTGTGTGTCTGTCTGTGTGTCTGCTTGTGGCATCATCACTCTTAAACGGGTGAACCGATTTGGATGCGGTTTGTTTTATTTGAAAGCAGGTTTCTTGGCGATGGTTCTTAGATATGTTTCATCAAAATTGGTCCAGCCGTTTCAAAGTTATCTGCTCTTTTGCATGCTGCGGAAGGAATCTTAGCATAATGGGCATTTACTTTATTTTCAAACATATGTGACCTAATAGGGATGTTGACACCACCAATCAACTGACGCACTTTTTATGAGCTGTCAAAACACAACTCTCCCATAGAGTTTGAATGGCAATAGCAACTTATGACGTCACTTGTTCACCAACTCAATAAACTAATTATTTATTTGTTTTAGAGCAACAATAAATCTAATTTTGCAGTTAATCAAAAATTAATCTGGTTTTCAGGGCTAAAATAAAGCGTTTCTTGCAATGTATGTAAGACTATGTACGGTTCAAATCTTGGAAGTTGAATTTGACCCACTTCCAGCGGTCGGATTTACTTGAAATTTGGTATACTTATGTAGGTTGGATGACAATGCAAGTACAGTCGACAAAAAGTACAGTCAGCAAAAAAGCTTGCATTAAAAATGAAATTGTTAACTAAAACTTATTTTACTGGAGTCGTGTAGTTATTTTTTAATGGCGTCAACATCCCTATTGCTTTGGGGGTTTTTAACACACTACAGACTAGCAAACACTGCATAATTAAGTAAGAACCAACTTGTGACCGTTATGGACTCCTGAAAAAACTATTTCGTTATACGCAAAAGAGAAGGGTCCGCGGTCCCCCGGCGCGACACGGGTGTTCCATTTGCACGGCACCGGGTTTATTCCCGGGATAGAACCCCGCGCTAAATATGATAGCCATTCTTTGTCCTTAGGTAGCCGTGGTGGCCTAGCGGTTTGACCTATGGCCTCTCGTGCAGATGGTCGTGGGTTCAAATCCCGGCTCGCACCTTAGTTTTTCGGTGCGAAATCACATTCACACACACCATTGAATTTCTTCCAAGGTGTATACAGGTTTCCTCGCGTTGTTTTCCCTCACAGTAAAGCTCATGGTAAATTTCAAATGTAATTTCGCACATAAATTATAGGTATCATTTGTTGATTAGGTAATCTAATAATCAATGCAAGGTTTTTGCTGACTGTACTTTTTGTTGACTGTACTTGCATTGTCATCCAACCCACATACTTACTTATACCAAATTTCAAGTAAATCCGAGCACTCTGGAAGTGGTTCAAATTCAACTTTTATGATTATATACATAAATAAATTGCAAGTTAATAATAGGTAATCTTTTAATGTCGTGTTACGGTGTTTGTTATCGAACTCCTCCGAAACGGCTTGACCGATTTTTATGAAACTTTTTTCTCCACATTCGGTAGGTCTAAGAATAGGTCGTAGGCTACTATTCTTCGCGGACGGAGTCGCGGGCAACAGCTAGTTAGTTATAATATTCGTTCGCCACCAGTGGGTCACGACCCATAGTTTGAGACACCCTGGCCTACTATTACTTCAGACACATCATAGCTCTAAAACCTCATAGCTCCAAAGGCAATTAGTGTATGTGGTGTTAATATTATCTATTAAACGAGCTGGTCAAAGGCAAATCCCCGGGCGAATATTGATGACCAATCCGTGGTGTCTAAATGAGCTGTGCCCTTGCGAGAGCGGAGCGGGGAGCGGAATGCGACACCCCTACAGCCGCTTCCCGCTGGAAGCTTGCTCCACACTTGCAAACTTTACCGATTTTATCCATTTTTTTGAAGTTCTCTATTACTTTGTAGAAAATTCTCACGAAAAAATTGCGCAGTAAATTTCAGAAACCTTAAACACTTATTATATTTTTCTAATGTACCTCTAACCTTAGTGCGTTTGACCATTCGATGAATGACGATGATGATGGATATTTGGAAGTTGCCGTTGCCAGACTTTCGTAATAATTCAATTAGGGTGAAAAAACTTTACTGCAAATCTTAATTCCGCGCGCGCAAAGTCGCGGGCAAAAGCTAGTTAATTAATAAGCTAGTCACCTACACACAAAAGTCTTGGGATACTTATTATCCCTAGGCTGGTATTTTGACTGTAACCATATGCCTATATTGAAATGTTCAAAACTGTCTTAGGATAAAATAAGGCAAAACCGAGGAAAAAAATCACGTTTGTTGTAGGGGATTAAATATTTTCCCTTAATTATTGGCCTTAAATATGTATTTTACTCTGGTGGTTGTTGTTGTTGTTATAGCGGCATACATCATGTGTGAAACTTTCATCTGGGTAGCTATCACGGTTCATGAGATATAGCCTGGTGACAGACGGACGGACGGACGGACTGACGGACAGGCTGATGGACAGCGGAGCCTCAGTAATAGGGTCCCGTTTTTACCCTAAAAAAGTTATATAATTTACTTCACGCTATCGCTTAAGCGCACGCATCCTCTCCCCGCTGCATAACTGGCCGCAACCTCAATCAATGACAAGTCGACTGAACATATCGAACTGGAACCATTAGAATATTTTATTAGCAGAGCCTAATTTCTAGCATATACAGATCTAATTCTAGACATATATAGACACACTAGCTTATAATGAACTGAAACAATTACTTTTCATCACTTAAGCTCTGAAAGTAGGTTGCATTTAACTTGAAATCCGCGTTGTGAATTCGATTTACATCTTTAGAGATGTAAGTAAATTTAAAAATCGAATGGTGCTCCTTTGTATTTCACGAACTGGTAAACGAAGAGATTGTAATGCGTAATTCTTGTACCTCCAAACCATGCTGGCATTAATGCTGCTGGCCAGTGCTGGCTAAATGTGCCAAAGCCAAAGAGCGCGAGTTAACGGTTTTTCTTTATTTCCTCGCATTTGTGATGAAAAGTAGAGTGCTCAACTAGAGTGTAAATGATCAATTACAACCCGCGAAAAAAAAAAATCTTGGGTGTAATTCACTTACAACCCTCGTTTATCAATCTACTATTGCTTACCCGCGACCTTATGATAAATACGCTTACGTTTATGCAAGAAAGTTCACGCAGTTCCTCACCTCCACACTGTACGAACACACATACATGTTAGACTAACATCTGGTAGCATAGTGAACGGTTGCGATACTCTGAGAATGAGCTCTGATTGAGTTCGAAACGCGTTAGTGTAGTTTGGTGGTGGTGATAGTTAGGCTGTGTGATTTGTGTGTCTTCGTACAGTGTGGAGGTGGAGAAAATGCATGAACACACATTTCTTGCTACGTAGCAATCATAAGGTCGCGGGTGAGGAAAGTAATTGTTTCAGTTCATTGATATAGACCTCCGCAAGGTAACGCCTGATTCAATAAATACACTAGCTTTTGCCTGTGGCGATATGTATGACAGCGCCACCTTCGACTACGAAATCCTATGCGAAACTAGATGGCTTCTAGATTGATTTGGTCAGTGGTCGATAGTTTATTGTATTTAGTTCAGCAAGTAGTCCTCTGTGCCGTCAAGGGAGGGCGCTGAAATCTATGTAACTTATTCATGTCAAAATGTACTTCCTACTTTTCTATTGTACACCGCAGAAAGTAGACCTATCTTCTGTATCTTATTTGTTAATCCAGGTTATAAACTATATTAATATGTGTGCTCATTAGAATCTGACTAACCGTTTTTACGGAACCCTTGGTGCGCGAGTCCGATTCGCACTTGGCTGATTTTTAACTTTATTTTTGGTATTTGTTGTTGTAGCAGCCACAGTAATACATAATCGGTGTAAATTTTAAGTGTCTAGATATTATGGTTTAACAGTTGGAGCCCTGTGGCAGTCAGACAGACAGACAGCGGAGTCTCAGTAGGTAATAGGGTCCCGTTGGCACCCTCTGGGTACGCAACCTTAAAAACTAAATGGGGTCGTCCTACAAGAACGTGAACGTGTTTTTTTTGCAGCGTTTTTAACTCGATCTTTCAACTAGTTTTATGACAATTCACCTGAGTTTGACCCTTTGCCATTGTGTCTCACGGGGTTGACCAATTTAGAAGTTCCACAGTATCGCACCGATGCCCAGTCGTCTAATAAACAAGACAAACCACTTTACCGGTAACGGAGGAGTTCGGTAAAGTTATTGCCAGGTTATAGGGAATTTCCAGTTTATAGTGTCCCATTTATACTTTGCTTTACTAGAAACTCCCAACGGTAAAAGTGTTAGGAGTTCTATTAACCGTGTGGGGCTTTGCTATCAGTGGTGCTGTCCGATTTAGGGATGGCGCTCCTTCTCGAAAAGATTTTCCCATAATTTAGTAAGTTCTAATGTATCATTCTTCATAATCAACGTTAGTTATAAAGTGATTTATTTCTGAAACAGTAGTTTTTTCAGGATCTTTTAAAATGCCATCTTATAGAATGCTGTAAGTTATACTTAGTTTTTTTAGCATTAGAAAGAAGGTAAGCGCTCTCGACGTGTCTTTTTATTGAAAAGCACTTTTGAAAAATAAATCACGGAAATTATGTAACAATTAACAAGGAAATATGGTAATTTATGTTCTTTTGGTTTCAAAAGTAATTGATACTATTTTTTTAAAAGAGTTTTCCAATAAAATGACATATCAAGATTGTTTAACTTATTTCTAATGCTAAAAAAACGAAGTTATAGGTTAGATAGGTTTAGGTCTGCGTAGGTACTATTGGCCAAAAATATGGTCTACCACCCTACGGTTGAAGTTAATTTGCGCGTCATGATACAACAAGGTCGATTTTCCCTTGCGATAATATATAGTCAACCTTAGCGATATTTAGATCCCACAGAAACTTTTGTCAAACCTGGGGCCGTATTGTCTAAACGCTTCTGTCGCTTGCCTTCGCTTTCACCGTCTCTTTCTGTCATCCTTTTAAACCGTTTGACAGAAAAAAATGCGAAAGCAAGTGTCAGAAACGTTAGACAATAAGCCTGCTGGTAGACCACTTTCTTGGCCGACCGTACTACGGCCCAGAACTTCTTCTAATACTAAAAGGCCTGTGCACTGCAATGGGACGTGGATTGGATAGGCTAGAATGATGATGAAAAACAAATAACCTTAATAATGGCAACGATCTACTTCGAAAAGGAACCCTCCTCTACAAATAGAATCGCACTTGGCTTTTTGAAGTCGGTAAAAAAAACGGTTAGCGACAGAATTTGAGGGTAGATAAACAAGATGCCACGTTCCTTTTACCCTTGCCTTGGCCATCCCACCACTATTACTGGTGGACCCTCAGTGGGTGGACCACAAGTCACAAGCTTCGGCGAGTATATTGATAAAAAAACCGGTCTAGTGCAAGTAGGACTCGCACATGGAGGGTGCCGTACATCCATACAACGTTATAAAAACAGTTCAGTAAAGAATCGCCGAAATGTAAGCAATTTATTGAATCAGGCGTTACTTTGCGGAGAGGTCCATATCAATGAACTGAAGCAATTACTTTGCTCACCCGCGACCTTACGATAGTCACGTTTATGTAAGAAATACGTGTTCATGCTCTGCAGTTCCTCCACCTCCTTGCTGTACGAACACACACAAACCCTACTATCACCACCACCAAACTACACTGACGCGTTTTGAACTCAACTAGAGCTCAACTCAACACCGTACGCTATGCTACCAAATGTTAGACAGATAAAAGTTCGATGTTGAGCTCAGGTCAAGCTTAGTACTTTTATTTCTGTGGTGTTTTCTACGAGTCATTGTATTGTATTGTGTTGTAGGTTTTTATTATAAGATCCTTTTATACAAGGTTGTTTGTTGACTATTCTAGCATTATCATCCTAGTACCTGGGCGACCGAGCTCTGCTCGGGCAGAAACTCGGTACCAAGCGTTTTCCCAGAGATAAGACCAAGCTAGATCAATTTTTCATCCCCGAAAACCCCCAAATACCAAATTTCATCGAAATCGTTGGAACCGTTTCCGAGATCCTGATTATATACACCGGAGGGGTGGGGGGGGGGGGGTTGAGAGGGGGGGAGGGGATGCGGGGGAGGGAGCGCGGAGGTATTAAAGGGGGGATGAAAATTTCATTGATTTTGCCGTAGGATGCACCGTTTTCAAGATATTTGACAAAAACACCGGAGGGGGTGGAGGGGTGAGTCACGTTAAACTATCGTCCGTAAACCGACTTTACAGACAACCGGCTTTTCCTGTTCTGTGCTCCCAATAGGGAACGTGCACATAGACGGTGCTGCCAACTGGTGCCATAAGGGTGCCATCAATTTGAATGTTTTACCTTGATAAGTTTGTTTTACTGTCCGCATAGTGTCTCTTCTGTCGCATTAGTGCTGCCGCCTATAGTTACTGCACGTTCCCTATAATACTTTTTCTAACAAAAAAGTAACTTTTTCTCGCAAAAAATAACTTTTTCTCACAAAAAGTAACTTTTTCTCACAAAAGAAGAAACTTGACGTTTTCTCATAAAAAATAAACTTAAAAAAAAAACTAAAAATCTTGAAAAAAAACGTGGTATCGAACCGAGGTCGGCTGGATCCGCGACCACCCGATTTCTAATGTGCCATTATGATCTGCTCGAAGTCGGCGAAATTTAGCTTTATATTCTAATGCAAACAAAAATAGCCGGAAAACACGAGTAAAAGCGATTTTCTGAAAATGAAACATAGCTAGATCAGTTTTTCATCCCCGAAAACCCCCACATACCAAATTTCATCGAAATCGTTGGAGCCGTTTCCGAGATCCTGATTATATATATATATACATATATACAAGAATTGCTCGTTTAAAGGTATTAGATTATCCTGTCCGTCTTTACCAAATTTCAACTCATTCCGATCCCGATCACTGTAAGTGTATTAAATTAGACTCAAGATTCGACCCACACTAACAAGTCAAACGCTTGTGAAATCGCTGTCGTCCCCGCTACCTCTCGCAATTCGGGCGCACCTCCTCGTAAATATATTAGTCGAATGGCCATTGCTATTCACGGCACAGGGCGCCGACATTAGTATGTTTCGGCCTCTCAACGCCCATTCATTCGGTTTACATCGAGTATATTGCAAAAATAAGTGGCGTATTTCAACTTGGCATTTTGAGGGGGGTAGTGTGCCGAATAATTGATTCTGGCGTTACTTTGTGGAGAACCATATCGATGAACTATTAATTTTTTGCCCTTCTTCGCCACCCACCGTGCCCAAAAGCAGAAGACAAACACACACAAAGCTTGGTTCTGGAGGTGTCTTATCTATTTAAGCATGTTTATTAGGCACCTAGTACCCTTAATACAAGCTTTGCTTACTTTGGCTAAGTTTGGCCTATTTTGGCTAAGTGGTGTCAAGTGTCCAATGATATTTTATTTTACTATTATATAAGTATGTTTACATGCAGACTTTCTGAAAATAGCGATTAAGACAGTCACTTACCTTTTGTGTTATTCTAGAGGTCCAACTATTTACATACTTTTCAGCTACATGAAGGAGTAAGAAACGCACCCATTCACAAACTTTATAATATTAGTATGGTTCAGTATTTATTCATAAGTCAATATATTTGTCACACCGGTCCTCCAACTATCACAACCACTGCACAAAATACTAACGCGTTTCAAACTCTACGAGTTCATTCTCAAAGCACAAACACCGAGCACACGTCCGTTGCCAACCAAAACGAAAGAAACTCCGAACTACCCACATTATTCTCTCAACTGCCCTCTTATTTTTAATTTATATATATTTTTAACCAACTGGTTAAGAAAATTAAGTGTAACTATAAATAAATATCACGGGACTATTGACACCAATGGACCTAGTCCAAAAGTAAGCAAATCTTGTGTTATGGGTACTAGGCAACGGATAAACATACTTATATGGATAGATACACACTTAAATACATAGTAAACATCCAAGGCTCGAGAACAAACATTCGTATTTTTAATATAAATATCTGAACCCGGGACCTCAAACTTCATAGCCAGGTTCTCTAACCACTAGGTCACTAAGTCATATTTCTGCATATATCTCATAAAATTTGGAACTGTATCTGTATCTATACATTGACACCTTCTATGTAGTACCTTGTTATTAACCTGGTAGTACAAGGAAATAATAATAACTAAATTTCAATACAAAATGGCTACCACTATTTGTACTTTTGTCGTATTATGGAACTGGACCCACTTTGATATCTACTACAGACGAACCATTTTGATTTCTGAGCCATCGTGGAACGTTTTCACAGTAAGCGTCATAATGATTTTCCTTGTCAAGCAATGTCATGTCAGTGTGACATTTTCTGTAAAAAGGTTTCAGTGGGTCACGATTCAGTTGTTTGGATTTTACTTAATTTTATTCAATTTAATAATGAAATATGAGAGTTTATTTCTCGATCGACATCCTGGTCACGGCACCAATTGTAACAATTTCACATAAAAATGTCATAACCCAATTTACATACACAATAAATGGCTTTACAAAGGCAATACTAAATCAAATTTAGGTAGAAAATGATTTAGGGGATTTAGCTTTCACATTTTCACTGTTTTTTTATATAATTTTGAATTTAAATAACGATGAAGCAGAAAACGGTAGCATGCAAAATAGCATGAAAAATATAATAGCATAAAAATATTATGATATTTGATACCACATTCTCTGATGAGGAAAATCATCGTAACACCAAAAAGGCCTATTTCACCAGTATCTCATAAGCTTTAGAATAAAAGTTCATAAGGTATATTTGTGGAGCCGTCTCTGTATATTTAAACAAAGTGTACAGGGTTGGTATCACTGATATATGTTACATAAAATATCAACTACTTACAGTCACTTGTGAAATAGGCCCTTACTGCGGGAATTTTCAACGTTGGCTCGGGAATCAAATGGTAGGTACAAACTTGCCTAATACATACAATGTAAGGTTGACTTTTTGTAAGTTACTTGACACTTGTCCATTGATGTTTGTAGTAATGAAGCTATTTTCTTTTTAACCGCGCTATTTTTTACATTGTGGGACATTTATTACAATTCTGAACTTTGAACACCGACAGCAAACTCTTAAGACAGTTTACACCTACACCGCACAGAAACGGCATCACCGAACGATATAGTAGCACCATCATTCTGCTGGCTTAATTACGATGACGCCCGACCAGCGGCGTGTCCAGCATGTTCTCTATTCATTGCGGGTCCGAGATGTTCGCTGGACAGTGATTACCTAGCAGCACACGCAATGATCACAGAAAACGAAACTCATCCGTTAGTCCAAGAGATTTTCGCAGTAACGGCAAAAGCATAGATGTGACGTAAGAAAGAGAACAACTTAGACTTACTGAAGAAAATTGGAACATCTGAAAATCTCCGAACAGTTTAAATTACAGATACTATTATATTCTCCATTTGAAATCTTGAACCTTTCCGTAGAACATACATTTTATTACACCTATTTTCAAGGCCCCGTAACGACGTTAAGCTATCTCCCCACTAGCATCTTGCACACGTCTGGTCGCTAACTTAATAACACAGGGTTCCATTTGCGCCCGCCCCCGATTCAATGAGGAACTTTGTCGCGATAATTTTACCCGCTCGTGTGGTGAAGTCTGGATTCGGTCTTTGTAAGTACTACTCGTATTAGCGTCTAAGAAATGTATGCCGAAGTTGCGCGACCAAAGTTTCAAGCTTTTATATTGTGATAATTCGGCTGATACTCGTATGACGCAGAACATCATAAAGACTACATCATAAAGAATTAGCGCCGAAAATACATCTGTCTAGCCGTTTTATCATGAAAGAGTAACAGACTCGCTAACACTCGTAAGTATTTATAATATAACTAGCTGTTGCCCGCGACTCCGTCCGCGAAGAAAAGGGGTATAAAAAACCGGCCAAGTGCGAGTCGGACTCGCGCACGAAGGGTTCCGTACAATTACCTATCTATAAAAATCACGTTTGTTGTATGGGAGCCCCCCCTTAAATATTTTTTTATTTTAATGTAATGATTTATTTTTAAAGTCAATATATAATTAAATATTCTGTGAATATTTCAAGTGTCTACCTGTTGCCGTTATCAATATCGAGCAAAAATGAGCAAAATAACTATATACTAGCGCCACCACAAAATTTGTGCAAAATTAGAACTACTGAGGTGATTGGTTGTCAACCGGCATCGATTGTTAGTTAATTAACAAGCCATCTAGTTCGGCAAATACATTGTGGATGGCGCTGTAATAAACAAATCATGTTTGTTGTATGGGAGCCCCCTTAAATATATATTTAATTTCATTTTTTAGTGTTTGTTGTTATAGCGGCGACCAAAATACATCATCTGTGAAAATTTCAACTCTCTAGCTATCACGGTTCCCGAGATACAGCCTGGTGACAGACGGACGGACGAACAGACGGACGGACGGACGGACGGACGGACGGACGGACGGACGGACGGACGGACAGCGGAGCCTCAGTAATAGGGTTTCCGTTTTTACCCTTGGGGTACGGACCCCTAAAAATAGTCTACGACCTACCAAATATAGACAAAAAAAAATCATAAAAAGCGATAAAGCTGTTTCGGAGGAGTTCGATAACAAACACCGTGACGAGATTTTTATATATTAGAAGAAGATAATTCGGCTGATATGACGCAACCCACATCATTAAGAATTAGCGCGGAAATTACATCTGTCTAGTCGTTTTAGAATGAAAGAGTAACAGACTCACAAAGTTTTATAAGTATTTATGATATTATTAGAATTAGGGGCTGTTTCACCACCTTATTGTCAAACTACTGGTTACGTAACCAATGAATAAACTAAGTACTGCACAAATCTGTCGGCCAGTTTTTTTTTCAGTTTCACCACTCCGGTCCTGTGCAAACTAAGTACCACTTAACTAATCGTCAGTTTAACAAAAAGTCGAAATAGCAACGTCCCATTTCACGACCACGGGTTCCTGTTCGCATATTTTCGTTCAAAGAGTCGCTCATTATTAAAGCAAAATAAATCGTTAACTATGTAATTTTTAAACACATCTATTTTTTTGCATAAACAAATATGTAACATTATAATTAATCCAAAAACGGTATTTATTTACGATACTTTGGTTAACAATAACAAAGAAAAATAAAATCACGTAAAACGAATCGAAAAGTGGCGCCAAACCCTTTGACAGATTAACTTTTTTTTTAATGGCGATGTACAAGTTCAGGTAGAACAAACGATTGTGCCACTGAAAAAGAGTCTGTAATTAAAAAATATTACGAAATTTTGGATTTATTTTTAAATACTAAAAGCGTACCTATATTTTTTATTCAAATCTTGATATTTAAATTCTCGCTAGCAATTTAGCATGACTTCTTTCTTTAAAAAATAAAAAATACTTTGATTTATTTTTCTGAAACCGGCTGAAGGGCTCTCCAACCATGGCCACAAAAAAATAAACTAACTAATTAAAAAGATATGTGACGGATAAAAATGCTAAATGCCACCTGATCTGATGGTCAAATTAAGAAATAGTTTGTCCGTCACTTAGCGCTAATCAAGACTGGTGAAACAGAAATTTTTATTCCATGTGACAAATAAGGTTATG